>JANAVB010003613.1:0-37997 GCA_029216955.1 Iris pallida
TCTTCCTCACTATATATTAATATTAAATTATTATATTAATGTTATTGTTAATTTTAATATTAATATTAATTTTTTATATTAATTAATGTTAATGTTAATGTAATGTTAATATTAATTTAATGTTAAGTTTAATATTAATTTTTAGTATTAAGTTAATATTAACATTAATATTAACATTAACATTAACAATAAATTACGGATTAGAGTGAGGGAGATTTTCTAAGGGGGGCTTTGATCCGCTTCTATATAGATATATATATATATATATATATATATCTATATATAGATTTATATATATATATATATATTATATATAGATATATTTGTTAATTTTAGTATTTAATGTTCTATTAACATTAACATTAATTTAACATTAAATTACGGCCGTGGTGAGGGAATTTTAGGGGGTTTTTATAGGGAAGCTTTTTGCTTTATATATATATATATATATATATATATATATATATATTATCTATATATTATAGATATATAATATATTGTTCGATTAAAAATTTTAATTATACTAAAATATTTTAAATATAATTTAAATATATTTTAAAAATTATTTTCTTTAACTACAAGACATACCTCACAACGCTGCCAATCTTAGTACTTACATCCCTATCCCTAGAGAATTGTAAGGAAACGATGCCAAATGAGTGAATTTCCCATTTGATCTCGAGGACAATGTCTTTCTTTTGGGATAAGGGACAATGGGACTTAGGCAAACTTTCATATCCTCCAAGGGATCTCATATCCTATTGATTAGCAGGACTAGTCATGGGTAAGTTGGACAAGATTTTGGATTTGGACAACCACCTTCTGCTAGGACGACTTTTTTCGGCTCAACATGATCCTACTTAAATGTCAAGGTCATGGATGACCCTCAGGACCAGCCGACAATAAATTAAGGAACAACCAAAGTAGCTTCAGGATAACACATCCTTCGGGTCGGCCTTGTTGATTAGTTTGTCACTCAACACCGGTTGGCAATATGGCACTCCAAAAGAAGCATCTTAGAGAATAATCGATAAGCACCAAATAAACCTTCAGCTTTCTTGTACCCAAACCTTTTTTTTAATATATAAAAAACAAGGCAGCTTTCGTAGCTGAGCCAAACCTTGGATCTCTTTATGTTGTTACCAAATCTCATTCTAATGGCTCCGCTTGTTATGAAATTGGTTGTACAACCAACTTTAAAACACGCTAACTAATGCAAAGAGATTTTCTTTTGGATTATTTTGTTTAAGGGTACCGGATTTAAATCTAATTAGACTTTGAATACCGAATTTGTTCGATTTACTTTGGTACTTAATTTTTTTTAGTGACATATTTAGTGCAAAATTGAGTTTTCAATGACAAAGTTAGCCTTTTTAACGACAAATTTCGTCACTAGAATTTATTCTAAAAAATTCGAATAACTAAGTCTAAAATGAACAATCCAGTATCGAAGGTCTAATTAGATTATAAACCTGATATTCTTATACAAAATAAGTCGTTTCTCAAATGGCCGTGCTTAAAGAAGTTAGAAAGCTAGTGCCTCAATGACTTTTTGACCGACAAATCCTTAAAAAAGATTTAGGGGACGTTTGGTACCGGTATTTTTTTTTATCCCGAAAAAATTTAAGATGTGAATCTATTAGCACGTTTGTTTGCTTATAAAAAATTTATTCCCAGTAATTATAAATACCCGGATAAATAGTTTACCCACAAAACATAAAAATTCTATCCCTTGAGAATAGGTGGATATTTTTTTTTTGCTCGGCAAAAAAAAATGTCTAATTTTTTTCTTCTTTTTTGATCATTTTGATTAGTTTGAACAATTTTTTTTTCTTTTTTGTCGTTTTTATCGCTTTTTTGTCATTTTTTGTCATTTTAAGCGATTTTTTTTGTCGTTTTTACCAATTTTTTTGTCACTTTTTTGATTATTTTTTGTC
Source organism: Iris pallida (assembly GCA_029216955.1). Classification (NCBI taxonomy): domain Eukaryota; kingdom Viridiplantae; phylum Streptophyta; class Magnoliopsida; order Asparagales; family Iridaceae; genus Iris; species Iris pallida. The sequence continues at coordinate 1,938 of JANAVB010003613.1, forward strand.
GTTTTTACCCATTTTTGTCCTTTTTGTGCTTTTTTGTCAATTTTTGTCGTTTTAAGCAAATTTTTGTCGTTTTGTTGCTTTTTTTTGTTTTTACCGATTTTTAGTCGTTTTTGTCGTTTTTGTCGCTTTTGGTCATTTTTACTGATTTTTTTGTCGTTTTTGTCGCTTTTTTTGTCATTTTGTCGTTTTTTGCGCTTTTTACTGATTTTTTCTCGTTTTTGTTCGTTTTTGGTTATTTTTTGTCGTTTTAAACCGATTTTTTGTCGTTTTATCGATTATTTTTCGTTTTTGTCGCTTTTTGCTTTTTTTGTCGTTTTAAACCGATTTTTTGTTGTTTTTAAGCATTTTTTGTCGTTTTAACCGATTTTTTTGTGTTTTTGTCGTTTTTGCCGCATTTTGATTTTTTGTCGTTTTTACCGATTTTATGTCGTTTTGTCGTGTTTTGATTATTTTTGTCGTTTTTACCCTTTTGGTATTTTTTCGTTTATACTTTTTTGTCGCTTTTTGGGCATTTTTGTCGTTTTAACCATTTTTTTCGTTTTCATCGTTTTTGTCGTTTTTGTTATTTTGTCGTTTTACCCTTTTTTTGTCGTTTTTACCATTTTTTTTTTGTTTTTACCGATTTTTTTCGTTTTTCCGGTTTTTTTATATTTGTTCATTTTTTTCGTTATTATTATTATTATTATATTATTATTATTATTTTTCGGGGAATATTTATATTGTCACCAAACATGGAATGTAATTTTTCAGGGAATTTAATTCCTTGGAATTTGATTTCCGGAAATATAGAATTCTTGGTTATATAGTATTCCGCATACCAAACGCCCCCTAGTAGTAATGGCGTTAAACGGGCCAGAGATGCAATAGAGTAGGTGGTAATTTTTATTTTACAACTGACAAAATAGAATATTTACGATTAAGATAAACTAGTCTTATCCGATAAGTGTTTAGTTATTCAAAAAATCACATTAATATATAATTTTAGAAATATTGTTATTAAATATATAGATAATAGACAATTTAGAAACAAATTTATCAGGAAATACCAAAATCACGGAAATAACTAATCCCAACTCAAAGTGAGCTGTCTTAAGTCATATAATATATATATATATATATATATAATATATATAATTTTTCTAACTACCACATATATATTCCTCAACTAAAAATATAAAAAAAAAATTGAGTCGCACCCCACTTGCTTTATCCAAGTTCAAGGTGCACCACACCGCTTTATCATAATACAAGACATCCCCCATTTTTGACGGTTTCCGTCATTCGTTAACGGTCAACTCCTTTGACCCATTTTTTTGGACGAAAATGTCCTCTTCTTCCCGCGACCCCCCTTCAAGACACTCCGCTACGCGCATGCCCTCGTCGGCTGCCGTCCATCCCCTCCCCGCCCCACCTCCACCTCCCCCCACCCCTCCCCTCCCGCTGCCCGCCACGCGCTCCCGCCGTCGGCTGCCGCCGTTGTTGTTGCTGCTGCTAAATGGAAGCGGGGTGTCACGACCCGTACCCAAATTGTTGGGCCAGGCCGAGCCATGTCCAGCCTACGCTTGGTTAAAGCGCAGTAAGCTGTTCTAAGAATAGACAATAAATGATCTAAGCTACTAACAGTTCTAAAATCACATTTAAAGTTCATCACAACACAGCCTCTATAAGCGAAGGTAACATAAGCACAGACTTAATATATATAACCAAAGTATCTAACTGGAGACAAGTCCAGTATCCAAATATAAGAACATACCAAAGTCTCAGTCTCAAACACAAGAAGATATCTAAGCAAGGTTCTCCGCTGGGGCCTCTACTGGAGCTAAGGCCATGTCCTCAATGCAGTACCATAATCTGTAACACATAGCAATTCCTTCTCGAAAGTATACCTACAACGTTATCCTGTCAGGACGGGAGCAAGTACAACCTCTACAACTAAAGTACTGAACATATAATGAAGAGATGTACAACAAGAAACATGGTGTGATAAGTCTATAAAACAGAAAATACTGGAAACATGGCCTCATGGTACAACTGGGATCACAGTATCATAGTAACATAGGGAACATGACATAACTGGAATCATGGTATCTCTAATATATCACGGCAAAGACACATATGTCATATAGACAGATGTATATGTAATGTTTAAAACTGTAGCAGGTACGTGATCGGTCAATAGGTGTACAATGTACTGAGGCACATGTAATAAAATGTACATACGTACAAGTCAACAAGCATAGGTGTACATCCGTACAGAAATGCGGGATATGGCCTGCGGCAAGGTATGCATATAAATGCGACCGAGCTCGCTACTGTAGGGGGGTCGTGATCACGTACACTACTATCAGTTTTCCCATAACCCATATCCTATCATGTGAGAGATACGAGAACAGTAAAACATGTGAGAGACACTGGGTAATGTAGCATAGCCGGTACTGGGAATAGTATGAAACATGTGAATACTCCGAGTAGTATAAAGCATAGTAAAATATGTACTGAGAACCAGTAAGGAACATGAGAAGATATGATAACTGTCCTACATGGTAGGGACCAATTTAATGTAACATGTGAAGATAGCTTGCTACCTCAAGAATCAATATTTTAACAGGACTAATACATGTTCTAGCATTAAAAGACAGTAAATGAGTGTGTAGATGTACTTGCCTCGAGCAAAGCAAGAATACTAGTACGAAGATATAGATGTCCGGTATCCTGTCAATAATGATATACAACCCAGTTCTAAGCTATGTTCAATATTACACTAGTGGTGTGACACGACTCCTAACTGGATACTAGCCAAGTGGGGACCTAGCATAAAAGTCTAATGTGAAGTACCACTATACACAAACTAACTCTCTAGGGTCTTTACACTAGTGCGGGGTGAGGTCCAATACTATAACAACTCAAATCAACGCAAAACTTGCAAGTTGTAACTACTCAATAAATAAATCAAACGGTACTAAGTTCCAATTTTAGAGATAGACAAAAAGCTTAAATATATATAAAATAAGTACCAAAATAATCCTTGTTAATTATAGAAATTTATACTAATTTTTCTGGAATTTAAAACCTCATAAATAATTATTAAAATCAGCAAACATAAATATTGAAAATGAGTTCTGTTTTCCCATTTTTATAAATACCAAAAGCACTTAATAAATGCTAGAAAAATTATAATAAATTAGCTAAATTAACATAATATTTAAATACAATTTTTCCAAGATTTTTACAGCAATTAAATATATAAAAATTCAAAACCAGAAAGTAACAATATCTAGAAAAATTTAATTATAAATTAAGGATAATACATAATCAAAATCTACAGATGTTGTCGGATGATAAAATAAATCGCCAACGTGTCCAGAACGGTCAAATCAGCTAGGATAGCCTACCCATAAGTCCAATTTAGACACAGGGGCAAAACCGTAATTTCGGATCAAAATAATGTCCGCCGTTGGACACACTTTGCACCGAAAAGCGTGTCAGGATAGAAGTCTACAAAACCTAGCAAATTATATGTCCACAAATTTAGAATGATGATACGAACCCAACGGTATGTCCGAAATAGGATTCCGATGTGCCGATCTCAAAATGATACGTTGACGCGACACTTGGTATCCGGTTTGCACGGAAATGCGTGCCGGAGCAAATGTCTTCAAAACTCAGCAAATTATATGTCAACGAGTCCAGAATGACAATACGAACTCAACGGTATATCCGGAATGGGATTCCGATGAGCCGACGTCAAAAAGTCCCGTTGACTCAGAAAGTGGGACCCGCTTTGCACCGAAATGCGTGCCAGGGCCCACGTTCTCCAAATCAAACAAATTTTATATGAAAACATGCCAGAACGACGCCACGAGTCTACTGGTGGTGTCAGAAATTGAATCCGGAGTCCCGGATTCAAAAATAGAATTTTACAAGTGTAAATTAAAGAATTCGGACGGCCAACTTTGGCGTCGAATTCGACCGACCAAACGTGCTTAAAACGAAACGAAATCTAAAGGAGACAGGAAGGTGGTTATACCAGCTGTGCACCAGAACTAACGGTGTGCAAAACGGAGCTGCGACGGCGAAGTTACGAGCTGACGAAGTCGGCTCCACAAAACTGTCTAAAAATAGTTCAATTTAAAACGTCAACTTGGTGGCCAGTTTTGATCTATCAAATGACGAAATTAACGGGTGAAATTTGACAGGGTGAAGATGGATATACCGAGATTGCGACGGAGCAAGGAGTTCGCCGATCCAACGGTCGGATCTCCCGAAAAATACGCACGAACTTGCTGCGACGGAGCGCGAATTCTGAGTTCCAAACTCGCGCGTCACGACGGGATTTCGTGCGAAATGCACGAATAGCCTATGCGTCCGCCGGGAAGGAAGGCGGCGGCTAGGGGTGATCGCCGGCGGCTCGCGCATGGTCGGGGGGTCTCGCCGGCGGCGGCGGCCGACCGCGGTGGCGCGCGCGACGCGCCCACGCGCGCGACGCGCCCCGCGCGCGCGGGGAAGCGTGGCAGCCACTGCTGCATGCTTGTTACTGTTGCATGCTTTTGCTGCATGCACGCGAAGGCGGGCTTGGCCGACCACGCCGGTGGCGTGGTCGCCGGTGGTGGCTCGGGTGAAGGTGCATGGTGGGAGTGGGAAGATGATGGTGAAGGTGATGGTAGTGTGTTGGTGATGGAGTTGTGAGGAGGAGAAGGAGAGGGTGGTGTTCGGGAGGAGGAGAGGGAGGAGGGGAGTTCGGCATGGGGGCTGTCGGCTGGTGAGGGTGGAGGGAGGGTGGTGCTCTCTGTGTGTGTGTTGTGGTTAATAAGAGAGAGAGAGAGTGGTGTATGGGTGTATACAAATATAAAGAGAGAGAGAGAAAGAGTAGTAGAGAGAGAGAGAAAGTATGTCGGCCAAGGGGGGGTGCTGTTGATGATGGAGAGGGGTGTTGTGGGTGTGAATGTAATAAAGGGGGGGGAGAGAGATATTATATGTGTTTGATATTTGTATATATGTATATATATATATATATAAGAGATATTTGTAAAGTGGAGAGAGAAAATAGATATTTTCAAATGGAAAAAAGGAAAATTATGTAGGATATTTGGGCAGTCATGAGAGGGCAACCTGGAGCTTAGGCTCGGGTTCGGTCGAACCGGGTCGGGTCAAAATCGGACAGAGGGCAATATTCGAATTAAATATGGGTATTTATATCATGGGAAAATAATAATATACGGGACTCCAATAAATGGGACACAAGTTTCATGTGGGGAGTAGGCTTCATGTGGGCCACGTCCATACTTCGGGTTGACAGGCTGGATCGATGTCGGGTCCTGAAATTAAATTGGAATTTAAATCAGGTTTCACGGCAGAAAATAAATCGGCCTAAATTGACCCGGAAGTTGTGCGAAAAATGGAGCACAAAATGAAGTGTCTGAGTGGGACACGAAGGTCATGGGTGGAGCATCTCGAGTAGATCATTTATGAGAAGTTGGTTTCGAGAAAATGGCTGATCTGGTGCTCCTAAATTAAAAGCAACGGTAACGTGCAAACGATGATCAAAAATAAAAGTGGGAATAATATTCAATGGTTAATCGGTCTAAGTTGACCCGAACTTGCGCGATACAAAAAGCACAAGGGAACGAATTCAAGTGGGACATGATATATCAAAATGAAGATAATCTTGTCTACTCCAAAATCCATGAAGAGAGTTTACAGAGATTGGCATCCCTGACGCTCCAGAAGTCAAAGTTACGGAAAGGTACATTAATGATCTAAACAATTAAATAATAATATTTATCGAAAACAATTCATTCAGAAAAATAAAAATAAACCCTGAAATTCAGGGGCTTACATGGGGAAGGGGGGCGGAGGGGGGCTGTAGTGCCCCGTCCCTACATCGTGCCCCGTTGTTCGTCTACGGGGTGCGCGAGAAAGGAACACTGTCGCTATCGACTCGGTCGGGACCGATAGGTCGGGATCGATCGAATCGATCGAAAGGAAACGGTTGAATTAAGATCCATTCCCCGTTATGGAATGGTTTCTTCGGAACCAAGTCCCATATTCAGCGGGCTGCGCCTCAAGGATTGACTCTGCGGCTGAGTCGGGAGAGACCTCCCGTTGCTCTGCTTTTCATGCCGCTTGCGTTGGTTTTGGCTTTGTTTTCTGAATGCGTTTTCGAGAATGTTTTCGATGGTTTTCATGGCTTACGTTTCGAACTTCGCATTCGTATCGAATTTCCTTGAATAACACAGTGTTCTAATCGGTTGCTCGTGCGATTTCAGGTGATCGCGTAGGCAACGTCTAGCGCGGCCAACCAGTTTCTCGCCTCAAGTAAATACTAAGGTGAGTGGCTGACCCTTCTCCCCTCGACCCGCTTCTCTAATACATTATCAATACAAGACATATGCTATGCTAGATGTAATGCAACGACATGAATGATATTCCGATGAACGGTCACACGATGTCCCACGAACACGAACATACAGATGCTTGTCATATAATACTATCGTGCTTGCAGTTATCAAATCATATAGAACCGTGCTAAGAATGGATGAATCGATTTAAATGAATGTCGCAACGATACTATAAGAAGTGCTTTGAAATAACAAATTAACTTAGCACGGTCATGGACAACTTGTCGACAAGGGCGATTGTTTCTTCGGACGGTATCCCGAGGCCACGGGACCGTTCCGGCCTAGGAAGAAACACGGATAGCTATGCCGGATGCATGCCACGTAGGCAGTGGCTTTCAACGGGGCTCGCTACCCGCGCTGAAGGACCTCTGTCTACCAAGCTATATGTCCAGGATGGCTTGTCATGCCAGTGACCTTCACGAACGCACTAAATTACGTATTTATCAACATGACAGGGAAGAACATGGTAAGTTTACGCTACGACGGCGCGCTCTGCCTGTGAGCCCCTATCCCGAAATTTTCAAATTATCTTTATTCTTTTTTTTCCTTTGCTAAAAATTGTTTATATATATAGATATTCATCGCCAATATAATAGAGTAGTAAATACAGTATTTAGCCTAGTAAATTAAGAAGATTTGAAAGGGTTTGCAATTGCTAAATTGTTGAAAGGTTGATATGCAAACACTAGTTTCTACTATACAACCTTCCAATACAGTTAAGAGAGGATTCTTCACCACCACCCAATAACCCAAACTCTAGGGGTCAAACTGTAAAAAGGTCTAGTTTAAACATCAGAGCCGTAGGACTGCTCGAATTCAAATTGAATTCAAAGAGCAGGATATGAACGAATCTTGGGGATTCAATTCAAACTTGGAGATTGATCCTATCAAGAAACCAAGTATATATACATTCACATCGAAGGATTGATAAGCCCTTCTCCAAACCCTAGAACTCTCCTGCCGCACCTTCCTGACTCTGCATCGAGGAGCCACTCGAAGTCTTGGAGAACAACTACTCTTCGACAGGTAATCCTCACCCTAGCAATTCAATTCCTGATTAAAAACTAACCTACACAGGCATGTATACAACTGTGGAATAGGGATCGAGGGAGAAAACTAAGTGTTCGACCTAATGGCTAAATGAGGTTTTGATCCATAGGAACATGTAGTTTTGAGTAGCAGTAGTAATTGTAGTAAGGGGTTGGTCCCTGTAGACTAGAGCAGGGTGATTCTATGATAACTCAAGTATAGCCCTGAGTTGGCACGTATCAGCCCATGCTATGGGACCAGAGTTCCTAGAGTCGACAGGACACTTGTCCTGATACCAGAGTCGTATCCAGCAAATACCAACCTGTGGTATAAGAGAATTTTGCTAGAGAATGTTTGGTAGACCATAGGCTCATGTACCAGGTAACATGGGGTGTACCAGACACTTCGAGTGCAGGGGATACGTAGAAAGTTAACTGGTAACCTTATACGCACAAGAATGCAGGTTCAATCCATTAACAACCTGATAAATGAAACACTCTAGCGTCATGAATAGGTAATGCAGTTTACCCTGTATTCCATCCTTGACCCAGTTTCCAGAGCCTCAATATCTTGATGCTCTACACCATAGGATCTATCACAGGCTGATGCTTACTTTGGAGTGTCATGCACACCATACGTGTTGTTCAGTTCCATATACCCTCCCTGCTCAATTATAGGACCAGCCTTATCAATGTTGTACAACATACTTGTATCAGCAGAGGGAGGAGAGGTGAACATATGTTGTTGGCTATACTATATATGCATGATATACCTATACCTTAGAGTGCTATGTATAGATATTTTTATAGGGCAGTTGTGGAACCAACCTGGATCACAGTGTGAAGCCAACCCAGTTAATACTCAAGAGCCAGCCTCTTCATCACATGTAACAGTCCCAAACTGGGAGCCTGTATGCAAGCCTATGGACCTTCTCCTTATACAGTCATTGGTCAGTTGATATCTGTGGTGCCAGGTATTATAGGGAGCATGGGTGCATACCTATAGCCATGTTCTGCCCTGTCCATGGTATAAACTCTTGGGTAAGTTACTTGAATGATACCCTTGGAGTACCATTCAAATCACCTCTCAACCTGCAGAACAGAGCCAATGAAGGTTCAACCCCCATTGTACAGAACAAGTGTTAAGTTCCTTGAAGTCATCTGCCAGTGCACTCTCTATATTATATCCTGCAAACTGGTATTTTGCTTTTAACTCAACTGGTGCATAGGTACCTTGCCTTTAGGTTGGCTTGTTTGACTGATACCAGTAAACACTAGGGTGGGTCATGGGCTCTGTCCTTGCTCTGTGACGAGAATGGTGCAATAACAATGGCTCTGTTATGTGTAGGCATACTCAGTAAGGGTCTCTAATATCAATTAGATTCCTGCTCATTCAGTTAGGTAGGAAAGCTGAGATCATGGCCTTCTTGTACTATTGCCCATACATTGTATCTCTGTTCTTCAGGACAGTAATAAGAGAGTAATAGTAAGCAGGACCTGTGCAGGAATTTGTTAGCATGGTATCACAAAGGGGCTTAACAAGGATAGAACTCAAATTCTGGTAGTTGAGATAAGGAGACAGGAAAAATAGGTAACAAGAGTAGAGAGACCAGGTAAAATCTATGTAGTAACTTAAGAGGCCTATAAGCATTAACTAAGGGTGTCATCTTCCACACTTGCCTATTAAGTTACCTAAACTCTAATTATGGGATAAAAGGGTATGGGGGTAACTAGTAATAATTCAAAATAGCTTTATTTATTTATTTCATGTGTTGAATTATACTTAAATACATAATACAGGTTACTTGGACTGTAACTCAGCTCTTGACCCGTGTCCGCAGCTCAGGACGACAGGCAAGTACACTTTCTGTTCTATTCCAATTCTGATGGTTTCGTGCAGTAAATGGTCATATGTTCTTTTGCTTGATGACACGATGGACACACGAGTGAGAATCATGAACCCCATTTATTATACTCTTGTTTAGCTTCTTTTTCGGGACTTATTTAGGTTCATGAGTACTGGTCGGGAGGGGAAATATCCTAGTAGACGTGTGAACTTCCCATTCTATCCCAGTGTCTCTCGTGAATGCTAGCCGCTGCACACGGCACGTGCAGTGCGCCTGATTTACCCCCTAGCCGTTCACATGTTGAAACAGATATTTCAATTCACTTAGATAGTTGTCTTTTATATTTTCACCATTGACATGTCACTATGCTCATTCTTTCCAGTTGACATATTATTCTGCGACTCTCGTCTTATTCTAGATACACCATGTCATCATATTACTGTCAGTTTTCTTTTACATATGTCATATTCATGACTGTCGATTCTATTATGTTGAGGATAGTTTTCAGCTTGTGTGCTTCCAATCCTGACTGGATAACCAACATTTTAGGTGAGGAGTTAGAGAACTTTTGCACTACATATTATGAGCGCACTACAGATCCCGACTTTGGTGCACAGGACGAGTTGGAGGCTGTTTGCAGACTTGCCTGCTACGATGGCTTTCAGTAGTTTATTCTATTATCTTCATAGCTTGTTCAGTTTGAGACTTTTGATGTATTTCCTATTTGAGACTCATGAGTCGATACTACTAGTACTTTACTCTTCTTTGGAGATTGTGACACTTGGTACATTTTGATATTGGAGTTTTCAGTTTATTCATTATCCATCTCTCCAAGTTATTTATGGAATTCATTAGTTTGGCCCTCTGTGAATTGTTTACTTTGTGAAAATGAATATAAACTGCGTGGTTGTATTTGTAAACTGTGGAGATGACTAGACACGTTCTACCGCCGATACTGCGGCGTAGGCTGGACGTACCCACGTCTGCCCAAATATTGGGTGCGGGTCGTGACACGTTTTTATGGTGGCCCATGCAGGTCAGATTTTGCAAAACACAGCGAAACTTGTGGTAGTACTCAACTTAGATGTACTACTGCAGGCCTGCGAGTAGGAGTAAACTTTAAGGACCATCTCCACATGTTTGATATCGTCATTGAATTCTACATTTGATCTCAGTTATTCCTTTGATCTGCATCCTGTTTGAATCTTCATACCAACTAATGATTTTACTTTGTCTCAGTTAGATGGATCAAAGCAGGAACCCCGCTCACCCGAACACCCCAGCAAACGTTGGTGGGTCCACCACGAATGGAACCCCACCGACTCACGGAGGTCACTTCACCTACTTAGGCGAGACTCCTCAGCTGCAGGCTACGAGATTTCGCCGTGATGATATTCCGCCTCCACCACAGTTCACTTCGCCGAATCCCCCACCAGCACCTTTCCACCAGCCTGTACCTTTCCAGCAGCCAGCACCCTTTCCGCATCAAGCACCAGTCCTCCACCACCTCCTGTGCTGGACAATGTTGCCCTCCTCGGGATTGTCCAGCAGATCATGAACTCCCAAAACCGACAGACTGACGTCTTTCGCGAGGCTCTTCAGGCTAGAGAGGCTCCTCCGCAGCGTCCCGGCACCTCCAAACATTTTACAAACCTCAGGCCCTGGGAATTCAAGGGTACAGAGGGAATTCTCTACGCCGATGACTGGCTGGTGAACATGGACCGCAATCTCCGGAGGGCCAGAATCCCCGAAGACCAGAAGGTTGATAATGCGAGCATGCAGCTCTATGACATCGCCTGTACGTGGTACAGGGATGAGCCCAGATTCACTGTACCAGACGTGACCTGGGAGGAGTTCAAAGAGCTATTCAAGGTGAAATTTTACCCTGAAGCCGCTCGTGAAGAGTTGGAGAACGAGTTCGAGAGCCTCGAACAAGGCAACCTATCCATCGACGAGTATTCTGCCGAATTCTCCCGACTCAGTCGATTTGCCGACACCTTGACTCTCTGCAGCCAAGGCCAAGAAGTTCAGAAAGGGCTATCACATGAGATCCGTATAGCCGTAGCCACCAGCCAAGCCACCACATATGAGAGGATCTTGAAAGTTGCGCAAGACGTAGAGAAGGAGATGAAGCGCAAGCAGAAGAGGGATCGAGACACTTACGGAGGAGGCAACAGCCAGTCCGGATCGGCAAAACGATCCACTGCTCCGGGGAAGACCGTAGTTCAGCAGCAGCAACACAGCCCCGTTACCAGCACCAGCAGGCCAGCCTAGACAGACGACTACCCCCTGCGGCTACTGCAAGAAGCCAGGACATACATGGGAGGTATGCAGGAAGCGACTCGGAGCATGCCTATTTTGTGGTTCGAGTGCACATCAGTTGCGAGAGTGCACTCTAGCACCACCCCGTTCAGCACAGGGGACTGCTCCTGCCCCAGGAGCACCGACGAGGCCCACGATACCACAACAGCAGCAGGGCAGAGCTTATGCCATGGCGGTCGAAAAGACACTAGTACCTCCTAATGTGAATGCAGGTTCTGATCTCCTTAAATCTTTTCAGCCATTTTGATTCTAGAGCCAGTCATAGCTTCATACCTGCAACTTTTACTTTTGACATAGCATTGTCACTAAGCCCTTAAATAACACCTATAAAGTCTCGCCTGGTGGAGGCACCATTCTCTGAACGAATCCACTTAGGAGAGGGAAACGAGATGCGAGAACGCTATCCTCATCTTTTGAGACTTGAGGTAGAAATTCTTACCCGTGTATCTACCTTTAATTTCGAGGACGAAATTATTTTAAGGTGGGTAGGTTTGTGAGCCCCTATCCCGAAATTTTCAATTTATCTTTATTCTTTTTTTTCCTTTGCTAAAAATTGTTTATATATATATAGATATTCATTGCCAATATAATAGAGTAGTGTAAATACAGTATTTAGCCTAGTAAATTAAGAAGATTTGAAAGGGTTTGCAATTGCTAAATTGTTGAAGGGTTGATATGCAAACACTAGTTTCTACTATACAACCTTCCAATACAGTTAAGAGAGGATTCTTCACCACCACCCAATAACCCAAACTCTAGGGGTCAAACTGTAAAAAGGTCTAGTTTAAACATCAGAGCCGTAGGACTGCTCGAATTCAAATTGAATTCAAAGAGCAGGATATGAACGAATCTTGGGGATTCAATTCAAACTTGGAGATTGATCCTATCAAGAAACCAAGTATATATACATTCACATCAAAGGATTGATAAGCCCTTCTCTAAACCCTAGAACTCTCCTGCCGCACCTTCCTGACTCTGCATCGAGGAGCCACTCGAAGTCTTGGAGAACAACTACTCTTCGACAGGTAATCCTCACCCTAGCAATTCAATTCCTGATTAAAAACTAACCTACACAGGCATGTATACAACTGTGGAATAAGGGATCGAGGGAGAAAACTAGGTGTTCGACCTAATGGCTAAATGAGGTTTTGATCCATAGGAACATGTGGTTTTGAGTAGCAGTAGTAATTGTAGTAAGGGGTTGGTCCCTGTAGACTAGAGCAGGGTGATTCTATGATAACTCAAGTATAGCCCTGAGTTGGCACGTATCAGCCCATGCTATGGGACCAGAGTTCCTAGAGTCACAGGACACTTGTCCTGATACCAGAGTCGTATCCAGCAAATACCAACCTGTGGTATAAGAGAATTTTGCTAGAGAATGTTTGGTAGACCATAGGCTCATGTACCAGGTGTAACATGGGGTGTATCAGACACTTCGAGTGCAGGGGATACATAGAAAGTTAACTGGTAACCTTATACGCACAAGAATGCAGGTTCAATCCATTAACAACCTGATAAATGAAACACTCTAGCGTCATGAATAGGTAATGCAGTTTACCCTGTATTCCATCCTTGACCCAGTTTCCAGAGCCTCAATATCTTGATGCTCTACACCATAGGATCTATCACAGGCTGATGCTTACTTTGGAGTGTCATGCACACCATACGTGTTGTTCAGTTCCATATACCCTCCCTGCTCAATTATAGGACCAGCCTTATCAATGTTGTACAACATACTTGTATCAGCAGAGGGAGGAGAGGTGAACATATGTTGTTGGCTATACATATATATGCATGATATACCTATACCTTAGAGTGCTATGTATAGATATTTTTAGGGCAGTTGTGGAACCAACCTGGATCACAGTGTGAAGCCAACCCAGTTAATACTCAAGAGCCAGCCTCTTCATCACATGTAACAGTCCCAAACTGGGAGCCTGTATGCAAGCCTATGGACCTTCTCCTTATACAGTCATTGGTCAGTTGATATCTGTGGTGCCAGGTATTATAGGGAGCATGGGTGCATACCTATAGCCATGTTCTGCCCTGTCCATGGTATAAACTCTTGGGTAAGTTACTTGAATGATACCCTTGGAGTACCATTCAAATCACCTCTCAACCTGCAGAACAGAGCCAATGAAGGTTCAACCCCCATTGTACAGAACAAGTGTTAAGTTCCTTGAAGTCATCTGCCAGTGCACTCTCTATATTATATCCTGCAAACTGGTATTTTGCTTTTAACTCAACTGGTGCATAGGTACCTTGCCTTTAGGTTGGCTTGTTTGACTGATACCAGTAAACACTAGGGTGGGTCATGGGCTCTGTCCTTGCTCTGTGACGAGAATGGTGCAATAACAATGGCTCTGTTATGTGTAGGCATACTCAGTAAGGGTCTCTAATATCAATTAGATTCCTGCTCATTCAGTTAGGTAAAAGCTGAGATCATGGCCTTCTTTGTACTATTGCCCATACATTGTATCTCTGTTCTTCAGGACAGTAATAAGAAGAGTAATAGTAAGCAGGACCTGTGCAGGAATTTGTTAGCATGGTATCACAAAGGGGCTTAACAAGGATAGAACTCAAATTCTGGTAGTTGAGATAAGGACAGGAAAAATAGGTAACAAGAGTAGAGAGACCAGGTAAAATCTATGTAGTAACTTAAGAGGCCTATAAGCATTAACTAAGGGTGTCATCTTCCACACTTGCCTATTAAGTTACCTAAACTCTAATTATGGGATAAAAGGGTATGGGGGTAACTAGTAATAATTCAAAATAGCTTTATTTATTTATTTCATGTGTTGAATTATACTTAAATACATAATACAGGTTACTTGGACTGTAACTCAGCTCTTGACCCGTGTCCGCAGCTCAGGACGACAGGCAAGTACACTTTCTGTTCTATTTCCAATTCTGATGGTTTCGTGCAGTAAATGGTCATATGTTCTTTTGCTTGATGACACGATGGACACACGAGTGAGAATCATGAACCCCATTTATTATACTCTTGTTTAGCTTCTTTTTCCGGGACTTATTTAGGTTCATGAGTACTGGTCGGGGGAAAATATCCTAGTAGACGTGTGAACTTCCCATTCTATCCCAGTGTCTCTCGTGAATGCTAGCCGCTGCACACGGCACGTGCAGTGCACCCTGATTTACCCCATAGCCGTTCACATGTCGAAACAGATATTTCAATTCACTTAGATAGTTCGTCTTTACTATTTTCACCATTTGACATGTCACTGCTCTCATGTTCTTTCCAGTTGACATATTATTCTGTGACTCTCGTCTTATTCTAGATACACCATGTCATCATATTACTGTTCAGTTTTCTTTTTTACATATGTCATATATTCATGTACTGTCGATTCTATTATGTTGAGGATAGTATTTCAGCTTGTGTGCTTGTCCAATCCTGACTGGATAACCAACATTTTAGGTGAAGAGTTAGAGAACTTTTGCACTACATATTATGAGCGCACTACAGATCCCGACTTTGGTGCACAGGACGAGTTGGAGGCTGCCTATGCAGACTTGCCTGCTACGGATGGCTTTCAGTAGCTTTATTCTATTATCTTCATAGCTTGTTCAGTTTGAGACTTTTGATGTATTCCTTGAGACTCATGAGTTGATACTACTAGTACTTTACTTTTCTTTGGAGATTGTGACACTTGGTACATTTTGATATTGGAGTTTTCAGTTTATTCATTATCTATCTCTCCAAGTTATTTATGGAATTTATTAGTTTTGGCCCCTCTGTGAATTGTTTATCTGGTGAAATTGAATATAAACTGCGTGGTTGTATTTGTAAACTGTAGAGATGACTAGACAGCGTTCTACCGCCGACACTGCGGCGTAGGCTGGACGTACCCACGTCTTGTACCCAAATACCGGGTACGGGTCGTGACACTGCCGGGGTAAGATCATACGTTATTAATCGATTGTGCTTTCAAATATAAGTTTGAATTGAGTAGGATGGCTAGCAACTTCATTAAATATTTGCATGCACGCTCACTTGAATTCTTCAACAAATGAGAGCACGGGATTTAAATTGCCACGCACCAGCACAAAGTGTAAAGTGCTGACCCTCGCTCTCAACAGGTACTCGGGACCAGGATAGCGTGCCAAGGAACTAAAGGCGACGCTCCTTTCTTTTGAAGCCTTGCTAGAGCGAAGGCTAGCTCTGCAACATTTTGAAGACTCCGACCCAACTGCAGCATGAGTCACAAACTCTCGCCGATCCCAGGTCTTAGAGAGTCATTTTGATGTTTGTAAAAAGGGATGTAAATGTATGGAATGACTATCTCATCGATGTCGGTTGTAAGCCCGCGAGGCCTCTTTTGTAACCGAGTCTGTAATCTAACATATTATCAATGAAAATGTAAGTTTCCTTTTATAAATCAATGTGTTCAATTTCTCTGCGTACTCTTAATATGCTGTTGTTTCGGATAACCTTATGAACCGCCTTGTGCAAGCGCAACTTAGGCTTGCACGGCATCACGCCCGGGGGACGACTATCGATTCTAACGAATCGGGCATGACATAATGGTATCAGAGCACGGCTTTACGTCCTTGGCCTCCAGTGTCGAGTTTTTAGTCTCAAAATCGTTGGCCCCGTGTCGATGAGATATGTTGTTCCATACGAGTGAGCCCGCAATAGTTTGGTGACTATATTTTGCCTTCAAAATCCCAGAAGGCACGTCGGTGAACGTGGCGGCGAATGAAGAAAGTGCTTCGAGCGGCTCGAGTAGCTCGAGGCCCGGACCCTCAAACGATGCCATGGAGCGGATGTTGCGCATGCTGGAATCGCAACAACGACAAGCTGAGGAGAGTCAACGCCGGAATGAGCAACATCGACGGCAGGCGGAGGCACGTCAAACTCAGTTCGAGGCCCGATTCGAAGCACAATTCAAGTTGCAGCAGAAGCAGCTTGATACACTCCAGCAGATCGTTCAGACGGTGGTGGCCAACAACAACAACAACAACTCCACGACAACTCCTGCCATAACCGAGCCTGCGGTCAGACAAAGTGAAGTCGATCCTGAGGCACCCGAGCTTACACCTGCAGCACCGAGAAGTTCCAACTTCGACGTGTCGAAATTCACAAAGAGTTGCCGTACTTCCTTCAACGGCACGAAAGACCCCTCCTTGGCGATCGATTGGTTAGAGGAACTGGAAGACAAGTTCGAGCTGCTGGGCGTCGAAGAGTCCAAAAAAGTCGCATGCGCTCAACTTCTACTCCGGTCGAACGCGCACGACTGGTGGGCCATGCAAAAGCGAGCGATCAGACGCGACGACGGGACAGCGGCAATTTTTTGGGCCACCTTCCGTGAGGCGTTCGAGATCGAGTACCTCTCCATAGCCATTCGACAAGAGAAGGAAAATGAATTCATGCAACTAAAGCAAGGAAACATGACGGTACGGCAGTATGCGGCGGAGTTCAACAAGTTAGCCAAGTTTGTTGGAGAATTCCTGCCCTCCCTGGCAAGTCGTGCTCGACGGTTCGAAGTGGGTCTACGACAATCCATCTACGCCCATGTGTCCGTTCCACAATACAAAACAATGGGGGAGTCTCTCAACCACGCCCTCCGTCTTGAACGCCAATATCCTCCAGGTGCTGTCGGCACTGTGCATACCTACAATCACAAACGTCCTAGCCACGCAGGAGGAAACAACGTGACCAAGCGTCCGAACAACGGGCCCCAGGGCGGACACCAGGCGCGGAACCAGGGACCTCACTGCACAAAATGCAACCGGAACGGACATCTCGCCGTCGACTGTGAAGTTCAAAATGGCGGATGTTTCATTTGCGGGAAAAGGGGTCACTTTCATGGAGATTGCCCGAAGCGTAGAAGAAACAACTTAGACGCGCCTCAGCATCCACAGCACCGTCCAGGGAATCAGGTTCCGGCACCTCGAGCACCTCAACCCGCACTGCAAAATGGCCAAGACCGTCGCCCCAATGCCCAGGGCCGCGTCTATGCCATGACTCGAGATGAAGTACTTGCGTCAGATACGGTCGTGACAGGTATACTTAGTTTTAATAATGTGCCTGCCCGTGTACTATTTGATTCAGGTGCTTCGCATAGTTTTATATCGGCGGACTTTGCCGCCGAGCACAAATTTTCGATAATATCACTAGACCTCGACCTTAGCGTGAGCACACCTTCGGGCACACCGATACTCACTAATTTAGCCTACGCCGACGGGATTATCTGTATCGGCGGTCAAAAGATCGGTCTTGACGTGATAGTCCTAGACATGAAGGACTTCGATATTATTCTGGGAATGGATTGGCTCGGTGTCACGACCCGCACCCGAATATACGGGTACGAATACGTAGACGACGCCCAGCCTACGCCGCAGTATCGGCGGTAGAACGCTGTCTAGTACCCAATAAATATATACTACGTCTAGAAGGCCTATAACTATAAATATACTCTAGTCACATCACAACAGCTAGGGATGATAAGACAAGAAAGATAACTAAAACACAAGAACAACTAGAAATTACTAGAAGGAAACATAAGACAGGAAAATAAAGAAGGAACAACAAGACTAACTAAGGATAACTCCCAGGCAACTCACATAGAATAATAGTGAGATCCACCCAGCTAGCAACATCATGAAGTCCACTAATGGTATAACAACTCCTAAAATATTATCAACGGTATCCTGTCAGGAAAATGAGCAAGTACAAACACTAACAGCAGTTCCATGTGAATTGACAAATTCTATAAGAGACAGTATAATGAACTACAAGACAAAGATATATGAAGACTTGGGAGCCATTCGAAAGCCGAGTTACAACCCTTAAACCAAACAAGGACCGAGGTTGTAACTCTTCTCCCGAACAGAACTTAGTCTCCAATCAAGGTATAATATAAAGGCATGTAGAGCATGTGAGTAAATGGAATCATAGCATGGTGAGAAGTACAGAAAGTAAAACTGAACTGGAATATAAGATACGACAATAAATGTAAAATGTGATTTGAATTATTAGAGCGAAATGTGATCGGCTAGGGAGTCATGGTAGGGTTATCCACTTGGCCCGACAATCACAAAAAAATCTCTGGAAAGGGTCATGCCGGCCAACCTGGATAACCCAGCAAGGGGTGTCTCCTACACCCTACGTGAGGTGAGGGTGGCACTAGCAAAATAGTGACAGGGAGGCTTTGATCACATAACCCCTAATAATTCCCCATCCCCGAATAGTATAATGGACCTGGACATGACACGTCATGACACGGGATTCCCTAAGAGGATAGCTACTCCCTCTCAGAAATCGGTGTCTATACAAGTACATGAAACAAGGCAGGAAATCTACATATATACCAAGAAAATCTAGGAACAATATCTCATGTCATGATCCAACATATACTAGTCCGTAAACTATCATGACTAGGAATCAAGTAAGACACTACGACTGAATCGGATATAGCAGATATCAAGACAATGAAAACTATCAGGGAATGTACTCGCCTGCGGTCCTGAGCTGTCAATGGGGTCGATGCTCAGAGTGATGCCACAGACCTAAAGATAAGATATATATAAACTAATTAGGGTTCAACAGTGTTAGGCTTGATTCTATAGTATAAGCTACGCAATCTAGGTCATACTCAGTCCACTAAGTCAAACTAGGCCACAATAAGTCAAACCAAGTCAAATTAGGTCAAACTGGGTCAATTGTTGACTTACAGTTGACTTTTGGTCAACTGGTCAACTATGGTCAACTCTAGGTCAAAACTAGTCTAACCTAGGTCAAATGTTGACTATACTTCGACGTTTAGTCAAAGCAGTCAACCATGGTCAAACAGGGTCAAGGCTAGTCTCTATAAACATCTACAAGGTTAACCCATCAATTTCAGTGATTGTGAAATCACCGGAATCGATGGAACTCAAAATACTACAAAGGAGAAGGATTATAATAATAGGGTAAAAACCTACAGATGTTGTCGGATGATAAAATAAATATCACCAACGTGTCCAAAATAGTCAAATCAGCTAGAATAGCCTGTCCAAAAGTCCAATTTGGATACAGGGGCAAAACGGTAATTTCGGACCAAAATGATGTCCGCCGTTGGACACACTTTGCACCGAAAAACGTGTCTAAATAAAAGTGCACAAAACCTAACAAATTATATGTCCACGAATCCAGAATGACGATACAAACCCAACGGTATATCCAGAATTGGATTCCGTTGACCCGATCTCAATTTGGTCCGTTGACCAGGACATTGGAAACCGATTTGCACGGAAAAGCGTGTCGGAGCTAATGTCCTCAAAACTTAGCAAATTATATGTCAGCGAGTCCAGAATGACGATACGAACTCAACGGTATATCCGGAATTGGATTCCGATGAGCCGAAATGACCCGCTGACCCGGATATTGGTATCCGACTTGCACCGAAATACGTGTCGGAACCAATATCCACTAAACCTAGCAAATTATATGTCAACGAGTCCAGAATGACGATACGAACTCAACGGTATATCCGGAGTTGGATTCCGATGAGCCGAACTCAAAATGACCCATTGACCCAGAAAGTGGAACCCGCTTTGCACCGAAATGCGTGCCAGGGCCCACGTTCTCCAAATCAAGCAAACTTTATATGAAAATATGCCAGAACGATGCCACGAGTCTACTGGTGGTGTCAAAAATTGAATCCGGAGTCTCGGGTTCAAAAATGGAATTTTACAAGTGCAACACTAAGAATTCGAACGGCCAACTTTGGCGTCGAATTCGACCGACCTAACAAGCTCAAACTGAAATGAAATCTAAAGGGGGCAGGAAGAGGGTTATACCAGCTGTGTACTGGAACTGGTAGCGCGCAAAACGGAGCTGCGACGACGAAGATACGAACCCGCGAAGTTGGCATCACGAAACTGTCCAAAATAGTTCAAATTAAAACGTCAACTTGGTGGCCAGTTTTGAGGTATCAAACGACGAAATTAACGGTTCAAACTTGACAGAGGTGAAGAAGGATATACCGAGATTGAGACGGAGCATGGAGTTCGCCGATCCAACGGTCGGATCTCCCAGAAAATGTGTGCGAAGTCACTATGACGGAGCGCCATTTTCGAGTTCAAAACTCGCGCGCGCCGACGGGATTTCGACGTAAACACACGAAACGTCTAGGCGGCGCGTTCCGGAGGACGGTGGTCGCCACAGGGAGGTCGTCCAGCCCATGCGTGTCACGCCCCGATTCCGTCGAATCGATAGTCGTCCCCCGGGCGTGATGCCGTACGAACCTAATTTGCGATCGCACAAGGCCAAGTCATAAGGTAATTCGAGACACGAGATCTAAGAGAGTACGCAGACAAATTGATACACATAATAAGTAAAGGAAACTTGAACTTTATTGATAATGAACATCTTTTTACAGACTCCGACACAAGACTCATTGCCGCGCGGGCTACAACATGACTCGATTACAAAAGAGTGCCGATGAGATAGCCGTTCCATACATTGCACACATCCCTCAATATACACAAGTACTCCATTGACCTGGATGGGAGGGACGCTGAGTCATTTTCCTTGGACTGTCGAGAGCCTTCGAAATGTGGAGTCGCTGAGAGATAGTCTTCGACGCACGGCCGAAGCTTCAAAAGTCACGAACGTCGCCTTGCTAGTTGGCACGTCCTTCCTGGTTCGCGGGACCTGCAAAGAGCGAGGATCAGCACAAAACACATGTACTGGCGAATGGCTATCCAAGCTTTGTATTTGATTCAAGAAGTTTCATAACATGTTTGCTAGCTATTTCAATGATCTTTCTAACCATCCTGTATGATTTGCATGTTAACATGTTTTGAGGCAAGCAACTATCATGTTCATCCCGTGTCCCGTGCACCTGTTAAGTATTGATAGGAGTTTAAAGGCCACTGGCAATGTCAAGCCATCGCGGACTATAGCATTCGGTTAGACGACGCCCCTTTCGCGTCGGGTAGCGAGCCCTGTGCGAAAGTGCCCGCATAACTCGCGCCGATGAAGGGTTGGCGCTGCTACACTCGTTCCTCCCGGGCCGAACCGGTCCCTTGGCCGAGGCAACCGTTCGAGGAACTTCACCTTGTCGACAAGTTGTCCAATGACCGCTTTCTTTGGAACTTAGTTGATTTACTCATTTTTCCGTATCGTTGCGATAAGCGTTAATAGATTCATTCGTTGGATTGGCATAGACCAAGTGTAATTGCATAGGGAAGCACGTTTTTCATTTCCAAAACCGATAGTTCGATAACAAGTGTTTTGTGAAGTATCGTGCCACGATTTCACTGATTCTATACTATTATGACAAGCATTTATTTTACTTCACATGTTGAATTTTTGAAGTAGAGGGACGGGACGAAGGAGGTCAGCCACTCGCCTTAGCTTGCTTCAAGCGAGCGACCGGTTGGCTGCGCTGTCGTCGCCTACGCGATCACCTGCAATCGCATAAGCAACTGATTAGAACACTGTGTATTTCAAAGAATTTCGATATGAATGCGAGCTCGAAAATGCGTCACGAAAACCCATCGAAAGCATTCACAAAAACGAAAGCCAAAGCCAATTCAAGTGCGGCATGAAAACCAGAGCAACGGGAGGTCTCTCCCGACTCAGCCGCAGAGCCAATCCTCGAGGCGCAACCCGCTGAATTGGGACTTGGTTCCGAAGAAGCCATTCCATAACGTGGAATGGATCTTAATTCAACCGTTCCCGTTCGATCGACTCGGCCGATTCCGACCTATCGGTCCCGACCAAATCGATAGCGACAGTGTTCCTTTCTCGCGCACCCCGTGGACGGAGACGGGGCACGATGTAGGGACGGGGCACTACACCATAACCAACTAATAAAAAGTTTCGTCCTCGAAACTTAAAGATGAAACCTACCTCTACGAGAACAATGAAGGGAATTTATCCTTCATCTCCGATTCAAGCTCCCACGTCGACTCTTCGACCGAGTGGTTCTTCCAGAGGACGCGGACGAGAGGAATTGCTCGATTGCGCAGCAGCTTATCCTTGCGTTCTATGATTCGAACTGGTTCTTCAACGTAGGATAAGTCAGACTTCAGCTCCAGCTGGCCAAAATCTACCACGTGGCTCGGGTCGTGCACGTACTTCCGCAATTGAGAGACATGGAAGACATTGTGAACACCTTCAAGCGCCGGTGGTAGGGCAATTTTATAGGCCACTGGCGCGACCCGTTCAAGTATTTCGAACGGCCCAACGAATCTCGGACTCAGCTTTCCTTTCGCGCCGAACCGACTAACTCCCCGCATTGGCGACACCTTGAGGAATACGTGATCGCCTACTTAAAACTCGAGTGGTCGACGATGAATGTCCGCGTAGCTTTTCTGGCGACTCTGTGCGGTCTTTAATCTTTCCCGAATGAGCTTGACCTTTTCCACAGTCTGTTCTACCAGCTCCGGGCCGAGTATCTGCCGTTCCCCGACTTCATCCCAGCAAATAGAAGATCTGCACTTCCGACCGTACAAGGCTTCATACGGCGCCATTTGGATGCTGGATTGGTAGCTATTGTTGTATGCAAATTCCGCCAGCGGTAGGTGGACGTCCCAGCTTGATTTGAAGTCGATAGCGCAGAGCCGTAGCATGTCTTCAAGAATCTGGTTGACGCGCTCCGTTTGGCCGTCGGTCTGAGGATGGTAAGCTGAGCTGAACTGCAACTTGGTTCCCAGCGCCGACTGAAGGCTACTCCAGAATCGCGACATGAACCGTGAATCCCGATCAGAGACGATGGATACTGGAACTCCGTGCAGCCGTACTATCTCGTCAAGATAAATCTGCGCCAGGCGATCAACGCTCCAAGTAACTTTGATGGCGATAAAGTGCGCTGACTTGGTTAATCGATCGACGATGACCCAGATGGCGTCGTTCCCCCGTGGTGTCTTCGGCAGGCCAACAATAAAATTCATAGTGACATGATTCCATTTCCACTCGGGAATAGCGAGGTTCTGCATCTCCCCGCCCGGTCGCTGATGCTCAGCTTTCACCTGCTGACAGGCCATGCATTGCGACACGAAGAGCGCCACATCTCTCTTCATCCCGTGCCACCAAAAGGTCGTGCGGAGGTCCTTATACATTTTGGTACTGCCTGGATGCAAAGTGTATTTCGTATAGTGCGCCTCCGCCAGGATCTCCTTTCTAAGTTCTGAATCGTCCGGAACGCATAGCCTACCCTTCAATCGAAGCACGCCGGTTTCGTCTTCGCAAAGTCGGTCGTCCTGCCTGTCGAAATTAGCTCTCGCACTTTCTTCAGGTACGAATCGTCTGTCTGAGCGGTCTTGATCTTATTCAGCAAGCTCGGCTCCAACTGTAACTTTGCCAACTGCACGTTCCGGAATCTGACTCGGAGCTCGATGCCCATCTCTTCAAGGTCGCGTAGTAGTCGAGGGTCGATGGATAACGAGGCAAGGTACTTCCGACTCAAAGCGTCCGCCACAACATTTCCCTTTCCCGGCGTGTAGTCGATAGTCAAGTCGTAATCCTTGATTAGTTCCAGCCAACGCCTTTGCCGCAAGTTCAGCTCCTTCTGCGTGAATAGATACTTGAGGCTCTTGTGATCGGTATAGATCGTGCACGCCACACCATAGAGATAGTGGCGCCACAATTTCAACGCAAACACAATCGCCGCTAACTCCAGGTCGTGCGTGGGATAATTTTTCTCGTGCGGCTTTAGCTGTCGGGACGCAAAAGATATCACCTTGTTCCGCTGCATCAGCACGCACCCCAAGCCCTGACCGGACGCGTCGCTAAATATCTGGAAACCCTCAGTCCCTTCTGGAAGTGCGAGTATCGGGGCCGAGACGAGCCTCTGCTTCAACTCTTGGAACGCAGCTTCACAGTCGTCTGACCATTCAAAGGCGACTCCTTTCTGGGTGAGGCGAGTCAGAGGCGATGCGATCTTCGCGAAGTCTTTCACGAAGCGTCGGTAGTATCCAGCTAGGCCAAGGAAACTTCGAATCTCGCCAACGGACGCTGGCCGCTTCCAATCGACAACGGCTTCAACTTTCTTTGGGTCGACCGCAATACCTTCAGCAGAAATGATGTGTCCGAAGAATGCGACGCTGCTAAGCCAGAATTCACATTTGCTTCGCTTCGCGTATAGTTGATTTTCTCGAAGGGTCTGAAGCACGGTCCGCAGATGCTCAGTATGCTGCTGCTTATTCTTCGAGTAGACGAGTATATCGTCGATAAAGACCACTACGAACTTGTCGAGGAAGGGTCGGAACACCCGATTCATTAAATCCATGAAGGCAGCAGGGGCGTTCGTTAGGCCAAACGGCATTACCAGGAACTCGTAATGGCCGTATCGAGTGCGGAAGGCAGACTTCGGCACATCGTCCGGCTTGATCTTGAGTTGATGATAACCCGAACGCAGATCAATTTTAGAGAACACCGTGGCTCCTTGGAGCTGATCGAACAGATCATCTATGCGGGGCAGGGGATACTTGTTCCGGATGGTGGCTTTATTCAGCTCGCGGTAGTCGATACAAAGACGCATAGAGCCGTCCTTCTTCTTGACAAATAGTACGGGCGCTCCCCACGGCGAGACGCTGGGTCGGATGAATCCCTTGTCGAGCAATTCCTGTAACTGCACCTTGAGTTCTTTAAGCTCTGCAGGGGCCATTCGGTACGGGGTCTTCGAGATCGGTCGAGTGTCGGGGAAGGTATCGATAGTGAACTCAATCTCTCGATCGGGCGGCATGCCGGACAACTCGTCCGGGAACACATCGGGGAATTCTGCCACAACGTCGGTCTGACCCGCGTTTGCACCATCCAGTCGCGTGTCTCGAACAGAAGCTAGATAGCCTTCGCACCCGGAATACAGCATCCGTCGAGCAGATATTGCAGAGATCACCATGCAGGTCGGCGATGCCTCACCACACGAGTAGCAGAATTCGGGCACTCCCGGTATGCGGAATGTGACCTTCTTCTCAGCGCAGTCTATGGTTGCGTTGCACGGACCGAGCCAATCCATCCCCAGAATGATATCGTAGTCCTTAATATTTAGAACTATCGCATCGAGACTGACCTTTTGACCACCTATACAGATGATTCCGTCTCCACAGACTAAACTTGCAGCTAGTGGCATGCCCGACGGGATGTTAACAGTGAGCTCGAGACCGAGCGGTGTCAGGGGAAAATTGTGCTCGACGGCAAAGTCCGCCGATATGAAACTATGCGTGGCACCTGAATCAAACAATACACGAGCAGGTTTATTATTGAATTGCAGTATACCTGTCACGACTGTGTCAGATGCGTAGACTTCGTCTCGGGTCATGGCGTAGACACGGCCCTGAGCATTAGGGCGACGGTCTTGGCCATTCTGTTGTGTGGTCGGCGGAACCCGAGGTGCTTGGCCTCGGTTTTGTTGATGTTGGGGCGGGCGTTGGGTCGACGCAGCTTTCGGACAGTCCCTTACGAGATGATCTCTTTTACCGCATGCGAAACAGACTCTGTTCTTAAGTCGGCAGTCGGTGTCCAGGTGCCCGTCCTTGTGGCAGAAATTGCAGACCATCCGTTCCTTCGTCTGGTTGCCGCGATGTTGACGCTTATGTGCGTTGTTGCCTCCCGCGTAACTATGGCGTTTGTTATTAGAGTTAACAGCGCCGGTAGTAGTAGGAGGATACTCGGACTCCAGACGGATGGCGTGGTTGAGTGCCTCGCCCACAGTTTGTATTCCGGCACCGAGACATGTGCACGGATAGTGGAACGCAGGCCCACTACGAATCGCTTTGCTCGGCTTGCAGTAGTAGGTAGATAGTCACCAGCGAACTTGGCCAGTTTGTTGAATTTGGCCGCATATTGTCGTACAGTCATATTCCCTTGCGTCAGCTGCATGAACTCGTTCTCTTTTTCCTGTCGCACGGCTGCAAAAGATATTCGTTCTCGAACACATTTCTAAATGTCGCCCATGAGATCGCCGCTGTCTCGTCTTCACGTCGAATAGCCCGCTTCTGCACAGCCCACCAATCGTGCGCGTTCATTCGAAGTAATAGTTGAGCACACGCGACTTTCTTCGGGTCCTCGACATCCAGAAGCTCGAACTTGTCTTCCAGCTCCTCCAACCAGTCGATCGCCACCGCGGGATCTTCTGTGCCGTTGAAGGAAGTGCGGCAGCTTTTAGTGAACTTTGACACGTCGAAGTTGGAACTTCTCGGTGCTGCAGGTGAGAGCACGGGCGCCTCTGGTTCGGCTTCGTTGGATCGAACCGCAGGCTGGGTCACGGCAGGTGTCATCGTTGAGTTGTTGTTGCCGACGACCGACTGTACGATCTGCTGGAGGGTATTCAGCTGCTGCTGCTGCAGCTTGAATTGAGCCTCGAACCGACTCTCAAATTGAGCCTGACGAGCCTCCGCTTGCTGACGATGGAGCTCGTTTTGACGTTGCTGCATTTCAAGCATTTGCAGCATACGTTGCATCGGGTCGCCGGAAGATCCGGCTACAGTAGGCGTCATTCCCGTTGGGTTAACGGAATGCTCGGGCCTAGAAGCACTCGAGCCGCTCGAAGCGCTCGTCTCGTCTTCCGCCTGAGCTCCCATAACTGCAGGGAAAAAGGAAGGCAACTCTCGTTAGTTTCAGAAAATGTCCTGGGTTCAGCGTATGGAACAACTCTTCTCATCGACACGAGGTCAACGGTCGGAGACTAGAATTCGACACGAGAGGCCAAGGACGTAAAGCCGTGCTCTGATACCATTATGTCACGCCCCGATTCCGTCGAATCGATAGTCGTCCCCCGGGCGTGATGCCGTGCGAACCTAATTTACGATCGCACAAGGCCAAGTCATAAGGTAATCCGAGACACGAGATCTAAGAGAGTACGCAGACAAATTGATACACATAATAAGTAAAGGAAACTTGAACTTTATTGATAATGAACATCTTTTTACAGACTCCGACACAAGACTCATTGCCGTGCGGGCTACAACATGACACGATTACAAAAGAGTGCCGATGAGATAGCCGTTCCATACATTGCACACATCCCTCAATATACACAAGTACTCCATTGACCTGGATGGGAGGGACGCTGAGTCATTTTCCTTGGACTGTCGAGAGCCTTCGAAATGTGGAGTCGCTGAGAGATAGTCTTCGACGCACGGCCGAAGCTTCAAAAGTCACGAACGTCGCCTTGCTAGTTGGCACGTCCTTCCTGGTTCGCGGGACCTGCAAAGAGCGAGGATCAGCACAAAACACATGTACTGGCGAATGGCTAATTAAATCCAAGCTTTGCATTTGATTCAAGAAGTTTCATAACATGTTTGCTAGCTATTTCAATGATCTTTCTAACCATCCTGTATGATTTGCATGTTAACATGTTTTGAGGCAAGCAACTATCATGTTCATCCCGTATCCCGTGCACCTGTTAAGTATTGATAGGAGTTTAAAGGCCACTGGCAATGTCAAGCCATCGCGGACTATAGCATTCGGTTAGACGACGCCCCTTTCGCGTCGGGTAGCGAGCCCTGTGCGAAAGTGCCCGCATAACTTGCGCCGATGAAGGGTTGGCGCTGCTACACTCGTTCCTCCCGGGCCGAACCGGTCCCTTGGCCGAGGCAACCGTTCGAGGAACTTCACCTTGTCGACAAGTTGTCCAATGACCGCTTTCTTTGGAACTTAGTTGATTTACTCATTTTTTTCGTATCGTTGCGATAAGCGTTAATAGATTCATTCGTTGGATTGGCATAGACCAAGTGTAATTGCATAGGGAAGCACGTTTTTCATTTCCAAAACCGACAGTTCGATAACAAGTGTTTTGTGAAGTATCGTGCCACGATTTCACTGATTCTATACTATTATGACAAGCATTTATTTTACTTCACATGTTGAATTTTTGAAGTAGAGGGACGGGACGAAGGAGGTCAGCCACTCGCCTTAGCTTGCTTCAAGCGAGCGACCGGTTGGCTGCGCTGTCGTCGCCTACGCGATCACCTGCAATCGTATAAGCAACTGATTAGAACACTGTGTATTTCAAAGAATTTCGATATGAATGCGAGCTCGAAAACGCGTCACGAAAACCCATCGAAAGCATTCACAAAAACGAAAGCCAAAGCCAATTCAAGTGCGGCATGAAAACCAGAGCAACGGGAGGTCTCTCCCGACTCAGCCGCAGAGCCAATCCTCGAGGCGCAACCCGCTGAATATGGGACTTGGTTCCGAAGAAGCCATTCCATAACGTGGAATGGATCTTAATTCAACCGTTCCCGTTCGATCGACTCGGCCGATTCCGACCTATCGGTCCCGACCAAATCGATAGCGACAGTGTTCCTTTCTCGCGCACCCCGTGGACGGAGACGGGGCAAGATGTAGGGACGGGGCACTATAATGCGTGACCGGTGGGGGTCGGCCACGGCGGCGGCAGCGCCGTGCGGCGGCGCGGCGGCGCACAACGGCGGCCCGCGCGCGCGCGCACGTGCGCCTGCTGCTGCTTGCGAACGCTGCTGCGGCTGCTGGTGGCTGCATGGTCGCGTAGGGGCTCGCCTGGCCTGGCACGACGGTCGGGGGTGGTAGCCGTGCGGTGGTGGTGTTGGAGTGGAGGGGATGGTGAAGGTGGTGGTGGTGTTTAATAGTGATGGTGATGATGGAGATGATGAAGTCGAAGAAGGAGGAGAATTGTCACGCCCCGCTCCCGTAAGAGCGATCGTCCTCGCTAAGGCATGATGCCGCACGGGCCTAGGTTGCGCCCGTGCAAGGCCAAGTCCAGAAACGGCCGATTTAGCTAGGCCACAGAGTCGCACAGAGAGTCCCCATTGCAGCGGAAAGTAAATAAACACAAGTAGAAGCAAATTCGAACTCTTTATTGATATTCATGAAGGTTACAAGCGGTGCTAGGCCGATATTACAAATCGCTCAAGCTCTCTCTATGAACATAAAAGGCGTGCCAAGTGGCTTACAAGATGGAATGATACATGGCGATGTTCCAATACATTATGTCCTGTATATGGTGCTCCAGCTCCTTGCAACGCTCCAAGGCTCGAGAAATAGCTCCGCGCCTTAGCATGTTCGAGGAAAGCTCCACACCCGCCGACGTTTCCTGCTTCCTGCAAGCAAACTGTGGGGTTATCAGTACATTGTTATGCACTGGTGGGGAGGCTAGCTCGCCCACAACGCTATCATTACCAAACACGTTCCATTTACTTTTGTGCATCATCTATCATTCATTGTCTTTCTAATCTTGCCAAGGGTCATTTTTATGGCATATGATATAACCTATCTCGTGTTACCGATTTCATAGTGTCGCATGAAAATACATTTACAACTTACCCATACTTACCGTCCGGCCTTCCCTGTTCAAAGTAAATCAAGTTAGACAACAGTTCATATGTAAACCAAGTCATGATTCATGTACGCACTCAGTGCCGTGCTCGTGTTCCTGCTTCAGGTTCTAGCGAGTCATAGCATGTTCTAGCACGTCGTGGGCATGTTATCTACTCATTGAATAAAGTACTCTTATTATTTTGTGTGTTACCATTCAGGCATATTCATAGGGCACTTCATTTAGTTAACTTAGACTACTTTGATTTCAATGCAAGGACTTGCACGTGGATTGCCACCAGCAAAGCCCACTTAACTCTATATGTACCGGTCGCTGGCATCACAAGCCATTTTGGACATCCAAGCCGTGGTATTTTGCAACCAACGATAGGGTGAGGTCTGGCACACACCCCGTTAGTCTCTTGAAATACGCCTGCACTTACGTCCCCCGGGTGGCCGAGTCCGCACCCAGGCAGCCCGTAAGCCATATTTTTGATTCCGTCCGGACCGGCACGTCCTTCACACTTTGACCATGCCGCGGAATCCCTTTTCTCTACGGTCACAGCATACGCCACCCCTCGCTCGTGCCTTTTGTCCACGACCATTTCGTATTAACTTGTCTTTTTAACTTAACGGCTATCTCCGCCGTAGGCTAACCCTTAGCCTTCTTACGTTATCGACCAGGTTGGCGTCCGTGCAGCGCGGGTAGCGAGCCCCGTTGCACGTGCCCATCACACCTGTCGCTAACCAATCTTTCTTATCTTATCTTTCATTCATTCATTCTTTCTTTGTTTCACTTGTCCGTTTGTTCATCGATTCATTCATGTATTCATTCTTTCATTCGTTGATTCATTCATTCACTATTATTCATTCATTCATACATTTTGCAACTCCCCGTGCGGGAGTCGCCTTGGCGACCATCGGTCCCATAGCCTTTCAATGTTGCTAAGCTCTACCGGAACGACTATGTTGATAGTTCCGTTCATTGTTGTAAACCATTCATTGTTTCATTGTTGAACGCATCAGAGACGTAAACGTAAGCTTATGCCTTAGCACGAGCGTGGAGCGCGGCGAGAGTTCTCTTACTTTTCCAGTTTTCCATATTCTATACAAGCATACAAGTTAGGATTATTCCCTTAGCTAGGTGCGTTGAGTCATTTATTAGCATGCACGGGGTTATCGCCTAGCGATTTTCGTGATAGTGTCCGCATTATTATGTGTCTAGGCTAAGCAGAGACGGGTTATCGGAGCCACCCACCTTAGTGATGTTTGCATCGGTCGAGCGATACTCCGAGCGCGCCTTGATAGTCTAAGTCTGGATCCATCCTTGACGAGCCATTGCAAGTCTTGCATCGATTCGCATCGATACTTCATCGGGTCGACACAACTCTTCGAGTCGACGGCTCGTTTAAGTCGTTGAACATGCCATTTGAATCGGCGTTCCGCTAGGGCGGAGCGGGCCATTACATCATACACCACTCAAAAAAGTCTCGTCCTCGAGACTTCCTGAGTGCAGGTCATCCTACCATTCCTCACCTCACGTCGTCGTATTTCTTAGGCAATCCCTATCGAACGGCTCTATCGTTCTATGGCGCCGAATTATACTCGATACCTTTCCAAGTTCCGTGTCACATACGTTTGGTCATTTTATTGAGTAACTTTTCATTCATTTTAGAGTTGATGGCACTTATTCAATTCAAGTGTTTCTTTGACTTGGTTGCTATTTCGACGTATCATGGGACTGAAACGGTCGTACGAGGTGCGTTGTAATTCTCAAGCACGAGAGTTGTAGGCTGAGGCAACTCACTCGCTCGTTCATGCGCATCTCAACACCCACTTGCAGCTGCATTCGAGTTCATCACATCGCTGAGTTTGGATCGTGCACATATTCAAGGCATCCCCCGAATACGTACATTTCAACCAAGCTTAGCGATTAGCGAAGTCGGACAAGCTACTCGTGATAGTTTCGATTTGTCGATCGTTTGCTAACTTCGATTTGATTCCTAACTCATGTGTATCTCACTATCGTTTATCTCGGTCCTCGAGATGATCCGGTTCGCTTCTCAAGCGTTCTTGTCAACGAAATCAATACGATTTCTTCATAGCGGAGTCGATTAAGTCTAAGTAATTTTCGTCCGATTCAAGACCAAGTATCGCACCATCATCGAGTATTTCTTTCTATCGACGATTCAATTCGTTATCCCAACTTTACTCGCGCGTCATCCATTCCTATTATTCCCTTCGTTTGGGGCCAATCTCATCGTCGTTCACACACTCCCTGTTTTCCGTCCTACTCTAAGTCTTGCTGCCACAAGTCTATCGTCCATCCAGACGATACTGTAAATGCCATCGCACAGGTTCAAACACTCGGCATAGGGTCGTCCGCCTATCCGCTAGGTCAGCTCACAAGGTCATAGTTACACGTCAAGTCCGTGGCTCATCGTGCAAGGTCGTTGCACGACGCTCGCCCCAAATCCTATGGTTAAACCATTTGTTCGTTTGTACGGAAGTTTCTACCCAAGCTCGCGTCACTCAGATTTCTAAACATCGAGCATGATCACCTAATTCGCATCAAGATCTACGTTGCATACTCAATTCCATTCAATCACCAGTTCTAACCAATTCGTGTATTCGATCACGAGGTCATCCAGCTCGACAATACATTGCGCCCCAATCTCACGCGAGTCTGATTATCTACGGCAGTTCATGAATCACCATGCACGCCCCCGCGGAATAATCATTCTCATCGGGGCGTAACTCTTGTTTGAGTTTTAGACTAACCCATTCTCGATACGCGGATTGGACCTACTCAATCCTCAAGCTCAATCTTTCAAGCACATAAATTCATTCTCAAGTCCACCTTCGTCAAACCACAAGTCGAAGCATACAAATTGCCATGCCATGCAAGTGCCGATCACTCCCGCTATACGAATCACCGTACCAGCGCTCACGCGGAGTGATAGCCCTAGTCGGCGTGACGCATATGCGAGGCTGAAGTTGCGCTCGCATAAGACAAGAACGTCAACGTTGTGGTTATCGACGAAGCAAATCCAAACATTCTATTTCTTCCAAGCCAAGATCTCTATTCGATAGTCCGTCCGTCATGCGTTCAACTAGAAAATCCTCGAGCCGAGTCTATCTTTTCCTCGACACATTTTTAACATTTCAAGTATAGCGTCCAACGGAACAATGACATTTGCACGACCGTCATTCGCCGAGTCAGAGTGCCCCCGAGTTATCGCATATCGATCTTTGATACGCCTCAATACCATCGACGATATACGTAACCTGACGATCTTCCTTTGTAACCAATTTCGAGTCGTGCGACTGATGCTATTGTCCGAGTTGGATAATCCACAATTTCTTCGATATTCAAGTTCAAGTTCGATCGCTATTCCTCAAGCTCGTTTTAAGATCGTTGTTCAAAACTCAAGTCATATCTTATTGAATCAATCCCAAATCGTACGCGCGATCCTCTAAGTTTCCTCGATCAAGACCATTCATTTTTCATTCATCGTTTGAATCATTTTCTAACTTGCGTTGCCCATTGACAAGTTGTCCGAACGACATCTCGTTTGGGACATTCGAAGTCAAGACCAACTAAGCGTGACGCATTGTAAGGCTTTGCGCAATCGCATCGCCTCGCCGACATACTCGTTCTATCCATAAATCTTTTAGTCTCGCTCGAACAATTTCTATGTCGTCCATACACCACTCAGGGTTCGAGCCACTCGACTAATCGTCGACACTCATTCTTATTCTTCTCCGAACCTATCACATACACCACTCGAATTCAAGCCATATGATCTAGTCCTCAATCACGTTCGCATCATGCGCTAAGACATCCTTCAGATTCGTTCGACGAATCTCTAGCGTAATCGCTCATGTCGCCTCGACGTACTAAGTCGTTCATACTAATCCTCAAAATTCAAGCCAATCTCTCGTGCACGCCTAAGGTTAGTTTGATAGCGTTCCTATCGATATACACTCTAAGTGTATCTCCGTTCCCGACCGAGCGGTACTTGATATCGCTCGCCACTCGATTGCACCAGAAGTCGAGGTGCGCGACACGCGGCACAACATAACCAAAAGGTCGTGTGCATAGCCATCCCGTACGGACTATATTCGAGTTCGCATGTTCACCTATTCTCGTTCGAGCGATAATCGATCTCACTCGCAACTCGATTGCACCAGAAGGTCTAGGTGCGCGATACTCTGCACAACTTAGCCAAAAGGCTGCGTGCATAACCATCCCGTTCAAACTATATTTTGGTTTCGTGTACTCGTTTGCCGTCAGCGTAAGCTCGTTCAAGCACGCACTGCGTTTGCTAACTCTTAGCATCGGTTCCTTCCAACTCAAGTCGTCGTGGTGGCACAAAGGCCTTTGCCTATCGATCCCGTCCAACCGAGTACTCGTACGAGCTTTTAAAGTATTAGACTTATTGTATGGAACATCCCAAGGCACAACGAGAGAGAGCGTACACTTCTTTTGTTTCAACGAGCTTTCAAAACTGAGAGTATCGAAATGAAGTCCAAGGACGTAAAGCCGTGCTTGATACCAATCTGTCACGCCCCGCTCCCGTAAGAGCGATCGTCCTCGCTAAGGCGTGATGCCGCACGGGCCTAGGTTGCGCCCGTGCAAGGCCAAGTCCAGAAACGGCCGATTTAGCTAGGCCACAGAGTCGCACAGAGTGTCCCCATTGCAGCGGAAAGTAAATAAACACAAGTAGAAGCAAATTCGAACTCTTTATTGATATTTATGAAGGTTACAAGCGGCGCTAGGCCATATTACAAATCGCTCAAGCTCTCTCTCTGAACATAAAAGGCGTGCCAAGTGGCTTACAAGATGGAATGATACATGACGATGTTCCAATACATTATGTCCTGTATATGGTGCTCCAGCTCCTTGCAACGCTCCAAGGCTCGAGAAATAGCTCCGCGCCTTAGCATGTTCGAGGAAAGCTTCGCACCCGCCGACGTTTTCTGCTTCCTGCAAGCAAACTGTGGGGTTATCAGTACATTGTCATGCACTGGTGGGGAGGCTAGCTCGCCCACAACGCTATCATTACCAAACACGTTCCATTTACTTTTGTGCATCATCTATCATTCATTGTCTTTCTAATCTTGCCAAGGGTCATTTTCATGGCATATGATATAACCTATCTCGTGTTACCGATTTCATAGTGTCGCATGAAAATACATTTACAACTTACCCATACTTACCGTCCGGCCTTCCCTGTTCAAAGTAAATCAAGTTAGACAACAGTTCATATGTAAACCAAGTCATGATTCATGTACGCACTCAGTGCCGTGCTCGTGTTCCTGCCTCAGGTTCTAGCGAGTCATAGCATGTTCTAGCACGTCGTGGGCACGTTATCTACTCATTGAATAAAGTACTCTTATCATTTTGTGTGTTACCATTCAGGCATATTCATAGGGCACTTCATTTAGTTAACTTAGACTACTTTGATTTCAATGCAAGGACTTGCACGTGGATTGCCACCAGCAAAGCCCACTTAACTCTTATGCACCGGTCGCTGGCATCAAAGCCATTTTGGACATCCAAGCCGTGGTATTTCGCAACCAACGATAGGGTGAGGACTGGCACATACCCCGTTAGTCTCTTGAAATATGCCTGCACTTACGTCCTCCGGGTGGCCGAGTCCGCACCCAGGCAGCCCGTAAGCCATTTTTTGATTCCGTCCGGACCGGCACGTCCTTCATACTTGACCATGCCGCGGAATCCCTTTTCTCTACGGTCACAGCATACGCCACCCCTCGCTCGTGCAGTTTGTCCACGACCATTCGTATTAACTTGTTTTTAACTTAACGGCTATCTCCGCCGTAGGCTAACCCTTAGCCTTCTTACGTTATCGACCAGGTTGGCGTCCGTGCAGCGCGGGTAGGTAGCGAGCCCCGTTGCACGTGCCCGTCACACCTGTCGCTAACCAATCTTTCTTATCTTATCTTCATTCATTCTTTCTTTTCTTTGTTTCATTATCCGTTTGTTATCGATCATTCATGTATTCATTTCTTTCATTCGTGATTCATTCATTCACTTATTCGTTCATTCATTCATACATTTTGCAACTCCCCGTGCGGGAGTCGCCTTGGCGACCCATCGGTTCCCATAGCCTTTCATGTTGCTAAGCTTACTCGGAACGACTATGTGACAGTCTTTTCGTCTCATTGTTGTAAACCATTCATGTTTCATTGTT
>JANAVB010003614.1:0-27704 GCA_029216955.1 Iris pallida
TTTGGGGTCAGCTACCTGGATGCTTATCTTCAATTCGACTCTGTTAAGATTCCTCTCTAACATTAGCAAAAAGCCATGTCACTTTTCATTTGATTCTAGTAATTTCAGGTCCACCCCTTAGTTCTAGCAACCCCTTTAACTAACATTCTAACCGGTGCATCTATTGGTCCTTTTTGCACTTGTCCAAACTATCTCAAATGATTTTATCTTAAGTTGGGAAAGGAAACATCAAAGTCAAACCAAAGTTCTACAACCAGAGAAAAATTGACCTATCGAATGCTATAAACTAGGTAATATAAGGTTCAAGACGGGGAAAATGTACATTTAGAATTCAGATCACATAGTTTTACCCCTAATTATCGAATTTAGGTAAGCTAGCAATCTCAAATAGCTCTTGCAGCCAAGTGATTACTGTTCATTTGGTATTTAGTTCCCTACATCTTTGTCCAATGAACACTACTATCAACATAATAGGCTAGGAAGAAGACAACAAACTCATGTGAGAACATAGCACACACGATACAAACAA
This sequence comes from Iris pallida, assembly GCA_029216955.1. Taxonomy (NCBI): domain Eukaryota; kingdom Viridiplantae; phylum Streptophyta; class Magnoliopsida; order Asparagales; family Iridaceae; genus Iris; species Iris pallida. Next base: position 530 of record JANAVB010003614.1, read on the forward strand.
AGGCGAAAGATATAAGAACACTCCAAAATGGTGCCAAATTGTATCATGTATTGAGTTGTGCTCATGTCCGTGCAAAGTAGGTTATGGTTCTAGTAGATTTCTGATACATGAACACACCAAAATGGTGCTGAATTGTATCGTGGGTTGCATTGTGCCCTTGTCAGTGCAAAGTAGGTTATGATTCTAGTAGATTTCTGACGAGACCAGATGCACCTGCTGGTTCTGCAACTTTATTTGCTATTTATAGCTCTAGAAGTTTCTTCCTGTTATAGCAACTGAACAACATGAGCATCTTTACAAATCCAAAGTTTGAAATCTAAACTCAACCATATATAAATTGATGGAGTCGGAACTCTAGGAGTAGCATGCCATGTGGTACCAACAAAGTACCTTTTATAAGAAAGAGGATAGGATCAAGATCCCAGCCAAACTTCATAAGACATGGTACAGCTATCTCAAGCAACAAAATATATTCTTTTCATTCATTTAACAAACCCAAATCATACATGGCCACGTGAAAATGGTGCCTATCATATTCTGTTAGGCTGTGCCCATGTCCTTGCAATGGGTCAACTATATTTCTGACAAGACCACATGATCTGCTTCTTTTGCAACTCTTTTTTCCAGAATGATGAGTGAACATTGAGCTAAGCGCACTTAAGCCCAGTACTCAACCAACTTTATTATTGCCATTGTCCAAAATACGAACCACTTAAAGAGTCAGCTACAACTTAACATAGTACAATGGAGAATAGACCTCCTAAACCATACTATGAGCCAATCTTAATTTTTATTTGTTATAACTCTAGAAATTTCTTTATATTAGTAACTGACCAAGATGAACAATTTTACAAGTAGACGGTATGATATCTAGAGTTGATCGTTTAAGCTAAACTAAATGGACGTACATAGTAATCATACCCAGTGGTCAATCAAAACATAGTCCCCTTTTTTTCAAATCATTCACAAATATCAGACTTATCAGGTGATTAAATCTGGAATATTAAATCATCATCCAATATGATTATCTACATTTTTCAGATCAAAACCTATGAGTGTTCTACTGTTCTTGTCAAGTTATTGAGCAGCAGCTACAGCCCCAGAGGAACTTTGAGATCCTCCCCCAGGCTGTCACTATGCTCCAAAGCTATTGCTTAGACTTTCTTCTACATCAAAAGCCTAAAGGTTGGATAAGGGAACCCTTAAGACAAAAAAGATGCATAGTTGCTGATGGTGCATGTTAACATCGTATAATATGATAAAGAATCTCACGAGTGTGGATGTAGAGGTAAATGTGTTTTAAGCTACAACCTGGAAAATATTTTGCAAGTACTTGTAAATTTTGTTGAAATACTCTCGAGGTCCAGTATCTAATAGTAGAGTACCAACAAGAAATTGTAAAATCAAGCTAGGAACAATCAAAATCAGCAAAAGGCTTGATTGGACCAAACTATTTTGAGATAAAATCACAAATCCAAGAAATGGAGGGGGCGAATCATATCAGGAACTAAAGTTTCAAGGTTCTCATGATAATACGCAACTATAACACAGTGTACTTGAGTTACATTACTTTAGAGAATATCACTGAAAAGCGTCACAAATTTTTTACTTAACATATACTAGAGACTTTAAGAATATAAAGCTAGAAAAACCAACAATTTAATTGATAAGTATGTCAACATTAAATTTTCAAATAAAATTAAAACTGCTCTGAATTGTTACATATGCCTGTGTAGTTGTCATCAGTTCATCTGCAATATAGATTATAGATGGATCAAAAGTGTTCTATTAGTAATTCTACTGTAGTGGAATAACATGTGGATAGTGGTTCTTATGAACTTAACAAATGCCACAACCAAAAAAGAGACAGTAATACCTATATCACACTGTACCCAGAACCTGATGCAGAAAAGTAAACAGTAAGACCCTGCTGCCATAAATTCGATTAGAAATCATTATGCTCCAACGTGTCATGCAACTTAGGAATTCTTCCGTCGGAACAGTGGTTCTAGCCGGAAAGAAGGAACACCACTCATCCATCTTTTAGCATCATACATTTCATTCCAAGCCTGAACTATTTCATCAATCTTGAAATTTAAACCTAAGATCATGGAAAAACTATTAGAAAATAGAAAGTGCTGACATGGGCATGGTCTATACTCAGAAAGCAAGATGATCAGCCAAGACATCAGGCAGGGATTGCTTCCTCTGCCACCTAGAGTTCTCATAGGCACAAGGTATTTGTGAATACCATGTGCTCAACTCTTCTTAGAATTAAATGTTAGGCTAACATCACAACAAAATTTAGTATTTGTACTATTGCGTCAAATATACATATCAGACCACAAGGGTGACAATAGAATCTAAGTTACGCTGAATGATGAGCACCACAATAGCATCAGTATGAACATTAGTATCAATGATAACTGTGGGACACTGTGGTATCAGTAATACTTCACAATTATGATATATATCAACGATTGATTAAATCATGAATTCCTCTAAAGAGTAGTTAAGTACTGTTTGTACTTGTGCATGTGACCAGGTTCAAAACCCTCCCCACCTAAAGGATCAAGATCATTATCACCATGATACCATCCAAGGTCTTCTTCCATCAATGTGGGCTCAAACTTCTCTACCAGTCCCAAAATACTAACCAAGGTAGCTAACCTTGAGCAAGAGATTGTCATGCCATGAAACCTAAAAGGCAAGTTGGCGGGCAGAATAGACCTACCTTTTTGCTCATGCAATTTAAGCCCGTGCAACCATTTTAAAGAGTCTAGAAGGTAAGATGGTACAAATTGGTATAGGGAATATGTTCATCTCTATGATACATTCCAGCAGATAGTGGAAAGGAATGACATTCCCGATATCAAAGTATAAAAAATCAAAGATTCATTATTATAACTACGACTTGATAAGATGTAAAAATATGATTGTGCATTATCTCAAAAAAAAAAGTAACTGTGTGCATATTTATTAACAAATTTGGTCTTAAAGTCACTTTTAGGCTAAATGTCGAAATACCAAAGGTTGAGGCCTTTGGTAGGGAAGGAGAGGTCATGGGTACGAAACCCGGGGGGTAGTAAAGTGACCCTTATTCTATAAAAAAAAACTAATATCAAGAATCAGGATTATTGTTAAGAATAATAACTCAATTAAGATAGGTGATTGTGAAGCTGATAAAACAAAAGTATGGTGCTAAACCTTGAGGTAATCAGCCCTTGAATAAATGTAACTCTCCCCAAACCACACACCCATGTTGCACGGACACGGATTCAACACGACAAATTTTCAGATATGGCAAAACGGATTCGGCACCTATTTTGGTGTCCTAGTGTATTTCGGGATTGTCTTGTGGCATGTCCGATACGTGTTCAACACGAGACAACACAGACACGGCATGAATTTTGGTGTCCCTGCTTCTTAGTCCACACCATATAAAATATGCATATTGTGTAAGTATTGTATGCTCAATATATAGAGATAAATTGTGTACCTTGTGGGGCAGTTTCATTAGCACAGTGGTTTTTTATCATAACAGCAAGGTCTGTAGGGGTAGCTCCTGCGAGTTTGAATTTTTCTACAGATTCCATGAGACATTCCTCATATGTCGGAAAACCTAATTTGAATTCCACAATCGACCGTTCATATAACATAGTACCCCAGAGAAGATTTGTCTGAGACCGCATATTAGAAGCATGTTCTGCAGCTTCTTCAGTAGATATGTCCTTGAAAAACCCATCCAAACCCATCTTCTCTAATAGATCTTTGTCCTTGTTAGGTTTAGAGAGATTCTGCAGTCTCTGCGCCTCCATTTCTTCCCACATCTCTGTGCCCCTCTCCATACTCTCCTCGGCACTGTTAAATAGCTCTAAAACTTCTGTTGAAGGCCAGGTGTCTAAGTCTACCTCGCTTCCAATTGCATAATACCAAGAAAGCTTCGCCTGCTCGAACTTCTGCTGCCCAAGTGCAAGAAGACCCTCATAGAAGTCGGGTTTGATCTTTAAAGCCTCTTCATATTTCTTCCCAGCCTTAACATACTCTCCTTTTGCCCACTCATATCCTGATTTAACCTGATAAAGTACTGATTCTTTCGAAGCATCTTCCGACAAGAAAAGTCTTTTCCTGGCCCGAGACATGTGGACATTGCCCCAATTGAACAATGCCAGAGCCGCCATCTGCTGAAAATTTTCCTCTGCGCTGTCAAATATTTCCTGGGCTTCTTCACTGGTGACAACATCCTCCATTGCTTCTGAGTACAGCTTCATTCCAAGATCATGAAGATCTAAACAAGAATCAGAACTAAAGCCAACATGGTTTTGAAACATCCGAGCAAACTGAACGATCCAGTTATCAACACAAGTTGACATACCCTTCTCATAATTCTTTATACTTCCATTATCAGAAAAGTTGTTCAAACTCCAGTCTGTCTCTTGAACTTCCGTATCTTTCCTCTTGTCTCTACAAACAATGGCTCGTGTTCCGGGTTAACTTCTGTGATATGTAGCCTGACTGACCCCTGTGGATCTGCAGATTCTTCAGCCCACCTCAGCTCTTCTGGTGTAGTGATTGTCACCAAGTCACCCTCCTTGTCTTTATACTTGATAAGTACTGCCTTTAAGCTTGGAAAGCGATTTCCAACGGTATCCCTCAACTGCATAAGGCTACAATTGGTCGGTATCTGAGCCACTCTTATATCCTCCCCGAAAACCAACTTCACAGCCCTCATGGGTTCTTCCTTCTTTACAGAATCGACATTCAAATCATTAATACAATTGCTCACCTCCACAACTACCTTATCCTCGGTCTTCTTGGCCTTGTCAGCCTTTCCGGCCTTGTGGCTCTTCTTTTTTCTGCTCTTCTCCTTAACCACCAGAACTTCCGGAAGCGGAACCATGGACCTATCATCCAACTTGATCCCCTTCTTTTCCATACCCTTCTTGACCCTGTCAGAAATCTCTAATGCAGTTAAGTTGTTCGGCTCCAAGCTCAAGACCAAATCAATATCTCTACAAGCCGCTTCCAGTCTGTTCAAAGCTTCATAACACCTTGCCCTCTTCAGAAGGGCCTTGGTATATTTGGGGGAGACTTCTAGAGCCAAATTGCACTCATGGATTGCATGGTGGTACTCCTCAGGTCCCATTTGCATGTAACACGCGGCAAGGTTGCTCCGGAGGCAAGAGACATCAATGTGGTTCTTGGGGAGCAGCTTTATGGCCTTTTCATACTTGATGAGGGCACCTTCATAGTCTCTCTTTGAAACAACTTGTTGCCTTCTTCTTTCATGTCGCTGGACATGTCGATGAAGAGTGTCGCGTCTTCGTCAAACACCTTTGGACCGTGCTCGTGCTTCGTGTTTATATCGCCTATTTGCCGTTGCTGGGGTGCCTCTTCTTCTTTGCCACTGGCTTCCCCATCTGCGTTACTGCTAACTGGTTTTGGAAACCCTAGCTAGCCTTTTCTTCTTGCCAACCCAATACTGCTACAGAATGATTGGAAAAGGGATTGGTGATGATGGGATTTCCATGAATTGCTCGGTCTAGCTAGAAATCCCTCACCGCACTAATCCAATAGAATCAGAAAAACTTTCTCCAATATGAAGAATAAAATACCCCCCACCCCCTTTCTCCTCACTAATTGCCAGGAAAACCTAGAAATGGGGAAATAGAAAACTATTAGCAATCATGAATTGTTTTCTGTTATAAAAAAAATTCAAATTTTCCATCAAAAATCATCCAAAAAAAGTCAGAAATCACTTGGTAGAAAAAAAAATGAATTTTTTACTTTCGTCCACTTATTAATATGAATTTGTACTTACATTCCAATTTGTGTGTTTATTAGACTTATATCCTACTTTTTGTCACAAAAAATATTCATTTTGTCACGAAAAACAACATCACAAAAAATATTTTCATAAGAAAAAGTGGGATGTAAGTCTAATAAACACAAAAGGTAGGATGTAAGTACAAATTCATATTAATAAGTGGGACGAAAGTCAAAAAATCCCCAAAAAAAAACTATCAAACTATTACTAATTATGAAATGGTGTTAGTCTTAAAAATAAGCCAATTTACCCATCAAATCACCAAAAAAGCCAGAAAATATTTGTAGATTTATAGTAGAGAGAAGACTATCAAACTACTATTCATTATGAAATGAGTTTTTCTTAGAACAAACAACCCACCCAAAAATCTATTTTTTCCATCAAAGTATCACAAAAAAGCTAGAAATCATTTACAGTAAAGAAAATTATTGACATATAACTAAGTACGAAATTAAACTTTTCTTAAAACAAACAAACAACCGAAAAGAAAAACTAAGATTGCATCAAAATCCCTTTTTGGTCATAAATTACCAATAAAAGCCAGAAAGCAACTATAATAGAGAAAAGTAGAGCTAAATATGGAACAGGCTTTCTATTACAATCAACCCATCCAAAAAAAAAATCATGCATCAAAAAAAAAAATCAAAAATAACAAAAGAAACTAAGGGGGTGCTTTTTTTTTTCCATCACTATATAGTGCTAGCACTTTAAAGTGTTGAACACTATATAGTGCTAGCACTTTAAAATGCAAACGTTGTTTATTTTTTATAACTATATAGTGCTTTAAAGTGTTATATTTTTTTTTCATAAATTTAAAGTGTATTATAAATGTATAAATTGACTATTTTGCCCTCAATTAATATGACATCATTTTGTCATCCTCAAGTTCACTTCAAATAACAATAAAATCGAAAATTATTTAATAATTTAGAAACTAGTTCTTTTTGCGCCGAATTATTGAAGTGTTAATGTTTAGGCTAAATATCCATTTTGCACACCGAAAATTATTTGATAATTTGGAAAGTTTAAAAATTAGTTGTTTTTTCTAGAACTAAAGAAAATCGAAAGAAAAAAGAATTAGGATTGTTTGAACAAGTTTTGTAATAATTAAATTTGTTGAAGGTTACATTGGCCTTTTTGCACTTACAAACTAAATTGCAAATTATAAACTCAAGATTTGAGCTAACAATTTATCACTTACAAAGGGCATCACTATGTAGTGTGATAAACACTTTAAAGTACAAAAAAAAAAACGAACCCCTTATGTTGGTGGACCCCACACTTGTTTGAACACTTTACAGTGTTCAATACTATATGAAGGCAACTCTAGAGAAGGGGTGAATAAAGTACAGCAAAAATAATCTAATAAAAACAATACAAGTTACTAACTAAAAATTTCAGCAAGCAAGTATAGGAAATAATCATAGTAAAGAAGTCACAACCTCTAACACAGCGATGTATACTGGTGTCCTTCGTGGAAGGCAATCTAGTCCCCAAGACTCTTGTCCGGTATTAATCCACTATTTGTGAAATAACAGTACATCACGTGCTTTGATCCGAAGTGCACGCCGACTTCAACACTTGAAATGAAAAATGAACTTGAATTTTCAAGTTTTTACAACTCTTCAAAGACTTCTAACCGAGATCGCACTTGGCACTTAGAAGGCTTGGGAAATAGATCTTGGGAATATGAAGGTTTAAAGCTCAAGAAGATATAGAATGGAAAGTGAATTGGTGAGTTGAAATGGAGAAAACTCATGGCTATTCATGGCTATTTACAGGATTTACTGTTCGGTCCCCAAACGTTCAAAAATTCAAACGTTTTACACCATGTTCTCTGGACGAACGAGTCAAATCAAGAGATGTTGAATACTGGGTCACAGGGACCGAGTTCGGCGAGAGTTCGATCTATATAGGGCCAGAATGGTTTTGGAATAGTTAACCAGTTTGTGGACTTGTGGTCAAGTTGGTTGTGGACAGAACATGGATTTTTGGTCAATTTAAGTGAACTAAGGTTTTGATATAGATTTGGGCTGTCTAGTTGCCAGTGCGACTCGATGTACAGAGTCCTAGACACAAATAAATATCAAATACATAAATAAAAATAAAAAGACTAAACGACCAAAACTTGTATTCTTTGACTTGTGAGTAGTAACAGAGATGTCTTCAGTTTGTGCTTGTACTGTATTAAGTCATATCGAACAAAAGTTTAGTCGTTTATCAAATCGAGTTGACCGTGACCAATTTGGGCCAACACTATATAGTAAAAAAATAAATATCATCTAACTTTGCATCAAAATAACCCAATTTTTTCATCAAAAAATAGAGAAATCACTTGCAAAACGATGCGAAATCCCTCATCAACACCAAAGATCACTCCTTTCACCCACCAATCCAACAAAAATGGTCCCAGTCCGGAAAAATATATCCAATAACAATATGAAGAAATCGAAAACAAAAAGACCACCCAAGAAAGACTTAACCCTGCATCAAAAATCCAATTTTCCATCAAAATTCACCCCAAAAAAGCCATGAATCACTTAGTTGAAAAAACTATCAAACTCCTAAAAAAATCACCTTGCATAAAGAAAAACAAATTTCCCCTCAAATCACCAAAAAGAGCTACTATTATTAAATTATGAAATGAGTTTTCTCAGAACCACCAAAAAAAAACCTCCGAAAATCCAATTTTTTCCATAAAATATAAAAAACCAGCAACCACTTGCAGTATAGGAAACTATTAACATTTGCCTAATTACCGAACTCAGCTGCTCTTGTGGTTGAGGAGAGGTATAACCTCTTTGGTTAAGTGGGTGCGGTCTTGGGACCGAACCGCAAAGGAGGAGTGTGTGTGAAAACGAAAATGATATTTGGCCCGCCGGCGGGCTAGCCCGCACGCCGGCGTGGCACTCCCCCATTGGCTCCCCCCCTATTCGCGTGGGGCCATGTCGGCGCCCTGCCAATGAGGGAGCGCCGCGTGGCCGCGGGCTAGCCCGCAGGCGGGCCATGTAGCACCGCCGGTGTGAAAATTAGGAACAGTAGTCCAAACGACATGCAACACAACATCTCGTGTGTTAGGTGGGACATTGCCAAAAGAAAAAAAACCATATACCGAATTATGAAACTAACTATTCTCAAAAAAAAAAAAAAAAAACGGAAAAAAAAAAAAAAAAAAAACTAACCTTGCATCAAAAAATCTCTCTTTTCCCATCATAAAGCATCAATAAAATCCAGAAATCACCAAAAATAAAGAAAAGTGCTACTATATCATGAATGGGTTAAAAAACAAAGGGATAAAAAAAGAGTAACTTTGCATCAAAATAACCCAAATTTTCCATCAAAAGAAAAAAAAAAAAAGGAGAGAGAGAGAGAAAGAAATCACCTACAGACGACCCAAAGATCAGTAATTGGGGGATAGGTCTTCCTCAAATCGACAAATCCAGCTCCAACCTATCTAGAAATAGGGGGGGAAAACCAAAAAGCCGTCTCCTTTCACTTCCCAATTTGGAGAGGAAACAATGCACAATCCTAAATTCCCAATTAATTATTTCCAATTACAGTCGGAAAACAAAACAAAATCGAAACGCCCACGCAGCACCGCACCCCCAATTTCCAAATGGGATTGGTCCCATTGGAAATGTGGGTGGGAAAAGAATTGAGTTTTTTTTATGGGGGAACGGAAGTTGGAAATAATTAAATTTGCAGGAATTTGGGGATTCAAATTTGAAGGGTTATTGGCCAAAGAAGTAATGGCCAAGGAACGAGGACAAAAGAATGGACAGCTATATTTATATTATAAGCATTTGACCCATTAAGAAAAGAAAAGAAAAAAAATTATCATAGAAAATTTTGTCAACTACTTAATGTTGCTAATAAAGAGAGAGAATATTTGTCAAGAAAATATGACATATGAGTGCATTAGTTAACCTATCATGTTTTTCTTGCTGTAAATAGGTCATTGTTTAGTATCCACCGGTGAGTTTATGACTTTGAAAGGAAGAGGGAAGGGGTAATTGTGTAATAAATGTTGTCACAAGTGGTCCCGTATCTTTTGTTTTTTAACCTACCGAATTTAAGGGAGTTGCAGCAAACATTTTTTATATCAATTTTGTACATGTAAAAAAAAAAGTACCACAAATCCGAAAAGATCTTGACCGTTGATTTCGATCCAACAGTGTTAATAAAACACAAAAGTTCAACATTCAGCTCTACATCGATATATCGACGGTATAATGGTAGCGATATATCGGAGGCATACCGAAAAAAGTTATTTCGTGTCTAAAATGTTCTAGAACAAACTGTGTCGGACTGGTGTATCGGTGGTACACCGGCAATGGTAAACCGCTGATTCTGATATTGGTTTTACGATTTGTCTGATACGTGTTCACCTTCGTCGTCTTCGACTTCTCGAACTTCTCCATGCTCGTGCACCTCAAGGTGTTCCCACATAGGTTGGGGAACACCACCCAACACCAACAAGTAGCATAAGATTCATGATCAAAGTTCATGACCAAATACTTTTTTCTCAAGGTCTATGGTTAGTTCTCTAATTTTTAATAAACAAGGGATGTTAACGACCGGGGGTCAAAAAACCTTCAGTCTTTTTTGGCTCGTTTGTGACAGTCTTGATGCTCCAAAACTCAATTTTAATTGTGTCGGTCATCTCTAGCTCAAGTGACTGAGGCGGGAGGCACCTGTCCCATTTGTCTGATTCAAGTCCGGATGGTAGTCTATTATTCCCTATTTTTAATAAAACTAGTGGAAGTGAGACCGATAGACCCCACGGGTGAAAAACAATGCATGTCCTCCGGGCCGGGTGAAGCGGGCTCTCTTGGGCCGGCGGAGCATGCCCTCTTGAGACGTGTGGCAGAATGATTGGTCTCCTGCGCCAGAAGCTCACCCTTCGGGTGTCGCTTCTTAAGGTTAGCTTAACGTCAGTAGGCATTCTGGGCTGGAAGGAGACAAGCAAATGAAGGGAGGCATGGAGGGTCAACGTAAAGACGGAGAAAGCATTCTGCCAGACATCCCGGCCTAGGAGCCCCGTTCGCCTTTACTAAATTCATTTTTTTTATTAAGTAGCTCAGTTTCAAGAGGGCATACGTCTTTTACCTGGTCTGTACTTTAGTTTTCGTACTTCTTCCCATCAGGGCTTAATGTTACACGCCTTTGCTTTTGAAAATGAGCTACTTAATAATTAAAAAAAAACGAATTTAGTAAGGCGAACGGGGCTCCCAGGCCGGGACGTCTGGCAGAATGCTTGGCCTCATGCGCCAGAAGCTCACCCTTCGGGTGCCGACCACTACACAAGCCGCTGGCGGAGAAAGCTCGAAGAGCTTCCCTTCATTTGTTGCTAAGCCAAGGTCCTAGGTCTCCGAGTCAGCCCGCGCTTTTTCGAAGAATCCTGCACCCATGGGCATACGGCCTGGCAGGCCTTCCCTTTCCGTCGGAGCTTCATGGGCGTTGCCCCGTTCCCCAATAAGATGTTTGGATGTGAGCTATAGTCCGCGAGGAGCCATACGGGCGTATGGCCGCTACGCCATTGCCATTTGACCTCTCTTCCCGTGTGAGACGGAATGCTCAGTGACAACCTCTCAATTGTCACCGCCTGGCCTCTCTTGCTACCACGGTAGCACCTAGTGTGGTCAGCACCAATCGTGTTCGGGCAACGAAGCTTACACTCATTCACATTGGTTCATCCTGTTATGCCCCGGCCCTTTTGCTCTTCTAACAACAATGGTGGCAGGCCATTCGTCAAGGTCCTGAAATCCGCTGGACATCTCAGCGGCGGGATTGGATACCCGCATCAAATCGAAGTTCCATTTCACTGTATGTGTTCTCAGTTTGAACCCCTTCAATAGTCCTTCACTGCTCTTTCTCTGAATCATTCTAATGAGGCCTTCCACTCCAAGGATGAATAGGTATGGTGATATGGGATCTCCCTGCCTGAGCCCTCCGATTGAAGTGAAGCTTTTACTAGAGAAACCATTAACTAGCATAGAGAAAGTCGAATTTTCCACACAGCCTTTTTACCCTCCATGTTGGTGGGATTCCAAACTCTTGCAATCTTTTCCATACCATTCCATTTTGTCAAAAGCTTTAGCCATGTCCAGTTTCACTATCATTTTCTTTTTCCCAGGATCGGACGATCTCTAGCTAGCGAGCGGCTCAAGTTAGCTATGGGGGTCCTCTCCTTGATCTATGCTACTAACAGTGTGCTTTGCTTGTCAGGTAAGGGATCGGATCAAAAAGCTGGAGTGAGCTTATAAGCCCACAAGTGCGGCCCATAACATTGCGCGGGGTCCGTGGGCTGGCAACGGCCGGTTGAGAGAGGATCTCAAGCTTAACGAGCGATGCGCGCTTACGTAAAGCAAGACGACCGTGCCGGAAGCTAATAGAAGGAAGGGGCGGTGAACGCCAGTGAGGAAAAGCAAGAGCTAGTGAGGAAGGAAGGGTGAGGTGACCGTTAGGGAGACAGAGCAGTAATTGGAATGCTCAAACACCGGTCGAGCAGAGGAAGTGAAGTGATGCCTAAGCTAAGGTTTCAGGCTCTACAGGATAGTAAGTGAAAGTGAGGAGACGAAGGCCGGCTCGACCAACCCTTGATCCTAACCCTCGGAGGTGAGGGTGAAACCGTGAAGGGGCTTACGTTCTTTATTAATAGTGGAAGCTTGAAGGTGAACGAGAAGGAGAACAAAGTGAGGCGACCGTGCCGGGAGTAAGCATGGTGCAAGTTGGTGAGGATCAGTGAGTGAGAGATAGGGCTGCAAACGAGCCAAGCCGAGCCAAGCTTTTGTAAGCTTGAGCTTGGCTTGACTAGAATTAATCGAGCTCAAGCTCGAGCTCGAGCTTGATAAATTTTTTATTTTAGATTGGCTCGAGCTTGTTTATATTAAGCTTGAGCTTGGCTTGGTTTGAGCTCGAGCTTGGCTTGATAAGCAAGCTTGATAAACAAGCTCGATAAGTTCAAAATTAAGCTCGTTAAACTTGACTTCAAGCTCGCTCAACTTTATTTCAAGCCCATTAAGATTGATTTCAAGCTTAACAAGATCGATTTCAATTTAATTAGATTTGAATTCAAGTACTTATAATATTAACAATTTGTTTATAAAAAATTAATTTAAAAAGTTCCTTAATATCAATTATTAAGGACATATATATATATATATATATATATATATATATATATATATATATATATAAAATTAGAATTCAACAAATAACAAACGAGCTTCTAAACAAGCTCCTAAACGAGCTCTTAAATGAGCTTCTAAACGAGCAAGCTCGCAAGCTCATAAACGAGCCAGCTCGCGAGCTTAAACGAACCGAGTACTTCTAAGCTTGAGCTCGGCTCGTTTATTAAACGAGCTCGAAAATGAAGCTTGAGCTCAGCTTGTTTAGTAAACGAACCGAGCTCAAACGAGCTTTTATCGAGCCGAGCTTCGAGCAGCTCGCGAGCGGCTTGGCTCATTTGCAGCCCTAGTGAGAGAGTTGAGCTTGTATCAAATCATGGGCTCAAGTCGGACAATTGTAACACATTTACCTACTCCAAGAACAGAAAAAAATTGTACACGCATTGTTATGATTTTGATTTTAGAAGGGATAAGATTCTAGAGTTATGCAAACATAATTTATAATCATACTCATCACATAAACAAGAATTCGCTTAATATGAATTATTCTTTCGTTTAATCGTTAATATTAACTTAATAATTGTGCACAGATCATGAACAAAACCATGGTTTAACACCTGATGAGCATTTGAATAAATGTTAGAATAACACACATGAGAGCCACTAAAAGCCCATTGTAGAAGAAGCCCTTTGAACACAGCTTCATAATTATAGGTACAGGAATTGGATTGAAACAAGTCGGACTGGGAAATGCAGGCAAAGTTTTATGCAAGGTAACAAATAGTCATCACATGGAACTTGTGTGCACAAACTAGTAGATATCTATATATATCGGGTGGCGCTCTCCGCTCGGATCATAGGGGGAAAAAAAAGAATATCTAAATCTTATACAAATGATTGATTCGACCCGAAATGACATATTTGTATTGACAGCAGGGAAGTCCAGTACGCGACGGATTTCTACTTCTCTGCTCAGCATTTTACTCTCCTTCACTGAGAATCGGAACAATAAGTGGATTCATCTGTGCAAGGTACACAATTGCCCACCTAAGAGGAAAAGGAAAATAGAGGTTAGAACAGAGAATCATGTTCTTAGAAAGATGCTTTGTAATAATAAATAGCATATCCTATACAATAAATTCAATGATAGAACCACATGGAAAACCTAAACAATAGATTCAATTATTGATAATAAAAAGAAGTAACAAATAGCACAACAACAGAGCTTCTATCCCAACTTTTTGTGTTGGCTATTTTGAATTTCTTCCATTCAAGCTATGTTAAGGGTCATTTCCTCTATAACAAGCAAGTATTGAACAGTGAAACATTCCAGAATTCTAAATTTTAAACCTGAACAGTACAAATGCGACCTTGTTTGAGACGAGTCTGAATCAAATTTGGTGCTCTTTGGGGGGCAGTGTACATATCCAACGGTGCCCACCCCCACTGGATCCTTATCCAAGCTGCATGTGGTCGAATCCATACCCCATTTGAATGAAATAGGGCACGAGACTGCATATTCTTCCAAAGTAGCCAAAAAGTAAATCCACCCCGTACAAATTCCGAGAGCATTCAAACTATGCAAGTCGCCAAGTGACCAATATCCCTCAGGGACTAAACTAAATAACTTCCACAAGCAATCTACCCTGAGCTTTCTGGATCGGGTGGATAATTGACATGGAGTCAATCTTTAGGCAAATTTTACATCCCATGAACACTGAAGTGTTAGTGTTTCTAGTTTCCATCCCTATCATACATATTGAAGGAATTCCTCCAGCTCTGGCATCAGAAATGGGAGTCTATATCATGGTGAAGGTAAGGCAAAGCTTTGATTCTTGCTAAAGAAACTGACAGAACATACAACAACAAAGACTTTATCCCAAATTTCTGGGGACGGCTGTTTGACTTCCATTCGGTTCAAGGGCCATTTCCTCTGTGTAAGACTTCAAACAAAGTTCGTCTAGGCCTATCACTAGTCCTAGGGACACCATTAACTACTATATTGAAAGAAACTGACAACATGTTGGAGTTATTCACTTGTCTGACCTAGCTGCTTTCATGAGTCACTAGTTCAACTGTCCCTCGGAGAGGTCGAGAAGTGTATGCATGTCCAATCCAGGCCCCTCTGGGGTAATAACCTTTGAACATAGTAGATAGCCAGAAGTAACACTGAACTATCTTAGGTTGAAAAATAAAGATAAACTGGATCGTGTACAGTGGACAAAAAATAAAACACTGGTGAGTCAACTAGACATTTCCATGATATAATGTGAAAGAATGAGATACTGGTATTTCAAATAAATATATTGATTGAAAGTAGGAAAACAGTAATATATTATATATATATATATATATATATATATAATATATATATATATATATATACCTGTTACTACAAAATGCACTTCTTATGTTCTTGTCTAGATAAATAAACATTACACATAACACACATTTTAATTTCGTCGGTCAAGCTAAGAACCAAATAGAAATTCACATTCTAACAACTCTGCCTGAATTGATTACCAAATGGATAGCTGGGTCTAGGTAATAGGTCATCCTATGAGCCTATCCTATATGTTGCAACTTTAAGGTCACATTGTGCACAGAATAGCTAACCTATATTGGTAATATCTATAACCAGATCCAGATTTGATGAAGTACTCATGCATAGTGATCGATGTATTTGATTCATTCATTATTAATCACTAATACTTGAATTAACCTCGGCAAATACATCAATATGAAGGGAATAGAAGGAAAGGAAGAGATGAAACTTATTTCAGAGTCTCTGACCGTAAAATAAAATTATCAATCCTCTCAAGGACCTTCAATGTGGGAGCATCAAAATTAATTGGGTTCCCTTTCACTAGTATAGGCTTGAGCATTACATCATTGATATAGACAAAATATACTTTTACCTTGTGTTATAAATGACAATATGATATTGCATCAACCAACGGCTAGTATATCATATGAAAGTTAAACAAATATGAGCACTTACAGATAGTTTCTTGCATCACGACGAATGATACACCACTAGACCACACAGTCGCACAATATATCCCCTGAAACACTGCTGCACAGACATATGTGTGCATTCCAATATAGAAAGCCACTCAAGAAAGCTGTCCGCGGTAGTGGGTCACAACAACACACAAAAAACAAAACAAAAACAAATCCTTTATCCCAAGTTTTTGGGTCGGTGTTTGTTGATCCTTTTCTTCCATTCAGCTATGCCAAGGGCAAAGTACTCTCTAACACTAACAAAAAGTATATCCTTCTTTAAAACCTCAATCATGTTCATTTAGGCTTACATCTACTCCTAGCGGTTCCTTTACTATACTACCGCTCCTCCTTACTGATGCATCTATTTGTCTATGATGCACGTCCAAACCATGTAAGACAATTGCCTTTTATCTTCTCCTCAATTTGGATCACCTCTAATATTTCATTTTTATCCTATCTTTCAATGTCTTTCCACTCATCCATCTTAGCATTCTCATTTCTGCTACACTAATTTTATGGATATGTTGTTTCTTAATTGCCCAACACTCTTGATCTATAAAACATGGTTGACCTTATAGTCGTTTTATAGAGAAAAAAATTCAACTTCAAAGGAATCTTCCGATCACAAAGTACTACATAAGTATCTTCAATATTCTAAGTGTAGGTTTTACAGAAATGAACAAAAATATAAGTGCCAAATGATAGAGTTGTTTAATTCTTAACTACACATGAGAGAGGAGTCACTAGTGTTAACTTCTATAAGTGGGATCTTAAAGGTAAGGATGTAGTCTAGACAATACAAGTAATATGGGAACAAAATCGCTCTTTAGCTCATTAAGGGAATTCCAACAGTAAAAGTTCACACTTCTGGTTGAATTATCATTCAGCACTTCAAGGATTTCCCTTTTGTATGTTTAAAGCTTTCAACCTAATTCTTTTGAGTAAAATATTGTTTAAATGAAAATTTAATTATCGTTAACGTGAAAATCTAAAGGAAGGTTCGAAATATCGGTATCAGAATCGTTTAGGATCCTTCCTATGAGTATCGATATTAGCGGTTTGGGCAATTTCGTATTGGAGTATCGGGTTTTTTGTTTCGAAAAGCCAAAATGACAAAAAGCCTATTAAAAAGCTAAAAAATATTTAATACATTAAAACATAAGTTCATATATTATGTTGTTTCTCGTTAGTTTTAAATGGAATAATATTCACTTGCAATAGATACTATCCTTATTTATCTTTAGACATGGTTCAACCACAATACATAGTTTTGAATAAGATAATATTAATATGGTTGAATGTTGTGAAAACTTCGACAAATGGTAATGGTTACAGTTTATCAATAAAGAAGCATATCGATACAATGTAACATCGTCATTGTAACATCATTAGTTTTCAACACAACTCAGTCATTATGTTGACACTTTTTTTTTTCATTCTTCTATCTTTTTCGTTCAATTTTTCTATGTCGAATTGTCCGGAAAAGAGATCCTAATTGTTGGTATCAATAGCCGTCAGTATCAATAGCGGTCAATATCAGTAGCCGTCGGTATTGAATTGGGACATGCCAAAATCGTATCAGTATCATCTAATACTGCGAACTATGATCTAAAGTCTACTGATTGAAGAGCACGGCTTCATTCCATTACGGAAAGTAAAAAAAAAAAAAAATGTTGGCATGACAGTGCATTGTATAACATGATGCATTACTAAAAAATTGTGTTTGCAGTTTAGTTAGGGAATTCATAGTGCTAAACATGAGCCAGAAGAATTATAACAAGAATTGACGTTAAAACTTACATCATCCAACAACAGACGGTTGCTGTGATTACCAATGTTAGATGGAACCTGCAGTAACCAAAATGTATAAATCATTTAGTTAGTATATAGAACTTGTACATTCTAGAATCAAATAGGAAATATGATATAAAAATGCTGGAAGATATTGGAAAGTGTGTAAATATGAAAAGATACTTACGGAGAGAGTTTCAAAATCAAAAGATAATTGATACCATAGCTGTGCATCGCGCAATTTCATTATCTCCCTCATATTCAACAATCCCCGAGCATTTGCAATTAAAAACTACTGAAATAGCAACAAATTGTACCCAATAATAATTGATCCTATAGCTAAATGCTGTTGGAGGATGGCTAGAACTTAAGTGTCCATTTCGATATGTTTTCTGGAAGAAAAAAATTCTGAAGGTAAGGTATAAAGTTGTTTTCTGAGTATAAAGTTTATGAGTTTGTGTTTAGATACTTTCATCTAGAAAATGGTTTCCTGAAACAAAAATAAAATTCCGTTTGGTAAAATATTTTTAGAAAATATTTTTTTAATGTATCTTGTGTCATATTATATCATGTGTCTTGAATCTGTGTCATGAATTTTTGTGTCCGTAGATGGAACTCGGCCATGGAAGGAAACCGTCACGATCACGATTGAGGACATCCCGACGAAGCCTCCGCCTCCCGACCGCCACGAGCGCAGCGTCTCCGAGTGCTGGGAATGGTCATCGTCGAGTTCGAAGGGTCATCGTCGACTTCGTCCATGCGTCCAAGAGAGAGGGACGTCGACTTCGAAGGATCGATGTCGACTTCGAAGGGTCATCGTCGACTTCGAAGGATCGTCGTCCCCGTCCAAGAGAGGGGGGCGTCAAGGGACGTCGTCCTCGTCTGCTTCTGCGCTGTCCTCCGGCCGACATCGACGTCGAGGGGGTGGTAGTCGTGAGGACGCCAAACGTCGACGTCCAGGTGCGCGTCCAGGCGGAGACAAGACATGTCGTCCAGGCTGTCCTCCGGCCAACGTCGACGTTCGGGGGGGGTGGTGAGGATGGCGGATGGCGACGTCCAGACGCGTCGTACAGCCGGAGACGAGACGCATCGTCCAGGTTGTCCTCCTCAACGCAGCAGCGTCCAGGCGGAGACAGCAGCGTCCAAGAGTTTTTTTTGCTAAGCTTTGAGAAAGAAAATGAGGAGAAAGTTGGGGGTTTTGGGGGGGGGGGGGGGGGGGGGGGAGGGCCGCAAACTTTGGGAACATATGCTTAGAAAACAGCTATGAGCTGTTTTTGGAAATGTGAGTTTAAACACTCCTTTCCCAAAAAATTGGGAGAGTGATTTCAGAGTTTGGACTGCCAAAAGCAGTTTTGGGAGGAATGGATGTTTAAACTCAAAAAAATTATTTTAAAAACCTAACCAAACAGGCCCTAAATCTTCAACACTCAACTCTTAGGTTCATTGTGTCAGGACGAATGTCCATGATTCAAGATATGTTTTATTATCTAAATTAGTAAGATCAGCTCATTTAAGTTTAAGTATATGGTTAAGAATTTGACTGTACATTGCGAAAGGTAGATGTTTATTAGACAAATGAGAACTAAAATCTGTGGGAGGTTGGATGTCTATCAGTTTATGGATTAAGAATTTGACTGATGATTCTGAAAGGTTAAATATTTGTTAGACAAATGAGAACTAAAAGCTCTGGAAGGTTGGATGTTGATCAGTTTATGGATTAAGAATTTGACGGATGATTGCGGAAGACAAGAAATCCTCCTGATGTCCTGTTTAATCACTTAATAAAAAAACAATGGTACAGGCTACAGCATGGCCATACACAACATGATGGAAGTAAGAATGTCCACCAACCCACCCACCCACCCACCCACACGAAAGAAAAGAAAAAAGAAAAAATTACAGCGTCTCTCATGTGCAAGAAAGCATGACGAACTAAAGTAAAGGAGCACTGAAAGCTTTGCAGTTGAATTTTTCCGATGTTCTATGTGCACCGAATAGTGTGTGCTCATTTAGCATTCAAAGCAGTTAGGCAAGCCGCAAGCAACCATGCATGTAGAAAGACATGCTAAACTCATTTGTATACTAGGCATAATCAGGCTAGGTTTTCTCCTAATGGCAGTGCATTAGACAAAAAAAATACAGGAACTTTCATAAGCTACTGAAATGGAGGTAGTTTGGACTAAGAAAAGTGTACTAATGAAATGAAGGAATTCAAGAAGGGTAATCACTGGGTTAAGTACAAAGTCAAGATTATCTTGTGTCATCATGCCCGCATAAGTCATGACACCTATATAACAAAACAGGGTTGTTTTTTGCGATGAAAGATAAGAAGATAAGAAGGGTAGAGATTAAAAGATAGGGATAAATGGGATGGGTAGAGAGATGACACGCATATGTGTCATATATTAAGTGAATTGGAGGTGTTTGGACTAAGAAATAACGTACTATATGAAGTGAAGGAATTCAAGAAGGGCTAATCACTGGGTTAAGTATAAAGTCGCTCAAGTGTCATCATGCTCGCATAAGTCATGACATCTATATAACAAACAGAGTTTTTTCCGCGACGAAAGATAAGAAGATAAAGAAGGGTACAGATTAAAAGAGAGGGATAAATCGGATGGCTAGAGAGAATGACACGTGGTTTGTCATCTGTTTTAAGTGTCACGATTGAAAAAAAAAAAAGTCGTCTTTCTCGACAAAACATAATTGTCACCGTATATGTTAGTAAAAATATTATTAAAAATCTATTACACTATTATTAAATATTCCAATGAGAAGCAATTTGAAAACCCGAATTATGAACGAGTGCCAGAGGCACGGGGAATTTGCTCGTATATTAACGATACAAAACAAACATAACTTATTAAGCCTTCACAAAATGCATTAGGTGGATATTCAAAACAAATTGGGACAAGAAACTGGGTAGAAAGTCCATAATTATTACGATATTGCCGTGGAAACAGAGGGAAAGTAGTTGGAGATAGAAATACAAAATAAAATCTTGTAGTACCACATCAAGGTGAGGTAAAACTTGGAAGAGTCCACGAAGGGTGCACGAGTCGTGAAGCAAATACAGTAGGTCTGTAAGAAGATTGACCTTGCAACAACAAATCGAATTCATTCTCGTAATCACTGAATCTCAGTTTCAATCTGAATTCCGGTTCGAGAAGACATCAGCAATAACAATGGCACCAAAAAGAAAATTAGCTCTCCCTGATTGTATGCAAGATATAAGATGATACAAACTCGGCGGACTTCCAGTTTCAGCACTATTATCCACCACACGTAGTTCCGGATTTACATCGAAGCCTTATCGTGCGCGAAGAAAGTAACCCTAAACTCAGTCGACTTGGGTCTTCCTAGTTCTATGGAAAACATAAGATCGGTGGAGAAAGAGTAATATTTTTGCGCAATCCCATAAACCAATAAAATCCATAACAACCCTGATCTCACTTGCACACCAACTTGGGTCTTCCTAACTCTTTGGAGAAAAAAAATGTGAGATTTGTCAAGAAAGGAGAGATTTTGATCCAATCCCACAAACCAGCGGTCGAAGAGGAACCAACGGATACACATCCGATCATTCCCGTACTGATCTACAGCCAACCTGCTCATCCACATCGAATCCAAATTCCCGCGCCGACGGCACATGTGGTTGGGGAATTACATCGAACACTTGTAGGGCGTACTACTGGTGGAGAGAAAGCACGGATTTTGACACGAACCCATGAACCAACAATCGAAAAGGAAGCCAATAAAAGCAGTGATTCCATCAATACTAGTAACTGCAGAGATGGGGGTGCTACGTACAGGTTGGTGGAAGGGCCTCGGTTGCAGCAGAGGCGGCGGAGAGGGAGGCGACGACGCCTGCGAGGATGAAGATCAGTGTTGTCACCCAGAAACCATCGATTGATTTGACTTCCCTTCTCCTTCTTCTTCTTCAACTTTCCTCGATTCAATTCAAGATCGGATCTTTCTTTGAAGGGAGAAATTGAAGAGAGTTTTGGGAAAGGAGGGTAAAGTGCATTTAAACCCTCCTAGAGTTGTCTCATTTGCAAAATAAGACCTATTAGAAAACTTAAGCAGTTTGCACCTCCAAAAAAATCTGTTTTGTTTAGAATGGCCCTTATCCGTTTAAATGGCCGTTAAAATGGTCGTTAAGTCTTAAAAAAAAAAAAAAAAAAAAAACTACCTAAACTACCCCTCCACCCTCCTACCAGCCCCTAACCCCCCCCCCCCCCCTCAGCCGGCGACCTGCAGGCGACCGCCCTCCTCCCTCCACGGTCATCTCCGACACCCCCCCCCCCTCCCTCCGCCGGTCATCACCGACCACCCCCCCTCCTCCCTCCGCCGGCGACCTGCCCCTGCCCCCTCCCCCCCCCCCCCCCCCCCCCCCCTCCTCCCTCCGCCGGCGACCCGTCCCCCGAACCCCTCCCCTCCTCCTCCGCCGGCGACCCGCCCCCACCACCGGAGAGAGAGGGGGGGGGGGGGGGGGGAGAGAGGGGAGGGGCAAAATCGTCTTTTAAGACGTTTTTTAACGGATTTTAACAGGGGGGGGTGATTTGAGCATTTTCGTATCTAGCTGTCTTTTTCGGATCAGCGAGTCTTTATTTGCATTTGTGACATCTAAGGAGGGTTTAAATGCACTTTACCCAAAGGAGGAGAGTAGAGTTAATGGGCTTATGTGGAGCCAAGTTAGTCAAGGCCCAAAATTATATTATGGAAGTAAACAAATGTTGCAACTTAGTTTATTTTATTTTATTTTTTGAAAATTTTAGTTGTCTCCACTCGTTTTACCATAATTAAAGTTTACCCTATCGAATTACCATAATACATAAAATTTTCCATTTTTAAAAGAAACAGTCAACTTCTTTTACCTCATTTAGGTGGGGTGACATTGAATTATGACCAAAATACCTCAGATAAGTGGGGTACACATTGAATTAGGATAAAATAAGTAGGATATAACTCAAAAAATTTCTTTATTTATGTAGGTTAAAGGATTGACGGCTAGTTATTGACATTTTTCGTGGTAAAATAAGTGGGGGTAACTGAAATTTTTTGTCTTATCAACAAAATTTAAAAAAATTGTTCAATTTTGGAATAACTTTTACAACAATATCCACCTAGTATCATATTAAAAATTATTTTGGTTATCACTTTTTGAAAAGCAGCACTAATCTTCCGAGACTTCATATACGGTTTAATAAAAAATAATAAAATATAAAAGGAATTTTTTTACCTCTTTATATTTTATTTTTATGTCTATAATTTAAGTTGTAATATGATTGCAATAACATAGATTTTATGACGTGGTTGTTTTTTTTTAAGTGATGAAATGTAATTAAATTTATAATCACAATTACATTATATCTTAAAAAAATTCCAACCAAATATTAGAAAAAAATTGACAATAATGTCAATTATTATATTGTCCATTCTTTAAATCAAACATACCTTCCAGTCCATTTTTTATCATTTTTTGTCGTTTTTTGTAATTTTTGTCCCTTTTTGGTTATTTTTGTCAGTTTTGATATCTTTTTGGTTGTTTGTCTTATTTTAACTTTTTTGTCATTTTTCTCGCTTTTTGGTTTTTTTTGTCATTTTTTGTTGTTGTCATTTTGTCGGTTTTTGTCATTTTTTGTTTTTTTCGTCTTTTTATCTTTTTTTGTTTGTCGTTTTTGATTTTTTTTCGTTTTCTGGCGATTTTGTCGATTTTTTTGTTTTCAGTCGTTCTTTTGTTGTTTTTGTCGTTTTTTGACATTTAATCGATTTTTGTCGTTTTTTTATCCCTGTAGTTTTTTCTTTTTTCATATTTTTGTCTTTTTTTTTCATTTTTTGTCGTTTTTTCAGTCTTTTTTGTCCTTATTTGTTGTTTTGTCATTTTTTTCGTTTTTTGTTATTTTTGTCATTTTTGTCATTTTTATCATTTTTTATCATTTTGTCGTTTTTTGTAGTTTTGTATTTTTTTTTTTCCTTTTTCTTCTTTTATTTTTTTCGTCTTTTTGTCGTTTTTGTCTTTTTCGCTTTGTGGTCGTTTTCCTTCCCTTTTATCATTTTAACTTTTTTTTGTTTCGTTTTTTGGTCGCTTTTGTCGTCTTGTGTCATTTTTTGTTGGGTTTTTTTTTCGTTTGTTTGTGGTTTTTGTTACATTTTGGTTTTTTTTTCTTTTGTCTTTTTTGGCTTTGTTCGTCTTTTGGCTCTTTTTCTCGTTATGTCTTTTTGTTGTATTGTCATTTTAAAAAAAAATTAGCTTTTTTTTTGTTTAATTTGATTTTTGTGTTTTTTTTTTTGACGTTTTTATTTTTATTTTTTTGTCGTATTATCGTGTTCTTTTCTTTTTTTTCTTTTTTCGTTCTTGATTGTTTTTGTCAAATTTTTTCGTTTTCTCAATTTTTATACTTTTAATTTTTTTCCAGAAATATTCATATAGTCACCAAACATGTGAAATTTAACTCCCAAAAATATGGTATTTTTGGCTATATAGTTTTTCGCATAACAAACGTACCCTAAGACCTAAGGTCTCGTTTGGTTCGCGGAATGGAAGGAAAAGGAAACCAATTCCTTGGCATTTCCTTTCCTTTGTAAAATTATAATTTCTATTGATTTTTCTTTCCGATGTTTGAAAATGTCAAGGAATTTGGAAAGAAAAGTGAATACTTAAATGTGAAAAATGATTCATTGTTTTGATGGACGAAATTATTTTTCTCCCTAATTTTTCTTCCATTAAAATTCACTTTTTTTTCCTCCTCAATTTTTTTGGCATCCAAATATAGAAAAATAATCTTCTTCTTTTTTCAACCCGATGATTCCGCGAATCAAACCATACCTAAATGTTACTAGATCTAATCCGCTTTCCCCACACAGAAAAAAATTGGTATGAAACCTACAAACTTTTTATTGATAAAATAATCAAAAATTTCATAGAAAGCATTAAATAGTTTGAAAATCCCAATGAAGGCACAAAGTTTACCGAAATGGCATTCGAGGCACAAGAACGCCCTTAGGATAGGCGTTCTGTGTACTTTTTATTATTAAATAAATTTTTTTAACCTAACTCCGTTAAACTACGTTAGACGTGGGGTTTAAATAAATATATTGATAGGAAACGCCCTTCCTAAGGGTGTTTTCCTTATCCTTTAAATAAGTGGGATATAAAGTGGATTGATGTTTAAATAAGTGGGATATAAAGTGGATTGATGGGATATAAAGTTTAAATGGGATATAAAGTGGATTGATGGGATATAAAGTTGATGGGAAACAGTAAATTATTACATCAGGTTGATGGGTTGATGGCTATGCTGTAGGATAGGTAACATTCGTTTACTAGCTAACGTTAACTCAGTAGTAACGGAATAAATTATTCATCTTATATATAATTCTCAGAGGAAGAGGATCTCATTCACTTTTCCTAACTATTTTTTCTTCATATAGAAGCTATTCAGTTTAAAAGTTCTCTCCACCTATTCTTCTATTCAGAAGCTATTCTCAACCTTCATTTATAGCATCCGTAGTCTACAATTTTGTGATAATGGATCCAAATTTAACAATTATTTGCTACCATGGAGGTATACTAGATGGATTATCTTATCAAGGAGGTAATACTCATCTTATTTCTACTTATTATAATATTTCACTAGCTAATTTACGTAATATTATTAGTGATCGTTTTTCTATTAGTTATGAATTTACAATAAGGTGGGTTTTTACAGATACTTTTTTAGTAGTAGATAGTGAGGAAGCATGGAATTTTGTTGTTCAAAATTGTTTATCTTGCATTAAAATTTACATTAATCCCTCGGTATCAAATACTACCACAAATATTATTTCCAGTAGTCAACCAATCCTGGAAGATCAATTTGGTGCCGGCCCTAGCATTGCAAACCAAATTGAAGAGAATATTGACACTGAAAATATGGATGTTGATGATGAAATAGTGATGATTTAGTTGAAAATTTAGATTATTATTTGTCAAATGATGATAATTTAGATTCTTCCACTTCCGAATTATTTGTTGGTAAATCATTTAATTCTCCATATGAATTTAGAAATTTTATTTCTGATCTAGCAATTAGATATAATTTAGTTGTTCATCTAAACATAATAATCCCCATAGAATTGTATATACTTGTGATTCTCCAAATTGTTGTTGGAGAGTATATGCTAGAGCCGTCGGCAACGGTAATACTTTTGAAATTCGTACATTTGAAGCAAGGCATTCATGTTCAGGTGGATCTATAGGAGGACATCATCCACTAGCTACTACCGCATGGGTAAGAAATAAAGTAATTGGTAAAATTAGAGATGACAACTCTTATAGTCCAGCACACATTGTGCGTGATATACTTAGAGACCATCGTTTGCATATTACATATTCCAAAGCTTGGAGAGCTAAGGAACTTGCATTATCAGAAATTAACGGTAGTTACATTGATGCGTATGGTAGTCTTGAAAAATATGGATTTACAATTATGAAAACCAATCCAGGAAGCAAATGTTTTCTAAAAACAGTTGGAAATAATAAATTTCAAAGAATTTTATTTGTTTCAAAGCTTGTCACTACAAGAAATATAGTATTTACGGCGCGCAATTTACGGCGTGCAGTTACTGCGCGTTGTAAATGATACTCATTTACGGCGTGCAAATATGCATGCCGTAAAAGAGTTATTTTTGTCTTTTTTACGGCGTGTTTGACATGCACGCCATAATTGAAGACTCAATTACGGCATGCATTTTTGCGTGTTGTAATTGAACACTCATTCCCTAACAAATTTTGCACCCTAAAAAAATTTATTTTCCCGCTCAAATCCGTATTTCAAGAAAATGTAAAAAATAGTTTTCCACTTATGTTTTCATATAAAAATGAAAAGAAAATAAAAAAGAATAAAAACTGAGAAAACAACAACAAAAATATTTTAAAAATAAAAAAACAAAAAAACAAAAATTATTCTTAAAAATGAAAAGAAATACTATTGAATTTTTTTCCAGAAATAAAATAGAAAAAAGATAACAAAAAGAAAAAGAATTCTAGATCAAAATAGTTTAGAAGAATTATATCTTAAGGGATATAATGATTATATTTTGTGGAAAATTATTTATTGGAATATAACCAATTTTTGAAAATAAATTTTCATAGCATAAATTAAATGTAAAAATAAAATTTTCATCCTAAATTTGTGTAAAAAGATAAGAATATGATAACAAAAGGTATCTAATAGAATGATAAACATTTAATAACTATCAATTTTATACAAAACAAAAAGTTTAAATTTCAAATTTTCATTTCCCTCTTTACATTTTCCTCCTATATTTTCATTTTCCTCCTAAGAAAATGAACCATGTCCATTTATTATACATAGAGAGAAATGAATCATAGTTTGTACTCTGATCCCAAAAGTGGGATTTCCTAAATCTTATGGTT
>JANAVB010003615.1:0-149545 GCA_029216955.1 Iris pallida
ACCAAATCCAAACGATCCTGCACACAAAATTCAATCCAAACACTGATGCATCACACCAAATCCAAATAATCTTACACACCAAATCCAAGCAATCCCAAATCCCAGTGATATGGAAAATTTTGTACCAAAACTAAATCCAAACAACCCCACACCAAATCCAAACAATTCTACTGATACATCACACCAAATCCAAACAATCCATACTCCAAATCCAAACAATCCCGCACATCTGATCATCTTCTTCGTGAGTGGAATCGGAACACTACATGCTGTGTGAAGCTCTCAAAAGGATACCAGATAAAATAAAGGACAAAAAAGATGGTAGATGAACTTGATGCTCTCTCTCAAACAAGTCTAAGATGATGGATGAACTGCTTTGGAATTATTGCGTGACAAACTATGCATGGCCACCACGCACAGTTTGAGGAAAGATGTTAAAGGATCAAACAAATTACAAGTACGAGATTCATGATTATCAATTCAAACCTCTAACTCATCCATATCAATCACCATGGATAAGGAAGATATGTCTTGATTATATTATTGTTATCTTAGATTATTTTGTTCTATCTTTATTGTTGCTTAATTTCTTATAAATAAGAAGGTCCTCAATGTAATCGGTGTGGTCAGGTTTATTGCCCACCTCCATATAGTGAGATTTCCACCTACCTGGTTTTCTTCTTCGTTTTTTTCTTCTCCAAACACATATAATACTTGCAGTTCCCTAGTCGGGTGGTGGTCTGTGTAGGCTGGAGCCTACAATTAGGTCTACAAAAAATATTGGCTGGCTGGGTGGGCTGGTGCCCACCGCAGCCCACCAACAGATCCGCCCATGATCATATTAATTATGTAATATGATCAGGAGGAGGAGCACCACTGTGCATTTAGGATAGAAAGAACTCATACTGCTCCTGTGAAAGCGTCACCGATGACGATGGAGGAGGCAGTTTAATCGATGAAGTCGGTTGTCGACGCCGGTGGAGCAGGAGGACGTATCTGCTCCAATGCTAGCAGTCGAGAATTGTACTAATTCATGACAGATGTTAGTTTCGTACTTCTCTAAGCCATTGCATCATGTGTCCTCAAAAGTTGATCGCCATGGCCACTTGCGTTCCTGCAACACCGTAACGTTACGATCTGTCCTCTCGCTCAGAGCCCTCATCTCTGTGATGCTGCGTTCAGCGTATCAACAATATTTGTAGTTTGATTTTATCCTAAAATACACCACAATTATTGCCGATTAAAAATCCTAACCTAGCAATGCATTTGCGGTCAACAACTAACGAGGTCAACCACTAACCTTATTCTTGTACTACAGTACAAAAGTGATTTAGTGAATTTAGAGTTTCTTGGCTACCATTCATTTACATGTTCAATTTTAGTTTTTCTCTCTATTTATTCCAGCCATCGATTTGGAAAAGAAGAAGAAGATTTCTAGACTTTGTAATTTTTTTCTTTCTGTGAAATTGGTTGGCTAATTGAGACAAATTTCAACCTTATTTTCTGAAATATTGGGATGCGAAGAAAGGAAGATGAAGAAGAAAATCCTTATGATTTGTGTATTAATATATGTTACCGATGGTTACTGATTGTTTCCTTGCAACTTATTTGTGGTTAATATTATATATAGTACAAGACAAGAGTAGATGATTTTTTTTAAGACGTCCGAGAGGTGGGATTAATGACAGTTAACTAAAGAAAGACCCAGAAACATAAGATTCAAACTCAGAATATCAAAGCGAGAGAGTAGATTCTTGCGACTGCATGACAGACCCTTGTCTCTGAAGCCTTGTTGTTGATGTCTATTTTCATCTCATTAAAACCTGTCGACTCAATTCCACTTTTGTTTTAACAAGTGTTTGCTCGGGACTGGGCCATGCATTCGATCTCTCGTTGGAATTTTCTCGCAGCCGAGAGCTAGCCAGCACCGACGGCAGACATTCCTAGCTAGCTGCTAGTCGACAATATATCAACATCTGCAGTAATATGCTTGCGCATACGTACGTATCCGTCAATCACCCCGGCCGCCCCCCGCCCGCGCGCGCGCAGGTCCCGCCACATCACTCTCAGTGGTGTGTGTGTGCGGTGCTCATCATCATCATCCTTAGTTAACAACTTAAAAGCACACCGCCCACGCATTTGAAAAGACTTATATCACTTCAACGCGGTGTTGGCTAAATTAATTTCTGGTACTGGCTCAGCTGACTCATCCCTTCTACAAAGGCGCAAGTCTTTTCTTTGCTCAACTCTAATCACTAGCGATTTGCACGCTCTCTATCTTTCGTCCACTCGCTGCGCGATCGACTACGTAAATGGATATCGTTGTGTTTGATTAGAAATTGTTCTTGGACCCATGTCTCGATCCATCGCCCTTAATTATATATACTCGTGTGGTCCTTGTCTGCTAAATTAAAGGGTTTGGAGCATGACAAGCTCTGCCACCTTACGACTACTTATAAGGCGTAGCTCTTAACGTGGTTCGCTCTAATTGGCTCTATTTTATTTTTTTTTATTTTTTTTAGGTTCGTTGCCTAATTAAATTATCACGTTGCGGTTGTGCTTATTATATATAATTAAGTTAGTTTAAGGTGTTTTCATTATGAATGAAATGGACATCCCAGCTCGGCTGTGCACTTTACCATTTATCAACCGCTAGTTCTTAGGTTAGTCAAGATTAGGATTTAGGAGTGTGGAAAAAGGGAAATTTTTTTGTGTTTAAATTATTAGATTTCCATCACTTCTTGTCAGATGATTCTGATGTTAATTATTACTTGGTATATATAGTTTTTTAGTTACAAAAATATAATTTAAACATTGAAACTCGCATCAGTTGACGTCCTATCTAAGAATACACATGTCCTAACATCCAAACTCAAAAATTAAAATCAATACTGTTGAACCTTGATTTGTAAATGACTGGGTGGTTCGTCACAGTTGTATTTAGGTTTAATTGTAATTTGGGTCTTAAAAATATCTTAAAATTAGCATTTGAGTTCTGAAGATGTCCACCTTAGAATTTAAATACTGAGATGATTAATAAGACTTCTGTTCTCAGAAATATTATTGTCCTCCTTGAATTTCACCGTCAGTAAGACTTAAATTTCTAAAATATTCTTGTCCTTTTTGAGTTTTGATAAGCATAGAAGTACAGGCTCAAGGTAATCTAGAATACCAAATGACCCTAGAAATCCTAGGAGGATAATCATCTAGAGTGTTTAGATGAGTACTATCCTCCCGAACAACATGCTTACCATCAGTACTGTGTCAGCTTACCAACAATTAAGAAAATGTTGCAAACTCCAATCTCCGAGACCCATAAAATTTTATTGTACCCTCGTGTCTCTTCTTCGGCACATCTCGAATCTTAAAATATTTAATAACTCGTTATCTGAACCCCAACTGGTGGTTCAACCAAAGATTCCATGCAGATTGATTTGTTCGATCTCTCTTTTGTTATATTTCTTTCGTAAATATAAATACTCTCTCTTATCACAATCCAAACGGCTATTCGTCGTCTTGATGAATGACTACTGTGATCATATTACTAAATTAATTGTTTTTTACTGTTTCAAATTAAGGTTGCTATTTTGTCCGCCGTTTGGGGTTGTCCATGTAGCACATGGCCACGTGGCGCATTGCCATTGGGCCCTTCTTCCGAGATGGACCCATGCTAGTGTGTAGGTGGGTGGGGTTGGAGGAGAGCTAGCTGGCCGTCACGCAAACGCGGTCTTTCGTGGTCCCCCCCACCACCCACACACACACACACACACACACACACACACACACACACACACACACACACAAAACAGCGGCGGGCCAGGCCAAATGTTATTTTCGGTTACGGAAATACCACTCTCAATTAGGGACAACTTCATCTTAGAACTGGATGTGACAAGAGACTCGAGAATATTATTGTTGCAACTTCCACGTAAGACAAAGTTTCTTGAGAGTGTTATTTTAACTGATTGATTAATACTATCAATTACTGTTCTTATAATATATAGTTTTTTATATTTCTCACATTGCAAAATGCTCACAAATTAACTTGGCTCTCACCTCCAGAAGACAAGTTTGTCAAGTTACAAGTCATTGGCGTATCTTTCCTAACTATATAGATTACTGAGCCCATCCTACCTAAAAGATACTCCCCCCGGATATCCAGCTATCACACGTTCTACTCTTTAGAAAATTGATCAGCAGTGACAAGTCGGCGTACAGTGCTCATGTGGAAGAAGGAAGAAATTATATGATGGAAGAATTATATGTTCTTGATCAGTGATGCCAATCATTGGCTTAAGTACTGACTATTCCTTGGCATTACTGTACAGTTCTTAAGTAAGTGTGTGTACATATATATTTAACAAATGACCAGAAATATATATATATAGCAGCCTCCCCTTGTCTGCTATGTCATGGATGACGGCCCACCGCATTGATCGGGACCCCTCCGGTTATTTTATCCTTCACCACTGATGAAGTAAGTCATCGGAGCGATCGATGGAGCATTTGGAAAAAAAAAAAGGCGTCCACGTGCCGCTGCATGCTGAGTTACACTTGTCGACCCCTCTCCATTATTTCTCCTTTTAGATGGGTGTGAGCAATGGATGTGCTTACTTAGTATGCACTTGCCTCCTTCCTATTGGTCGTGTTTCCTAGATTTCCCTTTCAGGTATGTGATGGCCCTCGACACAGAGTTGAGTTTATAATACAACCAACCAAAAGATTATTGAGATCAATTTCGAATTTGCTGCCTGCATTATTAGTAAACTCTCTGTCGTCAGTCAGTCGAGTTGTGTCGCAAGCTACTCTAAAAAAAAAAAAAAAAAAAAAAAAAAAAAAAAAAAGCACTAACTTCATCAACTTGCAATCTAGTGAGCTTGTTGACCTGAGATTGCTTCTGGTGAATACATCTACAGATCATGTGTCAATTGTCATGGTGTTGCATGACAGTGGAACGAGGGTGAAGAGATATGTCCAAAAATAGGTCCATAATTTTTTTTGATTATATATATGGTAATCCTATATAAGATTGAATTTGATCATATATGTGATAATCCTACATATATGGTAATCCTATATAAGATTGGATTTGATTATATGTGGTAATCCTACATAGGATTGTATTTTTAGCCTACATAGGATTGGATTTCTATGCTATATAAAGGGGGCTATGGGTGCTCCTTTACACATCTCATTGTGTACTAAAGTTGTTGAATAAGTTCAACACAAAAGAGCTAAAGTTGTTGAATAAGTTCATGACAAAAAATTTTTTGAGAGATTTTTTGTTATCTTTGTGATAGAGAGTTCTTCGAGTGCAAGGAGAGAAATGTTGAGAGCTATTGTAATTCCTTTTCTTCTTCATAGTAGAATTAAATCACCCTCGTTTGTGGAAGTAGGCATCTTGGCCAAACCACATAAATCATTGTCTTTGTGGTTGTGAATTTTCTCTGAGTTTCTTGGATTTATTTTCGCTGTGCCATAACAAATTGGTATCAGAGCTTTGAGAGTCCAGCAAAGTTTTCGACAAAGTTCTCAGAGAAAGTTAATTGGGTGGATTCTTGATATGGCTCCGTCAAGAAGGATCGGGAAGTATGAAATTGAGAAGTTCAATGGGAAGAATGATTTTGGCTTTTGAAAAAGCCAGATGAATGACGTTCTCATATCTCAAAAGCTTCACAAGACTTTACGGGAAAAATCCAAGAAGCCCGCTGACATGACCGATGATGATTGGAACGACATGGATCTCGAAGCATGTACCGCTATTCGCCTGTATTTGGAAAGGAATGTCGTATACTATGTGAAGGACGAAATCACCGCCGCTGGGCTCTGGTTGAAGTTGGAATCACTCTACATGACGAAGAATCTCACCAACCGACTTTATAGGTTAAAGTCGCTCTACAGACTAGTGATGGAGGAAGGTACGTCAATTTGGGATCATATTTTAAAATTCAATCGAATTATTTCCGACTTGAAGGATGTTGACATACATGAAAAAGATGATCATTTGGCGCTAATCCTATTATTTTCTTTGCCCGATTCTTATGAGAATCTTATTCAAATGTTATTGTACAGGGAGGACTCAATTTCCGTAGAAGAAGCTACGAGTGCCTTATTATCTAATGAGGTGCGGAGGTTGGCATCTAATGGCAAAAACGATAGAGGCTAAGCCCAAGGTTTGACGGTAAGAGGAAGGACAAACGATAAAGCATCTTTTAGCAGAAAGTCAAGATCCAAGTCCAAAACACCTATTGAGAAGGTGAAGTGCTTCAACTGCAATGAGAAAGGACATTATGCAAATAAGTGTTCTCATTCAAAGAAGAAGAACAAGAAAAAGGAGAATAAGACAGAGAGAGAAGATGATGAAGCAAACTGTGCTTCAGAAGCTGATAGTGACGGAGTCTATTTTTCGGTGGCACATGACAACATGAGTGACCGTTGGATTCTCGATTCCAGATGCTCGTACCATATGTATCCAAAGAGGGAGTGGTTTTCTTCCTACAAGGCGACAGATGGTGGTTCTGTGTTGATGGGCAACAACAATGCATGTCGTGCTGTTGGAATTGGATCTATCAAGGTAAAAATGTATGATGGAATTGTGTGAACTTTGGCCGATGTCAGACATGTTTTCGACCTCAAGAAAAATTTTATTTCTCTTGGTACGCTTGAATCGAATGGTAACAAGTTCGTCGTCGAGGGTGGAGTCTTGCGAGTTGTCCATGGTTCTTGGTGGTGATGAAAGGTCACCAACAGGGTAACCTTTATATCTTATTAGGAAGCACTGGGACTGGGCCTTTATCAGTCAGTACATCTGATTTGTCTGATAGCACGCGTCTTTGGCATATGCGGCTTGGATATATGAGCGAGAAAGGCCTGTCCTTACTGAGCAAGCAAGGGTTACTGAAGAAATTGAAGAAGCCAAGTAGGGATTTTTGTGAGCATTGTGTTTATGGCAAGCAGCACAGGGTAACCTTCAGTACAAGCAAGCAGAAGACAAGAGGTATTCTCGACTATGTGCATACAGATGTATGCAAACCTAGCAGGATTCCTTCCAAGAATGGAGCAAGGTACTATGTCACTTTTATTGATGATTATACACGTTATGTTTGGTTGTATTTCATCAAAACCAAGGATGAAGTATTCGAAAAGTTCAAGCAGTGGAAAGCGACAATGGAGAACAGAACCGGCAGAAAGGTAAAGACGATGAGGTCTGATAATGGTACTGAATATACCTCTGGAACGTTTAAAGATTTTTGTGCTCAAGAAGGTATCGTTCGACATTGGACTGTTAGGAACACACCGCAGCAGAATGGGTTAGTAGAGAGGATGAACCGAACCTTGCTTGAGAAAGCAAGATGTATGCTCTCCAATGTCGGTTTAGGCAAGGAATGGTGGGCGGATGCTATACACATGGCTTGATACTTGGTTAATAGATCACTAACTCCGGCTATAGATTGTAAGACTCCATATGAGGTGATGACCGACAAACCAGCAGATTACAGCACTTTGTGCGTGTTTGGATGCAAAGCTTACTATTATGTCAATGAGGGTCAGTTGGACCCGAGAGCCAAGAAAGCAATATTCTTGGGATATGCACAAGGAGTGAAGGGCTACCGTCTGTACTGCTTGGAGGATAAGAAGTTCTTAATCAGCAGGGATGTCACATTCGACGAGTCTTTAGTGTTGGCTTCGAGCAAGAAGAGTGAGTCCGATCATGATGGTGATGTATATAGCAAATCTCAAATAATTGAGATTGAGTCATCTGAGGATGCATCTGATGAGGTGAAGGTTTCTGAAGATGTTCATCAAGCCCCACAAGAGCAACAACCAAAGGATGAGCAACACCAGCAACAAGATTCCTTGGCCACCACTAGGCCAAGGAGATCAGTCAAGCCAGTACATATGTATAGATTTGAGGAACCGATAAAGCATTATGGACAGCTAAATGTGGTGGCATATGCACTACCAGTGGAGGATGACGAGCCTATCACATTTAGACAGACGGTCAAAGATACTAGCAGCGAGAACTGGATGGTGGTTATGCAAGAAGAGATTGAGTCTCTCCACAAAAGTTGTACATGGGATCTGGTTCCATTGTCCAAAGACAAGAAGGCTATAAGCTGCAAGTGGGTGTACAAAAAGAAGGAAGCTTCTCTGGAGTCAGGTGGCACTCGATTCAAGGCAAGATTAGTGGCAAAGGGCTTCGTGCAGAAGGAGGGAATGGACTACAATGAGATCTTTTCTTCGGTGGTCAAGCATACTTCTATTTGTGTATTATTGAGCTTGGTAGCTCATCATGATCTCGAGTTAGAGCAACTCGATGTGAAGACAGCATTCTTGCATGACGATCTTGACGAAAAAATTTATATGCATCAACCGGAGGGCTTCAAGATAGTTGGCAAGGAAAATCATGTGTTTTTGTTAAAAAAATCGTTGTACGGGTTGAAGCAGTCACCTCGATTGTGGTACAAGCGGTTCGACACCTTCATGACACGACATAATTTCACCCGAAGTAAGTATGATTGTTGTGTTTACTTTCATAGACTTCATGGTGGAGATTATATCTATCTATTGCTTTATGTGGATGATATGCTTATTGCCTCAAAAAGTATGGCAGAGATAGATAAACTGAAATCTCAACTTAGCTCAGAGTTTGAGATGAAGGACTTGGGTGGAGCCAAGAAGATTTTGGGGATGGAGATTAAAAGGGAGAGGGAGAAACAAAAATTGTCTTTGTCTTAGAAGTCGTACATTAAGAAGATCATTGCTCGTTTTGGTATGGAAGATACAAAGACTGTTTCTAATCCCTTGGCTGGCTACTTTAGGCTCTCAGCCAAGTTATCCTCTACTACAGATAAGAAGAAGGAGCACATGGTTCGAGTTCCTTATACGTGTGCAGTTGGCCGCTTAATGTATGCTATGGTGTGCACTCGACTAGACATTGCACAAGCCGTAAGTGTGGTTAGTCGCTTTATGGCTAATCCGGGAAAGAAGCACTGGGAGGCTGTGAAGTGGATATTTTGGTACTTGAAGGGCACTACTGATATGGGATTACACTTTGGTGGAGACTTTAGTCAAGTCAGTGGATATGTGGATTCGGACTATGCTGGTGATCTGGATAGGCGCAGGTCAACTACTGGATTATTTGTTTTACATGGTGCACCAGTCAGTTGGTGGTCCATGTTGCAGGCTACGGTTGCACTATCGACTACGGAAGCAGAGTATATGGCAGTAACAGAGGTAGTAAAAGAAGGCCTGTGAATTCGTGGCTTGATTAATGACTTGGGGGTGAAGTAGGATGTAGTTGATGTGCATTGTGATAGTATGAGTGCTATCCACTTGTCAAAGAATCAAGTCTATCATGCAAGTACCAAGCATATTGATGTTCACTACCACTTCATACGAGATGTTGTAGAAGACGGTAATATTGCACTTGAAAATGTGCATACCAAAGACAACCCCGCTGATATGTTGACTAAGGTTGTTCCTGGAGCTAAGTTCTAACATTGCTTGGACATTCTCTATGTCCTACCAATTGTTTGAGAGCTCTTGGTGAGTGGTTGATTTGGTGAAGCTGTGCGGTGGAGAAGTGTCGGCTCAATTTTGTGGCAAAATATTGCCGATGTGGAGATATGAAGAAATATGTCCAAAAATAGGCCCATAACCTTTTTTGACCATATATATGGTAATCCTATATAAGATTGGATTTGACCATATATGTGGTAATCCTACATATATGGTAATCCTATATAAGATTGGATTTGATTATATGTGGTAATCCTACATAGGATTGTATTTTTTAGCCTACATAGGATTAGATTTCTATGCTATATAAAGGGGTCTACGGGTGCTCCTTTACACATCTTATTGTGTCAAGTTGTTGAATAAGTTTAACATAAGAGAGCTAAAGTTGTTGAATAAGTTAAACACAAAATTTTTTTTGAGAGATTTTTTGTTAACTTTATGATAGAGAGTTCTTGAGTGCAAGGAAAGAAGTGTTGAGAGCTATTGTAATTCTTTTTCTCCTTTATAGTAGAATTAAATCACCCTCGTTTTTGGAAGTAGGCATCTTGGCCGAACCACGTAAATCATTGTCTTTGTGGTTGTGAATTTTCTCTGAGTTTCTTGGTTTTATTTCCGCTGTGCCATAACACCTGGCGATCGCATTGAAGTCACCACCACACAACCATGGGCCCACCCTCAAGTTTTGGATTTGTAACAGATGATCCTATTAGAGCCTTCTATCCTTCTTATTGTTACTATCGTGCACAAAGAGACAGTGGCTTCCTTCTTTAAATCTTGGTGCTTGATCGTTAAGGAAATAACTTGGTCGCATGAGTCCACCATGGTCGACTGCATCTCATCCACATGCATCACCCAGATGTTCCCTTTCTCGTTATCTATCGAGTTGTTGAAGCCTAATTGTAGTTGATACCTCAGAATTTTCATCTTAGCAACCTTGGGTTCAAGGATTGCTAACAATACCACCCTATGAGGTCTACACAAAGCCTTGAGACGAGTAGCAGTGCCTCGTCCCCCAAGCCTCCTACGTTTCAAATGAGGAACCTAATCATAAAGAGATGTTAGGGTGCAGCATAGCTGCGAAGGGCAGGAATGGGGTTTTCGATTGTTCCCCTTTTTTGTTCTTCTTATTAGTGGCTATCTTCCAAGATTTGACTCCCCTCCAGTCATATTATCTTAATTGGTAACTTCTTCTCCTTCCCTTCTTTTTTCTAATAAGGTCTAACTACTCGTCTTGTTAGCTTCTTTCGGGACCGCTTTACCACTCATGTTCTGACTCTTCCCTTTGGCTTCATTGCTGATCTTCTTTCCCTGTTCCTTTTCTTCGGTTTACCTGGTTTTTGCCACCAGAGATTGTTATTCCAAGCTAACAGTGTGAGTCGGGTCTGTGGCAATAATCCCAAGATATTGACATATACCCCTCGAGCAAATAGTGGTCTCCATGGTCTCTGTTTCCCCCACCTTCCTGTTCTGTATAGGGGCCCTGTGGGGGCCAGTAGCCTCCTTGCTAACGACCTTGCTCCCATTTGGGGGAACCCTCTGGGTGTTAAACTGCGAAGAGGTCAATTTAGATCCTGAAGCCAGTTTGCTGTTTGGTGTACTCTCCCATGCCTGTGCTAGAGTCGGGTTGGCATTCGTAGCCAAAGACAATTCCTGCGGGTTGGTGATGTTGGCCATCCCCTGCGCAGCTTGAGTCTGCTCCATATTACGCTCTTTGGGATCCCCTGGAGATCACAAAGCCTTCCTAATGTCCCTGTTCAAAGTCTCTGTAATATCCTCTACAACTACTGCATCGCTTTGAATCTCTCCGCCGATGGCAGAATGGATCTGCACTATTGTTTTGTTGTCCGCCACTTCCTTTTTCTTCTTCGTCAATTTACAGTGTTGAATGAGATGGCCTTGATGAAAACAACCAGAACAATACAACGGAGTGGATTCGAATTCGAATGGTTGCCACAAGCTGTGCCCCCTGGAAGCTTGATGCGAACTCTAGAAGGCAAAGGAATGCTAGCATCCACCTCGAAGAAGATGCACGCTTGGCTGGGTCTGGACCTCTCGCTGGTCGGCTTATCTAGCATCAGTGGAGCCCCAAATCCGTAGGCAATGCTAAACATAGCTGTATTAGCGAATAGATAAAGTGGGAGCACAGGGAGCTTTTTTCCATTTGGGGCGAGAGCGGATTCCCGCTGCAGCGAGAAGTCAGGGGTCCACTTGAATAGCCTCATGCTCGCTTGAGCAATGAACCATTGTCTCCTCGAGCACAGACTGAGGAAGTCCTCTTCCAGTACCGACCGTATCAGCACATGACGGGAGTCTAATACTCCAATTTGCACTGCCCCGATGAAGCCAAACAGAGTGAATGCTCAGTGAATAAAATCTATTGGCGGCCGCGATCGGGCAAATTTCCCCATTAGGGAAAGTCGGAGAGGAGCGAAAAGGGCGGCTTCATCCACATCGTCAACCGAACGACCGACGCCTCCTAAAAAGTGAAGGGGGCCAGAGAGAAACCACCGGCCCTTCGTTGACCGTACGGAAGAGAGCCAACGCCTCCGCGAAGGAGCGCCGCTCGGGGGCTGTCGAGATAGGAGGGCGCCGGTGGGAGAGTAAGGGGGTGTAGAAGGTGGTGTCCCCGGTGTAGAGCCTAAAAATCAAGTTGTGCCATGTTTGTACTACTCAGCAATCAAGTTGCACCCAAAAAATCAAGTTGCACCCCTGTTATGAAGCCCAGAAATCATGTTGTGCCACTGCTCAAGTTGCACCATATATCAAATTGCGCCTAAATCACATTACGCCAGAACCTACGTGGCGTCTGACAGTAATTGTCATCATTAACTGACAGCATTGACAACTGATAGCACGTTAAACAAAAAAATCTTTTCGAATCCCGTAAAGCGTGGCGCTCGAGACGATTTGTTGTCATTGATGACAGCTGTTCAGCGCACTCTGCAAGTTGCGCCTAGGCGCAACCTGATCAAACTTTCCTTATAGACTGACACATAACTCAAATGATGCTACGTGCCTATGCACTGAGTTACATCCAGGCGCAACCTGATCAAGCGCAGTTTGACTCTCTGACTGAAGCTCGCACAACCTGGCAAAGTTGAAACAACTAACGTTCTAAAGCAGGATGACGTGGCGCACATGCCACTAATCTCTCAAAATGTGTCCACTACTCTGTACACGACCATGCACATCTCAATCATATGATGCCACTCATCTAAATACAGTTAGTCCACGTTCGAGTAACTGAATGAAAGTTGGCGCAACCTGAGGTTGGCGCAACCGGAAGTCGCGCAGTTCAACCTCACGCACATCAGAATAACTGCTAAAACAGTTATTTCTAGAACTCTATAAATAGAGTTTACAATCATTATCAGGGGATCAGAGAGATCAAGAGTTCTTGCAAAAAGTGTTGCTGCATTCTCTAGAGGCTGTAGTCTTCAACTTCACATAGTCCAAGAGATAAAGCGATCGTCTTCTGATCAGATTTCTAAAGTTGTACTCTCCCAAAATTTATTGTACTTTGTACGATTCTTTTCAAGTTTGGAATAAACATTTTATTTTTTTCAAACAAAATGGCGACTCTGCTGGAGACGAATTTCTCCTCCGACGAGAAGGTGACAACTCAATGTGATACTGCGTCAATCGGCAAGACGCAGAAGACCCTGGTTTTCAAGTCAACCAGACAGCCTACGAGGATATGATCAACACCAAGAGCACTCAGCGCAACATAATGCGCTCTGAGTGGACTCCTAAGCCTTCCACAGCTGTTGTTGCTCAAGCGCAACTTGAGTGCTCTGTGGCCAAGGCGCAATCTGCTTCTGTTGCCCAAGTGCAACCCACTCACTCTGCTGCCAAGGCACAATCTGCCTCTACTGCTAAGGCGCAATCTGTCTCTGTTGCCCAGGCATAACCCATTCACTCTGCTGCCAAGGTGCATTTTACTTCTGTGGCCAAGGCGTAACCCACTCACTTTGTTGCTAAGGTGCAACTGACTCACTTTGCTGCCACGGCGCAACCAGTGGCCCGTTCTGCCATAGCGCAACCTGTGCATCCTGCTGCCTAGGTGCAACTTGTACACTCTGTTACCCTGGCGTAACCTAAGGGAAATAACCTTTTGGATAATCCCTCTTCTTCTCCAGTTCTGAACTTGGAGAAGCAATGTTCTAGTGCTAGTACTAGACAGAACAAAGGGAAAGACCCTTTGGCACTTCCTCAACTTGCGCAACCTGCGCCTACTGTGGTTCAACAACAAAATAGAGGGAAACACTTTTTAGCTAACCTTTCACATAATAAAGGAAAGCACCCTTTGGTCTTTTCTTAATCTTCCCCGGTCTATGATTCGGTAGAAAATATCTCAGACTGTACATTTGCACCAGTCAAAACGAGAACTCCTTTTAACAGAGATTCCTCTATTCTCAACAGAGGTCTTCAAACCTCTGCTAAGGGAAAGAATGCTGATCAAAGAGGCATCCTGCCTACCCCTCTGGTAACTACTCAAGATCTTCCAACCTTGCATATCTCAAGATCCAAGCAAGAAAAATTATTGGTATCTCAAACAGATGCAGCGGGAGCAGAATTATCTTATTTGCGCGCCTATCTCAACATGCTCTAATCAGTATCAACCTCGATAAAACGCAAGCATCCTATGACAAGGGACAACTTGCGCTAGAAACACAGATTTGAAGAGAAAGACCCAATCACTTATGCCAATGAGTTAAGTACTTCTCTGTACACCCACGGAACTAAGCATCTTAAGAACCGGAGACATGTTCCTAACATCATTAAGGAATACGTTCCTCCGACTTCTTCTCGTGCCGTGGTGGTAAATGATCTCCGGGAACGTCTTACACAAAAATAAGAGATCACAGAAACATCTCATTCACCTCTAAACCAC
Organism: Iris pallida; assembly: GCA_029216955.1. NCBI lineage: Eukaryota > Viridiplantae > Streptophyta > Magnoliopsida > Asparagales > Iridaceae > Iris > Iris pallida. Next base: position 14,417 of record JANAVB010003615.1, read on the forward strand.
CCATCAGAATGCCACTGCGTTCATGAAGTGGCTATCAAGTGTTGTTGTCAATCAGCTAAACGATCTGTCTTTGATCGTCTGAACTATGCTTCAACTCCTGAACCCATGATGGTAGATAAAGATGAGCTGTTATATGCTTCTATCAATATGACTTTTCGGGACACTGGGGGTAGAAAATCTTCAAAGCGTGGCACGTCTCGCAATCCTAGTCACCAGTACTTGGGTCAACTCTATTAATCCGGTGAAGGGGTCTTTCAATATACCAGATCGAAAAATCAGAATTTGGATCAAGATGTCTTTAATCAAAAAGATCTACCCATCACTTATCTGGAGGAGGATTCTCTATCTGACTTTGACGCAGATAGTGAAAGCTCTAAACAAATTATCTCGTCAATAGAGCAAGAGAGGTGACAGCATATATCGTTACAGAAGACCAAGACACTTCTAGTTCAGCCAGTCAAGAACAACAAATTGCTGCACTAGAAGATAAACTGAAGACCATGGCTGAAATGGTCACAAGTATGCACACCATAATCGTAGCTCAACATGCAGTGCCACCGGTTATGAATCTTGCTACAAATCCTGAGCTCATAGCGTATTCTGTGCCTGTCAATGTTGGTCTGGGGGTACCATCTCCCCAGGTTGCTTCTGTATCGATTCAAGTCACTCCCAGTCAGTCTGGTGCTGGGGGTGGTAATTATCATGCTGTTACTCCTCCTAAAACTTCGAATCAACCCACCAATTCACAGTCATCAGGGGATGCTAATGAGGCTGTAAAACTCTTACGCACCCAGTTCGAGGCTTATAAGCAGAAGGATTGTCTATAAAGACTTGGGATAAAACAACCTTATCCTGTAGAATGGAAGGAGGTTCAATTTCTTCCAAAATACAAGATTCCTACCATTATGCTGTTTGATGGCAGCACTTCTCCAAGTCAGTATATCAATCACTTTGAAGTGATGACTGATCAATTCCAGCCAAATGATGCTCTTCTTACTAGGGTGTTTATCGGTTGTTTAGCCGGTGCAACATATGACTGGTACCGTAGTTTGCCTGAAGATTGCATAACTTCCTTTGTTGGTTTCAAGCAAATGTTCTTGGAACAATTTTATGAGGGGGTCAATGATATGACTATGTCTGTCCTCATTAAAATTAAACAAAGACACAATGAAACCACTGAGAATTTCATTGAAAGATTCTGTCGTGAGGCACTTGAAATGCCCCTAGGAACTCCATCTGCTGTAACAATAGACACTTGCTAATGTTGCCTATTATCAGCATGTGGAAAAGATCAACACAATTCCAAGTCTGGCCTTCTTTCATTGTAAATGCCAAAGCTGCGGAGGTTAGTTCTGAGAAGTTTAAACAGTTAGGAGTTCAAATGACTAATCCTAACCAAGATGAACATCCTACATCCGGCAACAATAATCGCCAGAACAATCGCAAGGGCAAGGAAACGTTGGCCTTCAATCTCAAGGGCAAGGAATCATTGGCTGTCAATGTTGCTCAGCCTACACCCGCTCCATCAGCACCACCACAAAAATTACCTCGTCCAAAAGAAGAGTACTTTTTCGATGAAGATGATATCATGAGCATCTTCGATTGCTTGATCAAAATCAATAAGCTTCAACTGCTGAAGGCAAAACGGCCAGAGGAAGTTGGTAAGACTGATCACCCTAAATATTGTGTTTATCACAGGTTTATAGGGCATCCAACTCGAGCATGCTACGTGCTCAAGGGCAAAATTCAAGAGATGGTCCACTCTGGTGCAGTTACTCTCCAACAGGACGAGAAAACTGTGACGGCCAATATCATCTCTGTGCAATTTGGTGACTTTCCACCGCAACTAGTGCAAGATGGTGTCGTCCCCATTCTGAGGGCTACTGTCACGCCCCAGAACCAGAACACTGGAGAGCGGGGGCAGACATAGCCAGCTACGTATAATGAAATGGGATCCACTCCACTATACTGTCAAGGCTGTCTAGATATATGATGGTTTATCTACAATCCATCAGTCTCTTATGGTCAATGACAAGCCTAGTGTCTCAATCACAAGCAAGTAAGTAAATGTTACAAGATGTAAGATCACCAAATATACAATAGTAAGGCGTCCTAAACATTATATATTCAGCTGATCATGAAGCTAGTCGTTACAAAATATGAGGACTAGCAAGAGTTTCAGTCATACATGATCAACCCTAGGTTGCCAATCATGTTACAGCCCGTAGGCAGACAGTAAGTAAAAATGTACACGAGCTAACACTTGTTCGGGGGCTAAACGCCTCAAAAGAATAGTTTTATGAGAGAGTGGGAGAGCCAAAAATAACCCACTCGTTGCCAGGATTCCGTCTAGTGGTCACCATGTGGCTGGAGATTCGGTAGATCCTTTGGAGCTGCTCTGGTATCTAGCCATACAAAACCAGCTGGGTCAGATCCCAGAAAGAGCAAGTGCCACAAAGGAGGCTTCACTTAGGAACTAAAACCAGCAATTAGCATAATAATAATAAGGTAAATAAATAAAGACAAGAATTTAAGAAAAACATAACAGGTGATATACGATGAGATAACCATGGGACTATTCAGATAACCAGGTTACAACCCGTAAACCAAACAATGACTGGGGTTGTAACCCTTCGTCTGAACAGAACTTGGTTTCTCCCACCATTTATCGGCAGGACATATAACAATCTTGTACAGAATCAAGGCAAGACTAGACTGACTAAACTCCATACAACATTTCATGGCCAAGCAATAAGTACGGCTTGATACTTTAACTAACTAGGGTTTTCACAGGCCTAGTTACTAGCAAGATGCAGCGAGATTCTTGTACAGCCACAAGCCCTGCAGACCATCCAGGCTATCCGGACGCAATTAAGGTTGAATTTAAGTGGGTACATCATCCAGGAAACGCATGTACCCTTAGGTGACTTAGAGGGTGCAACACATGACCGTGTGCTGGAAATGTGCCCGACTCGACGGCAGGCTACAGATCCGAAGTGGGGCGCCCAGATAACGGAATTGCCTGTAGTTGGAGAAATCTCTTCATGACTACCGTGTTATTCTAGTTATTAACCTTAGTCAATTTATCGTAGGTACCCCTGACCGTGGTACTCAGGGGTCCCTGTCCTAGACATGATGCAAGGCAAGACGGGTTCATTTGTACAAGCACAATCGTCCACGGTGTCCAGACCATTCAATTTTTTGTCATACCGTGTTGGCCGTCAACAGTAATTCGAGAAATATATATATATCATGTCATATCCACTGTCAGGAGTGCGCCACGTCGGGCCACTATCAAGTTATGTTTATCATGTCAAGTTATCATGTCAAGTTAATTATCAAGAGTGCACCACCATGGGTCACTGTCAGGTCATGTCATTTGTCAAGAAGGGGAGAAACTTGCACAATTAAAATAATAATATAATATAATATATATATATTCTTGAGGCCGAGGAGAAACTCTACAACTTTCATGTTGGAAGTGGAAAGAAATTCTGACCACAATTCAGACAAATAAAACATTAAATAATCAAAGTGGACCCCATGCGGCCCAAAAGTGGGAAGAACAAACATGCGGTCAAAGAGAGTGGGAGGCCACCCATGCGGCCAGAAAAAATAGCTGAAGGGGGGCCATGCGGCCAAGAGTAAATGCTAACAAGAAATATTCATGCAGTCAGAAAAGACAGAGAGTGGGAAGACAATAAATGAGAGCTTTCACTTAAACATGGGAAGGGCACGTGGCCAAACAATGAAATGATGACTGCCAGTAAAAGAGTGGCTCACGTGGCCAAAATATTAGATAGTGGGGGAAGGGAGCCTATGCGGCTCACCTTAGATTTCATGCAAAAATACAACATGCAAATAATAATATTTAATGGCCAAAGGCCATGCGGCTCTGCATCAAGCAATTATTAATGCTGTAAATATCCATGCGGCTCACCCTCATATTTGCTTGCATGAAAATACAAACAAATAAATAAATAAATAAATAATGGCCATGCGGTTTGCTTGCATGAAAATGCAAACAAGCAACTAATATAAAATAATTTCCTTATGCGGCTCCACTTTGATTCACGTGGCTGCAATGGAAACCCCCACTTAGCTAAAGCATGCGGCTGCAGTATTCTCTAATGCTTGTATTAAAGCATTAAATAATGCATGCTGATGCATTACTCTCTAATGCTTGCATTAAAGCATTAAATAATACTAATATATATAGAGGCTTAAAAGGTTCCAGGCAAGCTTGCAAATGCTTAAAGCATTAATGCTTAATGCTTCCATCCAACCATGCGGCCAACAGATTCTTATGCAGCTCACTAGTGTAGAAAAATTGCCACATGGGCTAAAATGCAAATATGCATGCAAGCTACGTAAATGCCAGATGGCTTTTAGCAAAAGTATTAAACACTGCTCCTGACAAATTGCATTATACAAACTGCATTAACCATCGCATTAAAATATAGATTAGGATATATGTATTAAAATATGGAGTAGCATGCGATTGGCTACTCCATGCATTATTATAATGCAATATAATGCATTGAGTATGAATTCATGCGGCTGGCAGGCATTTTGTAATGCATGGCAAGGCATTGAGTATGGATTCATGCGGCTGGCTACTGCTATTGCTAATGCATTAATTTATTGGCCAGCAATTGAGTTGGCCTATGCGGCTCAGCAACTTCCTATAGGTCAAATTGGACCAAACGAAATTCTTTGCAACATGGGATCATTAACTAGCAAAATATCAAGTTTGACACATCAAAACTCCCGAAAACCGAAAATACCACAAGGCTAGATTTACAAGAATTTAACCATGGAAATGAAAAATGCTAAGAACTAAAGTTGATTAAAAACACATGAGGAAGAAAATGGAACAATAAAATTGGAGTTCTTCCATGAAGCAAGTTGCACTTACCTAAGCTCTCCCTCTCTCCTGGTAGGTGAAGAGTAAAGATGGAGAAAAAGAAATGAGTAATGAGTAATAATGGAAGAGAGAGAGTGGGATTGATATTTATGGTGGGAGTGGTGGTAGGTGGGAGTGGTTTTCCACATAAAAATAAACCAAGCCAAACCCACTAAACCGAACCAAACTTAGCCAATGCAATGCCATGATGAACCATGCTAATGCAACATGCAAAATAAAACCCAAGGTTAACTAATTATGACAAACCAAAAATACGAGCCCGAAATACGTACACGTATTTCCAATACGTAATACGAGATATGGGCATTACAGCTACTCTTAAGATCGTAAATCTTTCACCTCCCCAAAATGAGGGTCTTGTTCCACTATCCACTGATAAAGGATAAATCATGTGGATTCATCCAGATCTAGTGGCAGACTTTGAAGCGCCTTCTTCTTCCAATAAAAAAAAGGGTCTAAAACTAAATCGAAAAGCTGCAACATGGTATCCTTTGAACCTGTAGCAGAAGACGAAATTTTAATCGACACCAGATCTGGGAGACCTTACCTCCGAGAGTATCCCGAAACTCAAAAGAATCCTACTCCATCTTCTGATGTTATTCCTGTATTATCTTCTCCTATTGAGAATATACCATCTACATCTTCGCCAGTAGTGGAACCGATGCCTCCTAAACCAACATCAGCAGGCAAAGGAAAACAACCTGTCCGCTTTGATAAAGCGTTGAGGAAGTCCTCATCTCTTGGGCTTGAGAAGCCATATAATTTTGACATACTGGCTCAATTGGCTAACACTCCAGCGAGATTGTCAATCTTCGAACTCTTACGTCTCTCAAAAGAGAATCAAAAAACGTTGAGTGAGGCCTTGATGCAGGCGAATGCTTGTCTTACTCTCCTCAAGAAGCCTAAAAAGGAACCTGTCAGTTATATACATTGTCATAGTGTATTTGAACTAATGCCCAACATCACTTTACACAAGATGACATGCTGTTAGAAGACAATCGTCATGATCGTCCTCTCTACTTCACGGGATATATGGACACCATGAAAGTCGATCGCATTCTGATTGACCCAGGGTCTGCACTTAGCATCATGCCGAAGACTCTGCTGGACGCTTTGAAGATCCCGGTGCACAACCTTTCTACAACTATCACTACTATCTTGGGGTTCAATCAAGGAAGAAGTGAACCTTTGGAGAAGATACGCCTGAAAATTCAAATCGGCAATCTTCGTACGAAGGTGACTTTCTATGTGATTGATAATCATGGTTCATACAATGCTTTGTTGGAAAGACCATTCCTTCATGAACACAATATCGTACCTTCTACTTTCTACCAATATTTTAAATATGTGGATAGCAATGGAGAAGTACAGAAAGAAGTTGCAGACTTAAATCCTTTCAAGAGGGTTGAAGCATACTGCAACAATTCTCGCATGTACAAAGAGGAATTCATGAAGGTGGTATTAGCGATGGATACTGAAGAAGAACAGAAAGGCATGCCAAATGACACTCTGGTGGTCTCTGTCAAAGGACGTACTTCCTGTTCTCAGTCTTCTAAGATGTTGACTAATTATCTTCACAAGAAGCAGCCTCCTGGTGTTAGATAGGAACAAAGGGAGCTCACCACTTCTGAGCCACTTGTAATCGACTTTCATCGTAAAAAATCCCTCCCTCCTCGTTCTACTTCTCCTCCTCTGGTTATCAATCTGACTAAGCCTTCTAAGGCTAAAGGTCCTATTGTAAATGATGATGTAAAGATCAACAAAGTAGCATCTCCTTTGCAGTATACTGATGTCTCTTATCATACTCGATGTTATTTGGATATGCTAGATAGTTTCAAACCACTTACAATAGGAGTCGTACCATCTCTCCAAAATATGGTATCATTTGAATCAATACAAGAATCGTTCTTCCTAGTGCCTTCTCGAAAGAAAGGCGAAACTCATATACTTTTTAGTAAAAGAATAGAGCAAAAAATCATGCCTGACAGCGATAATAAGGATGATACAGGAAGGCTACAACTACATCGTTATAGTCCACAATCAAAGGCAATCATCCGTAAAATGGGCTATGATTTCAAAACTGGTCTTAATGGCGGCAAAGGAAGGCGAACTCCTATTCGTATTCCTGTTCCAAAATGAAAATCACAACAATACTATAACAAAACTAAACATGGGCTGGGCTATACTTCACCAGTTATAACTCTACAAGCCTCTGAATCTGATAAAGATGAACGCTCTAATTTTTCAGATTCCATTTCATGGAACTCTGACACCAGTATTGGTCATGTCCATCGGGTGACAGTATCTTCTAATATGGTGTCTGTCGAGTTCTCAAAAAATGACGAGGATGATATTGAAGAAACTCATGAAGCAGATCCTTGGGCACAAAGGATGGACACTCGGTGGGAACTCCATTTTGAACAACAAGAACCACCTACCGAAGATCAACTGATTCAGATCGATGTTGGAGAGAAAGGTGTACCACGACCGATCTTTATTAGCAAATATCTCCCATAGGATGATAAACAAGAACAAATTCACCTCATTCATGAATATATTGATGTCTTCGCCTGGAGTTATGAAGATATGTCGGGTTTAGATCCTCAGGTCACAACTCATAAACTTAATATTTTTTCTAATGCTAAGCCAGTCAAACAATAGCAACGGAGATTCAAGCCTGAGATGATGGATGCGATAGATATTGAAGTCAGAAAACTTATCGCTTGTGGTTTTATCAGAGAAGAACAACATCCTGACTGGGTAGCCAACGTTGTACCAGTCTTGAAGGAGATCGAAAAAGTTCGAGTGTGCATAGACTTTCAAGATCTCAATAATGCTTGTCCTAAAGATGAATTCCTTCTCCCAATTACTGATGTCATGATCGACAATACTTGTAGATTTGAATGAATCTCTTTCTTGGATGGGTTTTCTGGATATAATCAAATTCGGATGAATCCTGAAGATGAAAAACACACTTCATTCTGTACTCCCCGCAGAATATACTGCTATACAGTCAAACCTTTCGGTCTTAAGAATACAGGTACAACTTACCAGCGGTCTATGAGTACTATCTTTCGAGATCATTTACGAAAGACCGTCGAATGCTATGTTGAATATTGCTGTCAAAAGTCGTCTAATGGAAGATCATATCCAAGATTTAAGAACCATATTCAATCTAATGTGCCAGTATCAACTCAAAATGAACCCCACCAAGTCTTTCTTGGGAGTCTCTTGTGGCAAATTTCTCGGATTTGTCATTACCTATAAAGGTATACACGTTGATCCCGAGAAGATCAAAGCCATTCAAGAGATGCGTCCTCCATGCAACCTAAAAGAGATACGAGGATTCATAGGTTGACTTGCTTATATCAGGAAGATCATTTTGAATTTGTCTGGATGTTGCAGACCATTTACTCAGTTAATGAAGAAAGGTGTATCTTTTAATTGGACAAAAGAATGTCAACGAGCATTTGATGACATAAAGCGGTATTTGATGAGTCCACCGGTCCTAGTACCATCGATCTCAGGAATACCTTTCTTGATGTATGTCTGGGCGATGGACCATTCGTTGGGAGCTTTTCTAGCTCAGAAGAACAAAGAAGGTCATGAACAATCTATCTACTACCTTAGTCGGACGATGATTGGAGCTGAACATCGTTATAGTCCGGTAGAGAAGGAATGCTTAGCCTTAATGTTTGTCGTTCAAAAGACAAGGCACTACATCATCGGCTAAACCATTCATGTTATTTCTCGATTTAATCCTCTGTGGGTCTTAATGAAGAAGCCCAGTACACTCAATTCTAGGCTTGATACATAGGCTATATTATTAGCACAATATGATATGGTGTATGTTCCATAAAAGTCTGTGAAAGGCCAAGCACTCGCTGATTTCTTAGCAGCTCATCCTATGCCTGAGACATCTAAACTCTATGATGAGATTCCAGATGAAACATTGGAATCAAATATGATCTCAGAAGAATTTCCTATTTGGCATTTATTTTTCGACGGAGCATCTAGAATTGGACCCGGAGGCACCCTTGTCGCTGGAGTGAGAATTGTTCTCGTTTCTCCAGATGGATTAGCTATTCAGAGAGCTTATTCCTTAGATGAGTCATGCTCCAACAACATGGCAGAATACAATGTCTTGCTCATTGGACTCCAGTTAGCTAAATAACTGGATATTGAATATCTCGAAGTATATGGTGATTCTAAGCTGATTGTTAATTAGGTTGGAGGTACATACAAAGTTTGACATCAAGATTTAGTACCATACCACGAAGCAGCAATCAGAATAGCTTCCTCGTTCAAAGGGTTCTTCATTGAACATGTACGTCCTGATGCCTTAGCTAACCTAGCAGCGGCCTTGGAAATTCTGGTTAAAAGACAACAAATGGTTGTTATCTCCAATAGAGAACTGTTTTGTATTAAAAACAACCATAACATTAAATTCAGTAATTCAACTGAAGTCAATGTCATCAACAAAGATTGAAGAGCACCTTTCATCAACTTTGTAGTACATGATATACTACCTGAAGGTCCTATGGAAGCTACAAGTATTTGCCGACGATCGCTTCGATTCTATTATAATCATACCACCAAAACTCTCTTTCGACGAACTTTTGATGGATTACTATTAAGATGTCTTGCTGGTGATGAAGCGAAGCAGCTATTACGCGAAGCTCATGACGGCGTTTGTGGAGCACATCAGCCCGGTCCTAAATTACAAGATCATATCCGACGTGTGGGCTACTACTGGCCCTCTATGGTATCAGATGCCATTGACTATGCAAGAAAATGTCGAGCATGTCAAATTCATGTAAATTTTATTCACCAACCGTCGAAATTTCTTCACCCGACTGCTGCCTGATGGCCCTTCGAAGCTTGGGGCATGGATGTAATTGGTCCTATCAATCCTCTTTCGTCTAAAGGACATCAATTTATCTTGGCTATAACTGATTATTTCTCTAAATGGCCTGAAGCCATACCTTTAGCTGAAGTGAAGACTAGCAGTGTTATCAACTTCATCAAACATCATGTGTTATACATATTTGGTGTACCTTATCGCATCATCCATGTTAATGGACCATAGTTCGTCAGTCAGAAATTTACTAGGTTCTGTGATGACAACCGAATCAATAATGTTGCTTCTACGGCCTATAATCCTGCAGCTAATGGATTAGCTGAAGCATTCAACAAGACTATCATCAAACTCCTCAAAAAGTTTGTCTCTACTAACAAACATAACTGGAGTGAGAAGCTTGGAGAATGTCTATCGGCTTATCGTACTACAGTCCGTAATCCCACAGGTTGTACACCTTTTTCTCTAGTATATGGATGTGAAGCAGTCTTACCGCTAGAAATTTAAATTCCATCCTTGAGAATTGCTGTTGCTAATGAACTTACCACAGAAAATAATAATCATCTCCGGCTTCAATAATTGGAGGCGCTCGATGAGAAAAGGCTACTAGCTCAACAACATATCGAATTTTATCAGGCCCGCATTTCAAAAGCTTTCAATCGCAAAGTCAAAGTGCGAACATTTCAGGAAGGCGAGCTAGTTCTTACGGTCAGACGTCCTATGACTATGACCCACATGAGCAAAGACAAATTCAAAGCAAAATAGGAAGGTCCGTATGTGGTGAACAAGGTTTTCTCGAATGGAGCCTACCAATTAACATATATGGATGGTAGAATTGCTATGATGCCTATCAATGGCAAATTTCTCAAGAAATATTATGCATAAAAATAAAATATTTTCATTCAGAGAAATGATATAAATAAAACTTATTTTTATTCGCATTATTTAAAAGCAAAAAGAGATACATAATATCAAGGGCGAGGATGAGGACCCGACCCTTCCCGGTTAAATACATGATTTGCCAGCAATTCAAACATCTCGTTGTCTGAATACACCAGCAATTCACAGGCAGCTGTCCTCGCAGCTTCTTCTTCTGCAGTCTTCCTAGGATCCACCAACTCGGCAATCAGGTCCTGCTCTGGTGTAGGAACAGTTGAGCCTTCCATCACTTCTTTCTGAGGAGGCACCGGAGGCTCAGCATGAGGCGTCTCAGTTGTATCTTCAATCTTCGGAGTGAGCATATTTTTGAAAAACATTCTATAATGAGAGAAAAGAACTTGACAACATCTACAGAAGTTCTGTTCTATTTATAGACAAAATGACCAGATAATCGCCTTCGAGAACCGATACGACTTTTTCTCCTCGAAAAAAGTCCAACTGTTCATTCATTCATTTCTTCTCCCTAAAAGAGTCCGATTGTTCATTCATTCTCATCCTCGAGAATCAAGGTGACTGTTCATTCATTTAGTTTCTCCTCCTTGAGAACCTCGAGGTGACTGTTCATTCATTCAGTTTCTCTCTCCTAAGAAGTTTGACTGTCTATTCATTCACCAGTCTTAGCATTTGTTGTCTTTTATTTACTTTCTCGTAAATAAAGCCATAGATGATAAATCCTCACATCTAAAACAGAAAAAAGAATTTACGTCCTCCGCACCTTTGAATTCCAATATCTACGTCAGCAACTTGTCACGTTCCTATTATCTCTGACAAAGTTTTCTATTGAAATAACAATATTTTCAACATTATATTCTGCCACGTCCACATTACCTCTGAGCAGATGTAATAAATATCGTTATTTTCTAATCAATAAATATATCACGTCCAGTACCTCTGAATATATTTTTTATTCTATTACTTATATCTATAACAAGGTATGCAACAAGTAATGGAACCCCAAAAAATTTCTCATTTTATTTCCTTTTGATTAACATGTTCAAAAAGATACATCATAAAGAAAAAAATAACTTTTTTTGGTCATTTAATTCTGAAGAATAAGTAATGAGTTCCATAATTCGCTTCTTCAAGGCTTTGGCTCTTTCAGTACAAGAATCCAGCACCCGTTGCCTAGCTTCAACCCTTCCTGACTCTGGGTCAAATGGGTGCAGGCGGCTGTTTGACGGGCTAGTTCTTCATTTTGTAGCCGATCGAAGTCATCCTTTTGACGCTTCAAAACATCTAACTGGTTGATAGCAGCCTGATGTAGCTGAGTTTCTTTTTCTATACCCTGCTTGATGGCTTTGAGCTCTTCCTGAAGCCGGACGATTTCAGCCTCCATATCAGAAGCTTTCTTTTCCTTATCCGTAGCTACAGCTTTATGACTCTCGGCAGTAGAAGCTACTTCAGAGATCTGGACATCCAGTTCGGAAGATTGTCTCGTGAAAGGCAGTAAAAAAGCTTCAAAATTGGCTTTATGAGTTTTAGCCTCTCGAGCCATAGCTTTGTACTCTGCATTCACTAGCAGCTCAATGTCTCCTCCTTTATGGTCTTTATAAACCTTAATTGACTCCTCCAGCTCATTCAAAATATGCTCCAGGAAAGTGGTCCGAGCCTCATCGCCTTGGCCGCGGATGCCTTCAATTAAAAATAAGGAGGGATTTCTGACTATGCTGAATGGAACATCCTCTCTCTCTCCATTATCCGATGAATTAAAGGCTCTAAAGATGTGAATAAGACTTTGGTGAAGGAAGCCACCACAAATTTGTTAGCCGCTACAGCACTTGGGGTAGCTACCACTTCTGCCAGAGTTTCTACAACTTTAACAAGTGGCGGCGCTTCATCTTGTGCACTGATATGGGAGGAGCTCCCTTCTCCTGTTGGGGTTCCTTTGTCCAAGGGAGCCATCGTCGAGCTGGTGGTTCCTGTAGGTCCTTCTATAATTTACATATGCCATTTATTAGAGCGATATACGATGTTGAAGGTGTCAAGATAAATAAATCATTTTTAGAAATCTACCTGAGTCGGGCATTGCATGTGGATTCTCAAGAGGTCTGGATGGTTCCATCTGAAGCCTTGACATGGTGTCCGTAGACACTGTAGCTTGACTACTTCCAGCCCCTGATTAAGATTGAGGTGGCAGAGTAATTGGAGTCTGCTCTACTAATTCTTCAGTATTTACCACTCCGGAAGCCTTGGGTTTTCCACCTACTACTTCAGAGATTCTGGGTTCATCGATTCTGGGACTAGCATACCCTTCATCAATAACCAAGTTTTTCTCACCCTCAGCAGTTGACTGGCCTTCATTAGCTGGTAATCCTTGAGGTGATGGCACATCCACTAAAATCTGTCCCTCCTTAGCGGTATTATTCCAGTCATCACCGAATGATTCATCACCATAGTCGTAATCTGCTAACGCCTCTATCATTTCTCGATCTTCTTCAGAGTGAGTAGGATCTTGAGCCTCTGCATAATTTATCACTCCCTCTTCAGGAGGCACATCTTTCTCTGGAGAGATGGTTACCAGAGTAATATGAGTTGGTGAAGGAACCGTTATCCCCACCGCAGCAAGTACATTAGCAGGAATATTTACATCAAAATATCCGATCTTGGGGCCTCTACAGTCGTGGCCGAAGGCTGGATATCTGCTGAAGTAGCCACTGCAAATAAAAGAATCAATCAAATGTACATCTTTAAAAGGAAAATATGTATCGATGTATATCAAAATCTTGATATTACCTACCTAAATTAGTAAATCTTGTTCCATATGGCTGGTAGATTCCATTGGTGGGGGAGGGACAAAAGATATATCAGCTCTCCGAGGAACTGGTCGGTTCGCTAATAGTTTACTCCTAACTTACCTGTGTGATGGTGCAACCAGTTCCTCAGCAGCTTCAGTATAATCATTATCCAGATTGATTAAGGCAGTAGATGTTTCTTCTTGAGTAACCCCTCCTTGTTTTTGAATAAAAGAAGGAGTGGCTTCCTTCTCTCCGGGAGAGGTACTAAGGAGCATCTGTTTAGACTGAGAACAAGTTGTTCTTGTGGTCGTTGGTTCATTTATGACCAATGAGGCCCTTTTCTTCTTTTCCTGAGCTCTAGGCGAAGCAGGTCTATCATCAAGTTGAGGGAGGGCCACTATCTCCTTTGTTTTTCTTTTTCTTAACCCCTTGGCAGGGGATTTCTCTTTTCGTACCTTTAAAGATACGTCCAAAGGATCATGTACCTCATCTAGATAGTTCTTGTCAATAGAAGCTTCCAGTGGTGGATCTGCGAGATCTTTATCCTCTACATCTCGAAATGATTGTGCAGTATGTTCTCCTAATTGAGATTTCTTGTCACTTGCAAAGCTATAAGCGAGATGGAAGCTTTCGATAAAAGTGTTTGTCGAGGTATAGAAATTCGCGTATGTATATAACATACGAGGGCCTTACAGAAGATTATAGGGCATAGAAAATACAACTTTCGTGCCCCTGGCGTTGTAATATCTCCAAGCCCTAGCTCCATAAATCCGATAGCCTTTGGCCTGCAGACAAGTAGTGGCATTACCCATATGTATTTGATCATAGCCAAATAGTCGTACAAATCGACTTGGCATATATGGCTCTAAATATCAGTCTTCTTCAAATCGGTAGACTAAGTGAGATGGGCGAATCATCTGTAGCCATGAAAAGATGGGTGGGCTTAGGCGGAGTGATGTCGTATCCAGATCCATTAACTGTGGAGGGATAGTCTCATATCCATGAGAAGGGGGGACACACTAAAATCTCCACACAGATCCATGATTCAATGCAAACCTGCATTATGAAAGAGCAGTGTAATTCCAACGAGCGCTGGAATAACGTCGGATGAAATTTCCACCGACAGTTCCCATATCGGTATTCATCAGACATGGATGGTAAAGCAATAACCATCCGAACAAATATGTGTAAGGCATCTCAGTGTGAGAAAATTTTTGCCTCACCGTCTTATCATGAAGCATGGTATGCACAAACGAACGTAATCCTGCGTTTAAGCGGCATGTCATTTTCGAGAGAAGATCCATCTTGTATCCAAATACGAGACGTACTGTAGCAAACAGGACGCCACGGTGGAACCTACCAACAGCACTGGCTCCTGGAACTATGAAGCGTCGCAGCCATAAAGAGAGAAAACCTGCTAGCTGGGCTCTTTAGATGTGGATCTATAACCCTATCTGAGATAACTTTGGAGGGTTTCACCAGCCTTAAACGGATGCCTATCCTCATCCAGTCTGATATCTCCATGTTTGTGTTTCTCCATCAAATATTGCACGTCACTTTGACTGAGAGGCTCAAACAAACGAGGAGCACAGACTTGGCTCTTAAGTGGCTTATCCTCCCACGCATGGCCCAGAAAGCGGTACGACATCCATTTGGTGATATAACAAATACCTACAGTGGCACTTTTATATTAGAGAGAGCAGATCTTGTAATGACATAACAGCTCTTGAACGACATCGATCATCGGAGGATTGTCTTCTGCCATAGTATACAATTCTTTATTTGTGGGCACGTACTCTTCATATGGATTGTCACCCATTAGAAGATGAGAGAGAAATCTCATCTCATGAAGTACAAATCCCATTTCTCCATGGGGGGTCATAAAAGTTCCAGTTTTAACATTGTATCTTTCTACTAAGGCCAGAAACTGTCACTACCACTTTTCTAGCTTGGGGGTATTTTGGTCATTTTGGTCATTTTTGAAAATTTATGAATTAATTGGAATTATTATTAATTATTTGGGTTTAATATATTTAATTTGATTTTTAGTGATTTTTGGTGATTTTTAGTATAATTGATTTTGACCCTATAGAGACTTTGACTTAAGTTGTCCTTGTAGACTAACCTAGTGGCTAACCTAGGTCTTGACTAAGAGATTAGGATTTGAGAACCTAGGTTGACTTAAGTTCATGAGGATGAACTCATTGGGATTAATTTGGTGAAATTAGGAGTTAGTTTGATATGGAAATGGCTTGTGAAGTCACAAGTCATTTTATGACTAATAGGCTTAATGGCCCATAGCCCACACCCATTGAACCAAGCCCTAACCCTAAAATTTCGGAATAGCCTCTATGGTCAGCCCTCCCCCTATTTATATGCTCTTAAAACTAGGGTTGCCTCTTTAGGAAACTTGCCATTTGGAAGAGGTGAGTCCCCAACTTTGTAAATCCTTAGAACATCCATTTCTTCTCCAAATTCCTTCAAACAAATTGCATTAGGACCTAATGATAGTTTTCTTGCTGTTATTAATGAGTATTTTTAGGGAGCAAACAATTTGGAGAGCTTTTGGTGGTTTGAGAGATCCTTCTCTTTGGAGCTTTTTGGGAGTTTGAACACCTATAGGTAGAATCCTATTTAATGCCCTTAAATTCTGTCAAAAATCATTTCTAGGTTGCCCTAACCCTAGCCTAACTATAGGAACAGGGTTTCCCAAATTTTCGTGTCGTTTCGTGTCAATTCTGGACACGTATCAGTGCATGTTACTAAGTGTTTGATGAAATGCCCCAATGGGCATTTCGTGTGATTTTTGGAGTTTTGTTTGAATAGGAAATTATATTTGGGTCTCGCTAACACATTTCTGTGGTTTGTGTCGTGTCTTAGTGTCGTGTCTAGGCTGCACGAACACGTGTACACACGGTCGTGCACATGCGCGCGCGGGGGCTGTGCGTGCCCTGCTGTGCGGGGCCATTTCCGACACGGACACGCGTCCCCGACGCATAAAACTTGACACACATCATGGGGCAACATCTGTCACCCTATGTGTCAAGTTGCACAGGCCCACGTGGCGTGTCAGACACGCACGAGCACGTGCACGTGTTTAGCACTATGCAGTTTTCTATTGAAAATGTGCACTGATACGCACGTGTCGTGTCGTGCACACACGACTTGCACACGATACATGTTGTCCTATCACTAGCCCTAGTCTAGGTGAACACGTGGACCTAATCTTGTGAGTCGTGTCGCTGTGTGTCGTGCACACGATCGACACGAACACGTGCACGACGCTTGGCTGTCAATGCACTGTTAGTGTATCATTTCGTACTGGACACGTCTGTGTCCACTTTTGTGGACACAAACACCTCACACAGCTTGTACACGATGTGTTTGTAAGTTACCAACCTCTGTAATTGATTTTTATTCGAATTTCACTGTTCAATTTTTATTTTCTATTTTTTTTCCTGAAAATCCATGTATCAGACATTCTGAACTTTTCCATTTTTTTTCAATTTGAGTTTGTCATCATATTTTAACCCATTATACACAGTTAATTACATGTTCTTAAACCCCTAATGTGTTCATCTATGTATTACCTACATGTATGAGAATTTTGGGGTCAATTTGATGTGGGTTGGATTCAAAAATCTGGGTTTATGTTAAGAGACCGTTTTGAGTTATTTGAGATTGGAAAACTATTTTACTGCTAACGGAGATGTATTATTGGGACTGTTATAATATCAAAATCTGAGTTTTAGTTCTAGAATCCTGTGATATCATTATGGACTGTTTCCTGGGTATTATGTTGGGATGGTTGGTGTATTTTGAGAAGCAAAATCTGAGATTTTCCCTAGGGACTGAACTGGCATTTAGACTGTTATTTAACATTTGATTTCTGAGTTGAAGTATCAAAACCTGGGAAGGGTTTTAGTGTTCCCAGTTTTTAAAATCTGGGATGTCTTCCATCAACTGTAAACTAAGTTTGATTCATGAATTAGTCAAACCTGAGAGTGTACAAACTGTTTTCTTCCCATGTGACTGAAATGATATTTATATATATTTATGAACTGAAAGCTGGGAAATCATAGGACTGTTAACTGGGTTTGAGTTAAGGTTTAAACTAATTTTTTTATGTTCCTTCATTGATAAACTGAGATTGGTATTCAGTGAACTGTTGTTTAATGTTAAAATCTGAGTTTACACTTGGACTGTCAACTATATTTGGATGTGGACTGTTTTGATCTCACACACCCACACCTTTATGTATCACACACTATCACCCTCTCCACACACATACCCTCATGAACACACACACACTTGAGACACAACCTCAGACACAGGTTTCCCCCATGCTCACTCACCCTCTAATCTATCACAGTGTTCACTTGGCACTAGTCACACACACACTCTAAAAACCTGACACACATGCCATACACTCACACAAGCCTCACTAGTTCACACACACTAATATGTATCACTGGATTCACTCATTGTTAAACCTGGGAATTAGTCCCTGTTATTTCAGTTTTCTGAGTGCACACACCACACCATATTTTACTCACAGATTTTTAGTCCTCACTCACCCTCACACTCTGTGTATGTACTTAATATTGTATAGGCATTGTTATATATATATAGATACAAGTTTTCCTATATTGTGTATATGTGTATTTCTATATATATATATTGTGGTGTCATGATGTGTGGGGTTTTGTTATGTGTCATAGAGTATGGAATACCATAGGACTAATGTAGTGTGTAGATGATATGGTGTGTTATAGATTATATTATAGAGTATTGGATAGATGTTTCCTAATAGGCTATTAGCCATAGGATAACCTAGAATAGACTTGTTAGAACCTAGAATAGTTTGCTAGACCTATATTAGACTAGTTTGACCTAGATTAGACTTGGTTGACCTAGTTTGACTCTAGGGTTGACCAGAGTTGACCAAGAGTTGACTTTGGTCTAGATTGACCTAGTTTCATGTAGAATGCATTAATTTGCATTGTATTATCATTCTGGACTTGTTGTGACTCGTACTGTTCTAAATA
This sequence comes from Iris pallida, assembly GCA_029216955.1. Classification (NCBI taxonomy): domain Eukaryota; kingdom Viridiplantae; phylum Streptophyta; class Magnoliopsida; order Asparagales; family Iridaceae; genus Iris; species Iris pallida. The sequence continues at coordinate 32,924 of JANAVB010003615.1, forward strand.
GGAGCCAGACACCACTCCTCGGACAGTACTTTTATCTCGGACTTTCAGATAGCAGGCGAGTACATTCTCTGATCTTTTCATACCTGTCTGGATATATTCATGCTCTAGATTACTCTACATGATGCTGACACGTATCTTCACGGATTAGTACTATATGGATCCCTTCCTGAGATGTTATCCTTCTACGGGTGCATCGGGTATTACATGTTCATGTACTTTATCATGTGCATCACGTACTCCTTGTACTCGTACTAGTTCATATTTTTACATGTTCTCATGTGCTTTCACGTGCCTCATGTACTACTCATTACATGAGTTCACGTATCTTAGTTGTATTCATGTGCTTATAACGTAACTTGAATGGATCCTTGTGTACTGATTGGGGCGGGGTGAGTAGAATTGGTTATGTGAACACTATCCCAAGTAGCTGTATAAATGTGCATCCTTATTTGTATTCATGTGCCCCTAAGCCGTTTACATAACCATATTGTACTCTAAATCACGTAGTCACTTACAGTCTTTACTATCATGTATCTATTTCCAGTTACAAATATCTCCTGTTTTACTTGTACTTCCATTCAGTACTTCCTGTATTTTACTCTATTGCAATGATTTATACTCCTAACCTGATATGAACTGTTGAGAGATATGTGCTCGTTCCCGTCCTGACTGGACCTGTTGAAATATTACAGAGGATGAGGCTGAGGCGTTCTGCCCTACTTACTACGGTGCCACACTAGATGAGTGCCCAGATTTGGACCAGCAGCAGGATCCATTAGCTGTAGACGACACTCCATTAGTTTAGGATTGTCTTACTTTTTGGGATTATTGTACTAGACTTGAGATAACTCTGAGATGTATTTATTTTAGACACTTAGTTCTGGATTGTATCTCTGTGTTTCTCTGTTCTGGATATTGTTATCTTTCATTATCTATCTATCTTACTTGTTCTACCTTAGGTGTGGCTGAGTTATATTTCTGTTATGTTACCCCCATTCGGGGAGTATAACTGTTATTACCTTTAATTGTTAGATGTTGTGACCTAGGACAGCGTTCTACCGCCGACACTGCGGCGTAGGCTGGACGTACCCACGTCTCGTGCCCTTACTCTAGGGTGCGGGTCGTGACAGAAACATATGAGCATTCTGGCGAATGCCGTAAATGGTGGTCCAGATGGCATCATAAAGTTCTAGTTCGAGGAGTTTATCCTTGAATTGATCCAAGATCCAGGTAGTTAAGCTGCTCCAGCATTTTATATCTGGGTTAACTAGACCTGTCATGCGCATGGCGCGATATGGATATCTTCCTTCAGCCTTCTTGAATGCATTCACAAAGATGGGTACTCTGACTGGAAGGAGTAGAGACGAATCCTCGGGAGGAATACAACCTGGTCTTAAACCTCTCAAGTGAGTGCTGTATTTCTCAAAAGTGCTGTAAAAGGTGTCCTTGTGCTGCGGATCCATTTTATAACAAATTCTTCCGACTCTGGCCTGTTGGATTAGAGTAAGGTCCTATGGCATTTTTTGGGGCAGATCGCAAATTTATATTGAGATAAAGCCATAAACCTTGATATTTCTGTGAGGTATATGATTTTGTCTCCTTATTGGTATAATCTATCCTCTTTCCTTGCCTTAGGCTGGGAAGTCTTCTTGATGGTATCCCCAAATAAGAATATAGGCTTCTTATGGACCACACCATCAACACTCTCTAGGGGTTCTCCATTCATTAAACTCAGCAGAGTCTGGCTTTTTTCGCCAGAAGAATAGTCTTTCGCGCTTCATGGCCGTCATACCGAGGAAATGAAACATGGGATAAGTTCTCTTTATACTCCGGGACATTAAAGGCTGAAGCGAATCTCTCAGCATGAGGATCTTCCCTGAGGTCAACTGCAAAGAAATACATAAACAGAAGTGATAAACAACAAGAGTGTGCAACAATCATAAATGTAAAGAGCTATCCTTATGATGAGCAACAACTAGGTTGTGCGACAATTAAGTTGTGCAACATCCCGGGTTGCGCGACATCCTGAGTTGCACGACGATTAAGTTGTGCAACATCCCAGGTTGCGTGACATACTGGGTTGTATGACAATTAAGTTGCGCAACATCCCAGGTTATGCGACATACTTGATTGCACAATAACTAAGTTGCGCGACAGCATGCGCAACATGGTTCGTAAGAACGAACAGTGCTTAAATAAGCAACCGCACCCTAATAAGGGTGGCACAGAGTCTGTGATGCGCCAAACACTCTAAGAAGAGGGGCACAAGTCAATTGAAAACCAAGTCGGCCACTATGGTCAAAGTAGTTCGTTCTCGGTCACCTTCCAAAGTAGGGTTAGCCGTCTCTTGTCGAGAAGAGGGAGTCGCATACTGCGGTATGCGGGTCGACGGAGCACGGGTTGAGGGTTCAGCAACACTCATTTCCTTATCGGTGGCGGTCTTCTTGGGTGCCATTACGTCGAGAAGATGATCGGAAGGAAGATAGAAAGAGCTCGAAGAATTCTCTCAGATGATTAAAGCAAAAGTAAAGATTTAAAGTCGATTAACAAGGGGTTATTTATTGCCTAAAACAGACTCCTAACAGTCACCCCAAGCTGTGCATAAAATATCGTAATAGCTCGCAACAAATTGTGCGAGATAGGCGCAACTTGACTCAGTAATTGCCACGATTCAAAATATTTTAAAGTTTTGTGACATTTCAAAATTCAAAAACTTAAGGGGGTCTTGTAGAGCCTAAAAATCAAGTTGTGCCATGTTTGTACTACTCAGCAATCAAGTTGTGCCCAAAAAATTAAGTTGCGCCCCTGTTATGAAGCCCAGAAATCATGTTGCGCCACTGCTCAAGTTGCGCCACATATTAGATTGTACCTAAATCATATTGCGCCTAAACCTACGTGGTGCCTGACAATAATTGTCATCATTAACCGACAGCACTGACAACTGACAACACGTTAAACGAAGAAATCTTTTTGAATCCCGTAAAGCATGGCATTCGAGACGATTTGCTGTCATTGATGACAGCAGTTCAGCGCACTCTGCAAGTTGTGCCTAGGCGCAACCTGATCACACTTTTTTTATAGACTAACACGTAACTAAAATGATGCTACATACCTATGCACTGATTTGTGCCTAGATGCAACCTGATCAAGCGCAGTTTGACTCTCTGACCGAAGCTCGGATAACCTGACAAAGTTGAAACAACTAACGTTCTAAAGCAGGATGACGTGGCGCACATGCCACTAATCTCTCAAAACGTGTCCACTACTCTGTAAATGACCATGCGCATCTCAATTATATGATACCATGCATCTAAATACAATTAGTCCACGTTCGAGTAGCTGAATAGACGTTGGCGCAACCTGAGGTTGGCGCAACCTGAAGTCGTGCAGTTCAACCTCGCACACATCAGAATAACTGCTAAAACAATTATTTCTAGAACTCTATAAATAGAGTTTCCAATCATTACCAGGGGATCGGAGAGATCAAGAGTACTTACAAAAGTGCTGTTGCATTTTCCAGAGGCTGTAGTCTTCAAGTTCACATAGTCCAAGGGATAAAGCGATCGTCTTCTGATCGAATTCCTAAAATTTTCCTTTTCCAGAATTTATTGTACTTTGTACGATTCTTTTCAAGTTTGGAATAAACTTTTTATTTTTGCAAACACCTAGCTAAGGGCCGGAATCGGGGCAGTGGCCCGGTATTACATTCGAGCGAAAATGTTGGCCGGCCCTAGGATTAGGGCACAGAGCGGAGACTATATATATACACTCCTCTCTGCATCGCTTAACTCTCTTTTTTCACTTAACTGCTTTAACCCCACTTAACTATGCTCCTTTTCCCTTATTTCAAGTAGACCCTAAACTACAAAAGCCATTAGCATTTGTCGTACCAAGGACCATGAGAATCAGTTTATGCATTCCTACTTGTTAGGAGTGTACCCCTCATCAGGGCGGTGCCACATATAGGTTGGGTGGGCCCCAATTGTTTTGTGTTTTTTTATATATTTTTTGTGTTTGTTTTTTATACGATTTTATCCATATCTAGCCTACCTCAATCTAACCTACCCTATTCCACTTCAGAATCCTAGCTCTATCCCTACCTCTCTGTTGTGGCATAGCGAAAATAAACCCAAGAAACTCATAGAAAATTCACAACCATAGAGACAATGATTTACATGGTTCGGCCAAGATGCCTACTTCCACAAATGAGGGTGATTTAGTTCCACTATGAAGAAGAAAATGAATTACAATAGCTCTCAACACTTCTCTCCTCGCACTTAAGAACTCTTTATCACAAAGATAACAAAAAATCTCTCAAAATTTTTTTGTGTTAAACTTATTCAACAACTTTAGCTCTCTTGTGTTGAACTTTTTCAACAACTTTAGCACACAATGAGATGTGTAAAGGAGCACCCGTAGACCCCTTTATATACCATAGAAATCCAATCCTATGTAGGCTAAAAATACAATCCTATGTAGGATTACCATATATAATAAAATACAATCTTATATAGGATTACCATATATATGGTCAAATCCAATCTTATATAGGATTACCATATATATGGTCAAAATAGGTCATGGGCCTATTTTTGGACATATTTCTTCACCAGGGCTGAAGAACGCAGGGGCAGCCTTCCTCCAGACATCTCGTCGATCCAAGACTTCATGAACTTCCAGATTACGACGGGGAGCATAGAGCTTCCTTTCTCGGGAAACAATTTCACTTAGTTCAACTCTCAGGTGGGACAGAAATGCCAATGGTCGCGGTTGGACCGTTGGTTGACAAATCCTGGCTGGACATGCCGCACAGATGCGTCCAAGATAGAACGTCTAAATCGGGCTGAATCAGACCATGATCTAATGCTTATGTCTGTGGAATCAGCAGCTGCTACCAAGGGAAAAGGATTCCGTTTTCTTTCTTTTTGGATTAATGATCCGAGTTTCCTTCAGGTGGTTGAGGGCACTCGGTTGTCCGTTAATCATCCTAAAAGCCTGGTGAGGCTCGGGTTCTGCTTTGTAGCAACCAAGAAAGCGCTATTGAGCTAGAGCTGGATCACGTTCGAGGACATCTTCGGGGAGGTTAGAAAAGCTGAAAGTGCGGTAGCTAGGGCCGAAGAGCTTTTCGATGGGAAAGACAACAACCCCAACAGATCCAAGCTTCAGGAAGCTCAAGTGCTATTGAAACAAAGAGCAGCCATTAAAACATGATTTTGGTGCTAAAAGGCTAGGCTTAAATGGGAATCCGAAGGCGACCAGAACATCGCTTTCTTCCATTCTCGTGTAAAGAACCGTAAGAGGAAGCTTCGTATTCATCAACCTGTTCACGGAGGACATCAAGGAGATTAAGGAGGATGTGACGAGATATTATTCCAACCTATTCCAGAAATCCATTATCCAGGGGGACAAAAGTTTCCTCTCCGCGATCCCCTTCCTGATCACCACTAAAGAGAATGTCTTCTTGACGGCGGTTCCAACTCTGGTGGAACTGGAAGGGGGTGGTGAAGGCCCTCGACAATGGCAGCTATACGGGTCCGGACGGGTTCAGAGAAGAGTTTTACAAACATTGCTGGAAGATAGTAAAAGTGGATATGCTGGAGGCAGTCCAGATGTTCTTCGCCGACGCCGAATACCCCCGTACCATATCGATCTCTAACATTGTGCTAATCCCCAAGACTGACATCCTAAATTCTTTTACAGATTTCAGGCTGATCAGTCTATGCAATTTCTCCAATAAAGTAATCTCGAAAATGATTTCGAACAGACTTGCTACTATCCTTTCGAGAATAATATCCCTGGAGCAGAGCAGATTTGTTAGTGGTTGAGAAATTTTCGATAATATCGTACTTGCATAGGAGCTGATGGCGGATCTAGGCAACAAAAAGCGGGATGGTAATATTGCAATAAAACTTAATCTAGTGAAGGCCTATGATAAGTTAGATTGGCATTACATGGTGTAGGTTTTGCAGAGATTTGGCTTTAGCAATCTTTAGATTGAACTCGTGTACCACCCGATATGCAGCTGTTGGTTCTCGGATATCATCAATAGGGAATCGGCCGGGTACTTCAAGTCCTCCAGAGGTATCCATCAAGGAGACCCACTATCTTCCGCCCTATATATCATCCCCGCGGAGGCTCTCAGCAGGAATCTTCAGAGTGTGGGATCCCGAGAACAGTTCGAATACTCCACGCACAGCGGGTGTCCGGTGATTACCGACTTGGCCTACGCTGATAACATTCTGGTATTCTGCTATGGCAATAAGAGTATAGTGCGCACGTTTATGGGAGTCTTGAAGAAATTTTAAGCCAACTCTGGACTTATATTCAGTTTGTCGAGGAGCGCTTGCCTGACTGAGATCACCGCCTTCACTGATAGTCACCACTTTTCATTTACTTGGATATTTCGTTGGTCGTTGGCAGTTTAACTGTTGCTATTCTCAAACCTCTCATCCGAAAGATCACCGACCAGCTTTCGGGGTGGCACAACAGACTGCTCTCCTTTGGAGGTAAACTCATGCTGATCTGACACGTCTTGTTGTCGATTTCGGTGTTCACTCTAGCAGTGTATTCTCCACTACTATTCATTTTACGGCAAGTAGAGAAGATGTTTGTAACGACCGTGGTTCGTATTACGTATTTTGTATACGTGTACATATTTTGATTTATGGCATGTCTCATTGCATGGTTATCTTGGTATTTCAATTGCTTGGTTCGGCTTGGTTGGCTTGGTTCGGTTTGGATTGGTTCTTCATGTGGACCAACCCTACCTACCACCCCTTTCTTCCTTTATTAGCCGCCCCCTTTTCTCTCTCCTTATTACTTTTTCCTCATTACTTCTTCTCCATTACTCTCTTCTACCTAACAGGAGGTTTAGGCAAGTGCAACTTGCTTCATGGAGGAACCCAAGTTTTATTGTTCCATTTTCTTCTCCACAAGATTCTAAGTCACTTTAGTACTTAGCATTTTCGAATTCCATGGCTCATTTCAGGTAGATCTAAGTTTTTAGTATTCTGATCCTCTTGGTTTTGATTTTCTAAACTGGCTTGTTTTCGAAAACTAAGAGTTTCATGTAGTAGGAAATTCGATTTTACGCAAGTTTGGTTTTGGGATGGCCAGATTTTACCAAGTCTTGGCCGAGGTGGTGTTCCTTGAGTTCCTGAGCGTTTACGCATGTTTGTCTTGGCCACAGGAAGAAGACAGAGTTTTACGCACACGTTCTAACGTATTAGCGTAGTGTTTAGCCTTTTTACGCCCACGAATTGCGTGCCAACGTATTATTCAGCCTTTACTCACACGTCTTAATGCGCCTGCGTAGTGCCCCCTTAACGCACACGCAACTGCGTGCTAGCATAGTCGTTCTACGCCGAGTTCATTTCGAACTTTACGTAGAGGCCTGTCCCGCTCGCGTAGAATCTTACTCGCGTAGACCTTGGTTCGAGTAGATTCTCGCGTACGTAGAATCTAGCTCGGGTGATTGCATGCGTAAAATTCTACTCGCGTAGAATTCTTACGCGCGTATAATTACGCTTGCGTATAGCCCGGCTTGCGTAGAACCCCACCCACGTGCATCTTTGCTCGCGTAGAGCTATCTCTCCCTTGCTCTCACTAGCGTAGAACCCCACCCATGCGCATCTTTGCTCGCGTAGAGCTATCTCTCCCTTGCTCTCACTAGCGTAGAGCCGCTTTACACTTTAGGCCCTCGGCCTAGCGTAGAGGCTCACTCGCGTAGAGCCTTGATCCCTTTTGTATCCGATTGTCTTTTATGCCTTACACTATTCATAAATTGACAAGCACGGATTGATTGATATGACCGGGCTAATAATTGTACATGGCATGGTATGGCAAGTAGCTGACATGACATGACATAACAAGATATGACAAGTACGCAGGATGGTAATTATTGAAAGCTGTTACGACGGCTTGCATGACATGACTATAATGAATGGCTTGGACACCGTGGACGATTATGTTTGTACAAATGAACCAGTATTGTCCTGCATCATGTCCAGGACAGGAAACCCTGAATACCATGGTCAGGGGTACCTACTGAAATTTACTAAGGCTAATAACCAGAAAATCCAGTAGTCATGAAGTGATTTCCCAGCTACAGGCAATCCCATTATCTGGGCGCCCCATCATGGGATTTGTAGCCTACCTCGAGTAGGGCACATTTCCAGCACACTGACATGTGTTGCAATCACCAAACTACTTAAGGGTATATGCGTTTCCTGGACAATGTACCCACATGAATTCAATCCCCTAATTGCGTCTGGATAACCTGGATGGTCTGCAGGGCTTGTGGCTGTTGGAATAATCTTATTGCATTTTACTAGTAACTAGGCCTGTGATAACCCTAATTAGTTAAAGTATCAAGCCGTACTCATTGCTTGGCCGTGATTGATTGGATGGAGTTTAGCCCAGCTTAGTCTTGTCCTGATCCTTTACAAGATTGTAACATGACATGACTTCTTGTGCCTTACTTATCGATAAATGATGAGAAACCAAGTTCCATTCAGATGAAGAGTTACAACCCCGGTCCTTGTTTGGTTTAAGGGTTGTAACTTGGCTATCTGAAATATCCTATGGTTATCTTATTATATATCATCATGATTACTTACGCTTACCTTAACAATAATGACCAGGGTACCAGTTCTGTTCAGGCGAAAGGTTACAACCCCGGTCCTTGTTTGGTTTAAGTGTTGTAACCTGGCACCCGGAACAGTTCTGTGTCCTCTCCTCATTTATTATCCTATTACACTCCATGTTATGCTCATCATGTTTTACAAGATTATGACATGACATGATTACCAATGCTTTCCTTAACAATAATGATCAGGGGTCAAGTTCTGTTCAGGCGAAGGGTTACAACCCCGGTCCTTGTTTGGTTTAAGGGTTGTAACCTGGCTCCCGAAACAGTTCTGTGTCCTCTCCTCGTTTATTGTCCTATTGCACTCCATGTCATGCTTGTCATGTTTTACAAGATTGTGACATGACATGATTAGCTATGCTTGCCTTAACAATAATGATCAGGGGTCAAGTTCTGTTTAGGCGAAGGATTACAACTCTGTTCCTTGTTTGGTTTAAGGGTTGTAACCTGGCTCCCGAAACAGTTCTGGGTCCTCTTTTCGTATATTGTCTTATTACTTACCAATAAGTACTTGAGACGAGTTTCTATTCAGGTGAAGGGTTGCAACCCCGGTCCTTGTTTGGTTTAAGGGTTGCGACCTAGCTACTTGAATGGTTTCCTCGTACTCAATTCACTGTTGTTGCCCCGTTAATATCAGTTTCTTTTATAATATTCTTTAATATTCTCTTATTATATGCTGGTTTTTAGTTCCTAAGTGAAGCCTCCTTTGTGGCACTTACTCTTTCTGGGGTCTGACCCAGCTGGTTTTGTATGGCCAGATATCAGAGCAGCTCCAGAGGATCTACCTACCTTCCATCCAGATTGTGACCACCAGGCGTAACCCTGGCAACGAGTGGATTTATTTTTGGCTCTTCCACTCTATTGTAAAATTATTTTTTTTGATGCGTTTAGCCGGCGAGCACGTGTTAGCTCGTATTGCACCTTTATTTACTGTCTGCCTATGGGCTTTAACAAGCATTATGAATCCTAGGATTGATCATGTATGACTGAGACTCTTACTAGTCTTGACATTTTGTACGACTAGCCTCATGATCATCCGAATATGTAATGTATAGGACGCCTTGCTATTATATATTTGGTGCTCTGACAACGTGTAACTATTATTACTTGCTTGAGATTGAGACAATAGGCTTGTTCATGACCATAGGAGACTGATGGCTTGTAGTTAAACCCTCATGTATCAAGACAGCCGTGACCATATAGCGAGGTGGGTTGCACTTTAATATACGTAGCTGGCTATGTACGCCCCCGTTCTCTAGTATTCTGGTTCTGGGGTATTACAATGTTCTCGGACTTGGGGCCCGAAGAAAGGCATTCATCGTAAGGTCTAGGCCAGCTGGTCATCGGTGGCCAGGCCATTTATTTAGGGTGGTCTCGAGGTGAGGTAGCTTGAGGATATGCTAAAGGCCTTCGCTGTTAAGCTTTGGTGGAAGCTTAAATCCACCAAGGCATTGTGGTGCAGATTCTTCAAATTTAAATACTTCCCGAGGGTGAATTCTTGCTAGATCGTTGCCACGTCCAGGGATACTTGCACATGGAAGAGAATGTTATCTGGCAGGGCTCGCGGGAAGGAAGGCATAGGCATCCTTCTTGGTGATGAGTCCTCTAATATTTTTTTGGAGGACTGGACGCTTTGTGAAGACTTTCGGGATGGAAGATTGCCCCAGACATTATAATCTGAGAGCTTACGGAAGTGGGCGACTGGAAATGGGAGTGGGCACATCAATGGCTTGGGGAGCATGGCTGCTCACGTCTGCGCTCCGTGGACTGGTCCTCACCAGTAAGCTCGACACCCTTATTTGGAAATATTTTGTTAATGTGGTATTTTTTTGGCCTCCGCTTGGGATATGGTGAGGCATAAATCAATATGACTTGGGGACTTTGCTAATATTTGGGGTCGTGGTATCCCGACAAAGTAGTCCATCCTACTTTTGCGGACGCTCCTCAAGAAGCTTCTAACGGACGATAAATTGGTCGAGCTGGGTTTCTATATGGCTTCCAAATGCCATTGTTGTGAGGAGGCGAGCACGAAAACGATGGAACACATTTTTGAGGAGGAAAAGCTTGCACAGGCTATATGGAACCACTTTTAATAGCTGTCTTCCATTGGCGAGGTTGGCGATGGGCCGAGGAACCGTTGCAAGAGGTAGTGGGGACGGGGCCCTCCCGTCGTGAGCAAGATCATCGTGGCCGCGGTGATTTAGGTTTCATGGAAGAATAAAAACAAGGCCAAATATGAAGGGTCATGCTACTCTACTCAACAACTCATTACGGAAGTGGATCGCTAGGTTAAGAAGGCCTTACGGAGTGGCAAGATGAACATGAAGAGTATGACACCCTTATCTATATTTCTCCTAGAAGACAGAGAAGTCGAAAGCAACCGTAGGGGATCAGAACATGGCGCCACGCAGACCATGGCAAGGTCACTTGCAACGTGGCTATTAGGGGAGATAGCAGCTTGGGCGATTGGGTGGGGGGCTCATTGTTAGGGACCACCACGGGCAGTTGATGTTTGGGGAAAGAGTACAGATTACTGATGGTTACATGCATCATTTGTTTGGTATACTGGTGATCAAGGGTCTCTGATTCGGAAAGATGGTGGGCTTGGACGACTTGTGCATCCAATCAACGGACGGGCTAGTGGTGGACTGCCTAAATATTCGGGGGTCTGCCTGGGGACTCCACCAGGCGGATTTTCAGTTACAGGATAGATTCGGCAGGGAGAAGACAACTCGGTGTCACAGAGGGGAAAATAGAGCGACGAGAGCATTGGCCAAGTTCAGGGCCAGTACAGATATTGATGTGTCTTTCAGCGGTAGTCGGGAGCTTCTGAACCAGATTACGGCTATCCTGCTTTTCGACCAGGTTACATAGGGGGTGCATAGTATAGGTTTTGTCGGTATACTTTAAATTTTGTTCATATAACTTTTGCACACCGGAAGGTAGGGCTTCCAGTTTCTATGCTTTCTGAGTTGGTACTCTCCAGATTTATTACATTTCTCCTTTTGATTAAAAAAGAAAAGAAAAGAATATATATATTCAATATTTTATTTTTAATTTTGTCTAGAATAGCGACAACTTGACTAAGGACAGAAACGCCTAGGCAACCTACATAGACGTCGCTTACCTAAAAATTCTCAGAAGAGAAACGACTAAGCGACGTACGGTGACGTCCATGCGACATAGGCGATACATTTATAAGTCACCCAGCTGTTGTCCATGTAAGTATCAGAAACTAGTTTCAGTATCAAAAATAAAATATATCGCATGTGCGTCACCAAATAGACGCCAAATATAACGCTTAGCTAATATAACAATAAACCATCGCTGAACGGTGCATCGCCATGTAGTCGAACAATCGTCGAAAGTTTAACTACTTGGCAACGAAAGTTTGATAGCAACTAGTAATTTACTGACGCCCCTTATCTATCCTATATCCGTCGTCAGATCGCCGTTATTGCTATTTAGAGGAAACTCAGTGATAGATTAGGACGTCGCTAAACATTTGTATTTCTGTAGTGAGTTAAGTGAGATGTGTTTAATAACTCTTACTTAGGTTTGAGATTTGACTGGGAGGAGGATTGATAAAAATATTAGTTACCAAAATGTTCTTATTGTATAAGGCATAAAATTGTACAAAACTTGTGGTCATCATATCAACAAATACATAAAATATATGTGATCATCAACCATCACTCCTCCAGTTATTTGATGTACCTGGACGATCTTTTTTTCTGATGCATTATGTGATCATCAACTCAACATATGTATAAAAAACATAGATGTTGATTTTTTTTACTTTTTCTTATAATTTTCAACAATGAGTAAGAAGTGAAAGCGAGAAGAGATGATGTACTTGGACGACAGTAGGTTGAAAGCTAGGAAGACGGAGCAGCAACTTGAAAGCAAAAAATGGAAGAGAATGTAACAATATTTTATATGACAAAAAATAATATTTATGACTTTTTAATAACAACACCTTATTTTCCTATTGTTAACCCCCTGATTTGGTGTGAAAAATGGCTAAAAGAAGGTTAAACAATCTTTCATTTAACCCTCTATAACGTTTCTTCTAAACCTCCACCCTCAAACCAAGCATAATTTTTTCCCCTCACTTAACTTTGCTTCAGTTAACATGGCCAACTTGCGTACATATCATTGTCAACAAATTGCTAATTTTCTGCACTTTTAGTACTTTTTACTGATGAGTAAGATGGACGGAGACGGTGGTGTTGGAGTTGGGTGAGATTCCCAACCTATATAGAGAATACTTCTGACTGCGACGAGCTCCATCTATGTGTTGGAGAAGCTTGGAGAGTGCAACGAGTGCCATTCATATGTTAAAGAAGCTCGGGGAGCTGAACAAGGAAGTTCTACCCCGAGTTCGGTCAAAACTCGATCCTACAGAGTTTTGTCCAAATTCAATCCATCATTGACAGAACCCTTAAGCACTTGGCTGACCGAGTTCGATCGAAACTCAGTCAGTTGAAGACAAAACCTTTTATCAATGGGAAATCGAACTCGGACCGAGTTCGATACCGTAGGTTGTACGAGTTCAACGGTCATTTTATAAATTGTTGGATCAAATAAACGGTCCATATTGATTACGAATTTGAGGGGTTATACACATATATAGAGGGATTTTCTAAACCCTAAAATAATATAGATCGAATCTATCGGAGAGTAGATCAAAGCTTTACAATTTTTGGAGAGAGAAAGTGGATTGAAGGCTACATCGAAGGGAGATTATTTTGTGTAATTCTTCCCATCATCATTGTTCTTCAGGAGTCTTTAATCATGTTTTATATTCCAAGTAGTTATGGTGATTCGTTTGGATCGATGAGAAGTATGTAAGATGTTGGTGTACTTTCTTATTTTATTAATATAGGATTTTCAAGGTTGCTCTGAACGTACCATGGTTTTTACCGCAAGGGTTTTCCATACCAAAATCGTTGCGTTTTGCCTTGTTTGTCTCTTTTGTAATTTTAAATATTTTGGTTTTGTACTTTACTTTAGTTCTCTCGTAGCTTCTTGGTTTGGGGGAACAGTTTTCGCTTTTTGTTCCCATTAGAGTGGTATCAGAGCTTTTGATTTTGCTAATACTTTCAGAGTGGTATCAGAGCTTTGTGTTCAAAGGAGCTGTCAGAGTTGACAGTCAAACCAAGGAGAAGATATGGATGCGAAGTTAGTGCATATGGTAAACCAAATGGTTCCAAGTACTATATTAGTGGAGCAAGATAAAGAAATTTTGGTTCGTTAAGAATCTGCATCTTTTGGTATTTGCTTCTGTCACTCCCGTTTCCCGTTATACGTATTTTCGTATGCGTATACGAGATTTCTGGTATTTATCAGGTGGACTGTAGTTAGACTTGTTTTGCTTAGCCTAGTCTTGGTTTATTCTTGACTTGGTTTATTTGATCGGTTCAATTTGACTTGGTTTGACTTGGCTTGGCTTGGTTTGAGATGGAGAGGGTTGATCTATAACCCAACTACTTTTCTCTCTCTCCTCATTCACTTTTTCATTTACTTCTTCATCTTCTTCATTTACTCCACCCACCTACCAAGTGCTAGGCAAGTACAACTTGCTTCATAAGGGATCTCAAGTTTTATTGTTCCATTCTCTTCCTTACTTGATTTTAAGCCACTTTAGAACTCGACATTTTTCATTTTGGTGGATGGATTCATGTAGATCTAAGTTTGTATTATTTTCGATTTTCTTGGGTTTTGATCTATTAAACTTCATTATTTTCAAGTTTTGATTATTCTATGTTGTAGAGAATTCAATTTTACCCAAATGGACCTTTGAAAAGTTAGATTTCGACTTGTTTTGAGGAAGTTTTGGCCAAAATAAGATTTGAGCATTTTCTTGTTCATTTGTGCTGAATTTGGCAGGGACGATGAATAATGCCGCAGCCGCATGGAATGAATAGTGCCGTAGCTGCAGGAATGAATAGTGCCGTAGCCACATAGAATGAATAGTGCCGCAGCCGTATGAATAGTACCGTAGCCGCATGGAATAAATAGTGGCGCAGTCGCAGGAATGAATAGTACCGCAGCCACATGAATAGTATCGCAGCCGCATGGAATGAATAGTGCCGCAGCCGTATGGAATGAATAGTGCCACAACCACAGGAATGAATAGTGCCGCAACCGTATGGAATAAATAGTGTCGCAGCCGCATGGCTTGTATAGTGCCGCAAAAGGCTGCATAGTGCCGTAGAATGTCGTATAGGGCCTTTTTTGGCTGTATGAAGTCCTATTTGGCTGAATTGTGGCCAGAATTTCTTCCAACTCCCAACATGAAAGTTGTAGATCTTTTCTTTGGCTTCACGAATATGTTACTTGCTATTTTATGCAAGTTTCTTTCATTCATGATAATGTAAGGATAGAACATGATAGTGGCCTGTTAAGACGCACTCTTAGCTAGTAATAAGTAACTTGCTATGATGATTCTTGATAGTGACCCGTCGTGGTTCACTCTTGACAAGTAACATGACATGATGGTGGCCCGTCGTGACGTACTCTTGATAAGTAAACCTAACATGATAATCTTGATATGCTGTTGTGACGGCTATCTTGACTTGCTAAGTAACTTTTGTCTTGACACCGTGGGTGTTTGTGCTTGTATAAGCTACATGTCTCGTCTTGCATCATGTCTAGGACATGAATTCCTGTTTACCACGGTCAGGAATTCATACTAAGTCTGACTAGGATAAAGACTAGATTGATCATGTAGATCATGGACAGATTTTCCAGCTACAGGCAGTCCCGTTATCTGGGCACTCTAATTGGATTTGTAGCCTGCCGTCGAGTAGGGCACATTTCCAGCACACTGTCATATGTTGCACCCCCAAGTCACCTAATCCAACTCTCTCAACTTGTGACCGGATAACCTGGATTAAGTCTGCAGGGCTTGTGGCTATGGAACATCTCATTGCATCTTGTTAGTAACTAGGCTTGTGATAACCCTAGTTAGTTAAAGTATCAAGCCGTACTCATTGCTTGGCCGTGATTGATGGATGGAGTCTAGTCTTGTCTAGACCATGCCAGTACATGGTTACCTCAGGACATTTTATAGTTTATGCTTACTTGTCGATAATTGGTTAGAGACTAAGTTCTGTTCAGGCGAAGGGTTACAACCCCGGTCCTTGTTTGGTTTACGGGTTGTAACTTGGTTACCAGAATAGTTCCTTAGTTATCTTATCGTTTATCACCCTACTTTTATGCCTTCAGTTTTCTTGTTATTATTATTATGCTTTGTGTTCTAACTTGCTGGTTTTAGTTCCTAAGTGAAGCCTCCCTTGTGGTACTTGCTCTTTCTGGGGTCTGACCCAACTGGTTTTGTATGGCCAGATTTTAGAGCAGCTCCCGAGGATCTCCCAGCCTTTTTACCAGATGGTGACCACTAGAAGAAACCATGACAACGAGTTGGTTTTATTTTGCTCTTCCACTCTAGTGTAAATTATTCTTTTGAGGCGTTTAGCCGCCGAGCAAGTGTTAGCTCGTGTTGAATACTTATATTTCTTGTCTGCCTATGGGCTGTAACATGATTAGCAAATCCTAGGGCTGATCATGTATGAATGAAACTCTTGCTGGTCCTCGCACTTTATACGACTAGCTTCATGATTATTTGTATATGAAATGTATGAGATGCCTTACTATTGAATATCTGATGGTCTAACATCTTGTGACTATTATTACTTGCTTGAGATTGAGACACTAGGCTTGTTCTTGACCATAAGAGACTGTTGGCTTATAAAAAACCTCATGTATTTAGACAGCCGTGACCGTATATGGAGGTGGAATACACTTCTATATATGTAGCTGGCTGTGTCTGCCCCCGCTCTCCAGTATTCTGGTTCTGGGGCGTGACAGCTTCCAAAAAGCCTAGTTAGAAATCTAATAAGAACATAGAATTTTGAGCACAGACATGTGTGTGGGTATATGAGAAGCTTGTTGATAAGAACGTGTATAATAACGTCGCCAATATAAAGCATGCAAGAACACTTTGGGGGAAGTTGGAATCCTTGAACACGAAGAAGACCAGAGTAAACAAGTTATTCCTGATCCGATAGATGTTGTGTTTTAGATACAAGGATGGTACTTGCATTACAGATCACCTGAGTGGGTTCCAGGGTGTGGTTGACTATTTAACCTTTATGTGAGTAAACTTCGATGATGATGTTCAGGGGTTGTGTTGCTGTGTACTTTGCTAGACTCATAGGAAACCATAAATGTATCCATTATTACTTCTTTTCCAGAAGGCGTGGTCAGTCTGAAGTCTGTCATGAGTGACGTGTGAAAGAGATGCAGAGAAGATCTTAGGCCACTCATCAGTCCCACTCAAAGGCACTCATTTTAGAGAGTCATGAAGGAGTAAAAGCTGAGGTCCGGGTAGTGATAATGATAAGAGAAAAGTGTTGGTACGAGTACTTCGAGTGCTACCATTATGGCAAGAAGGGCTACTTCAAGTGAAACTATTTTACTTGAAAGAAAGAAAAGAATGACGATAAGGAAAGAAAAGTGAGAACACAACAACGAATGCCTCAACACATGAAGGCAATATGTTCATTGTGGGTGATGAGATAGTCATGAACCTTGCATGTGATGATAATTCTTGGCTGGTAGACCTAGGGACTTCAACACACGTATCTCACAACAGGGCACTGTTTGCTACTTATACGACAGAAGATTGTGACGTATTGTTGATGGACAACGGAGATGTGTCAAAAGTTATTGCTATTTGAGAACCAAGATATGTGCAACTATTGTTCTTAAATGTTTTCTTCATGTCCCCAATATCCATTTCAACCTGATGTTGGTTGGAAGGTTAGATGGAGAGGCATTCTTCAATCTCTTTGCAAACTGTTAGTGGAAGCCTTTCGTACGTTCTATGGTAATTTTTCATGGAAGTAAGAATTTTGGTCTCTACTATATGGAAGAAAGCACACATGGGGCACAAAAGGTGAAAGTAATCAGTAATATGTCTATGGAGTTGTGGCACGGACAGCTCTGTCATATCAACAATAAGGGATGAGCTACTTGTTGAATAGAAAAGTAATTTTGGGGCTCAACTCTCTAAAGTTGGAGAGACGCATGTACTGTCTGGACTCTGACAGGAAAAAAATTAGATATATTTCCAAAGTCACCCATTTTCAATAAAGTTAGCGTTGCTTGAGTTAGTTCATTCGGATGTCTGTGATCCAATAAAGGTATAATCTATTGGTGATGCTTCTTTGTATGTGACACTTATTGATGAATATTTCAAAAAAGTTTGGCTCTATGCTTTAAAGTCTCAGTATCAGATGTTTCCTACTTTCAAAGAGTTTTAGGCCTCTATTTAAAGGGAGACGAGCAAGAAGATAAAGTTTATTCGGCCCAATAATAGCGACAAATACATTCGTCCATTTAATGCCTACTGTAAATAGTAAGTGATTCGATACCAAAGACACCTCATCTCAATGGTATAGCAAAGCGTATAAATATGACACTGATGGAAGAGTATGATATTTGATGTCAGAAGCAAAGTTAATTTAATTTAATTTATTGGGTAAGGCTCTCAACACTACTATGCATGTTAGTAATGTATTTTCTAGTGCTCCATTGTATGGTGATGTGCCTGATAGAATATGGTACGATAAGGAGCCATTATATAATCACCTTCGAGCGTTTGGTTATAAGGGCTTTGTGCATGTACCAAAAAACAAATGATCCAAACTTGAGTCATAGGCGAGGCAATGCATATTTGTTGGCTATAGTCAGGATGAGGCTGGCTATGGACCCAACGAATTGATGGAAAGAAAGCTCTAAAAAGAAGGGACGTGTTATTCATTGAGCATCAGGCCTTTACCAACACTTAGAATTCAGAGATGCCTTTTGTGGATGAGGAACTTTCTGAGTAAGAGTCATGACACTTTGTGCTATTTCTAAAGAATACTATAGATAATCTAATTATGGGGGAGATAGTACATGGAGATGCTCCCAAACTTGATCATTAGTTTGTTGATGGTGATTAGGGTCAAGAGGATGAACATGCCGAGGAGGCAGTTCCTGAAGGGAACGAGATTGTTGGTGTTAGCCCAATGATTATATCATGTTTCTGAATATGCCACAAATCAGTTAAGTTTAACATAATGATGTAACTAATATTTATGTAATCACTATCATGGTGCTAATTAAACTTAACATTGTCCTACTGATTTCTAAATGTTATCTTCTTTGCTATTATATACTGCTTTGTTTGTCTAACATGTATTTGCAGACAAACACCAAGCATGATCAAACCAAGCCATATGCAATGGAGAATTAATGACGAGCCAAAGACGATGCTATACAAGAAGATTTCTCTGAACCGCCCAACAATCTATTCGGGGCCTCGCACTCGGGGGTTCTGCTGACCGGTCAGTGGACATGGGTTGATAGGACAGTGCCTTCCGTGGGGGTTTAGAGGCGAAGCCCCGAAAGATATTCAGATTTCTAGAAATGTTTAGCTTTGGAAGACTATCGTCAAGAAAAAAGACATCTTCAAGTCTGCTCAAATGTCAGGAGAAAGGAATCATCAAAGTGCTCATGTTATTATATTTTATTCTATATTTTATCTTACTTTTATAGGAAAATATGTTCATTGAGTCATGCTGGCACTTGGTTGGCTTCCTATACCCCATTACCAAAAAGCCTACCTATTTGTTTAGTCCACAAACCAAAAAGTCAACCCACTCAAATATCCAAAATCTAAAGCCCATTCTTCGTAACCCAGCCTGGTAGAGGGCAACCGGCTCGAACTAAACTCGGACCGAACTCTGTCCCCCTAACCCAATTCCCAAGAGATCAGGTTTCCTTGTAGAATCGGTTCCAACGTTCGATTTTCTTAACGTTACGGAACCAAATTCTACCCTAGTTCGGTCCCAAGAACCCTTATAAATGGAGAAGAAAACTCTATTCATTTTATCTCACTCATTATTTCTTCTTCTATCTATTCAAGAGTTCTACCTGAGCTTTAACCTTTATATCTACCAAGTTTACAATCGACAACCAACTATATGCCTGTGCGGTCTTGATTTAGAAGTTGGATCGAATTATAAAAAGCTTGGATTTCAAAGTATTGTCTCTACACTTGTTATAATAAAGTCGAGAGTCCATCTATAAAAGCTCGTGGTTGAAGATGTTGTGCCCTTCGGATAAAAGCACGAGGTTGTAAGAAGTCGACGTCCCTTCGGATTAAAGCACATGGTGTAACTGCAATTTCAAATAGTGGATTAATATCAAGCAAGAGTTCTCAAGACTAGACTAGTCCACTAAGAGGGAAACCAGTATAAGCCTCGATGTTTGCATTTTCTTTTCTGAACTCCTTTACTTTACGTATTTTTTTATACTGCTTACTTCATATTAGTTTGATTACTGCCATAATAAGTTTAAGTGGTGATTATTATTCTGTTGCACACACGTACTCTATTCACCCCCTCTAGAGGTGCTCAACGTTCATAAAATTGGTATCAGAGCAGGTTATATTCATATATAACACTCTAGAGAGTTTGCATATGGCAACCGTGAAATCAATATTAACAGGTGAAGGGCACTTCACAAATAGACCTCTACTATTTGATGGAACAAACTATACGTACTGGAAAACACGAATGAGCTTGTACCTGAATTCTCTAGACTTTGACTTATGGTCAGCTATTATCAATGGCTAGAAAAAGCCTACTATCACCTATATTCTTACTTCCTCTATTATTAATAAGCCTTATTATAGTTATATGGAGGAAGAGGAGAAGTTAACTAGCCTTGGTGTAAAAGCAATGCATACTTTTTATTGTGTAGTAGACAAATGTATTCATTCTTATTACTACTTGCACAACACATCATAAAATTTGGAAACTTCTTGAAGCTACTTATGAGTGCATATACGAAAGCAAAGCAAGCAACCCTAGAGAGGAGGATAGTTCTCATAATATGTGCATGATGGTAATGGAATTTAAGGTACAACATAATTTCTTATACGAAGAAGAGCTTGTATGCCAACAGATGATCAGGCCACATGATGAAAGATTGTCTTTCTACTAAAAAGGAGAATCACAATGAATGATCATCTTCACACAAGTAAGCCAACACGAGCATATGGTATGAAAATGAAGCAAGTAATTTCAAAGAAGAAGAGAGCCCCGTCAAGCTACAAATATATGCTCAATGGCATTAACTAACGAGGTACAAAATAATCTTCATTATGAAGAGAGTGGATTTTCTTATGATGAGTTACCTGATATTTTTAGTGCTCTGTTGGAAGAACACAAGAAAGTATTAGATAAGTATAAGCAAGCTAGAAAGGATATTCTAGCATATAAGCGTGAGAATGAAAAGCTTACTTGTTTATTGAATGATGCTAGAAACACTTCTACTTCTGATAATTGTACTGAGATTTTCACATTCGAGTTTAGATTGCATGGGGCACTTGATTGTATTAAGAAAATCACTCATAAAATACTAAACTTAAGGAGGAATTAGAATCATAAAAGAAGAGGTATTCTATTGCTTCATGTAGAATTGGTGCTCTTTCTGCTAAACATGATGAGAACTGTACTAACTCTAAAAGTTAGAGATTAGACTAGAAAAGTAGGTAGAACAACCTATGACTCAGTCTAACATAAGATACGTGACACATCACAGTCATACACGACAGATCTTCTACAAAGGAAGCAAGCATAGCTAAAGCTTCACATTACCATACCTTCTATTAAACGTATCTACGCACATCATATTACACTACTGCATGTTCTTATACTGCTGCACATAGCAGTAGTATTAATACTTTCTGTCATTATTGCGGTATGAATGGACATATTTCTAAACATTGTCAGATTAGAAAGCTAGTTGATATAAACTTATGCAAATGGGTTCCCAAGGCTAACAAATGTGGATCCAAGTGTTGGATACCAAAGTCTTCCTCGGAATATTTCAGGTGGAGCTACTAATGTTGAACCATAGAACCATAGAATGTATTGGTGGTTGGGAAGCTACAAAGGTCATCTTCCAAGCAATTGTACCAACACAAGTATGGTCACTAGAACCACTTCGGTAACATGGTTCATAAATAATTTTAATATCTAGCATATTCTTATTGATGCCTTAATATTAGCTTTCATTGATATATTTTAATTGTTTATTATTTAAATTAATGTGAGATATAATCCTAGCATGACTAGTTGTTTAGCTTAAGTGATTAGTTCACACTGTATAGTCTTTTACTCATAGTGTGACACATTTATCTATGTATGCTCTTTTATTCTTTATCTATGAAGCATGCATACCACTCTAATCTATAGGAGCTAAAGTTTTTTTTATTTAATGTATTTTTGACTCTTCATTTTTAATATTTTTTGAAATAGTTATTTCTTGCCGATTTGTCTATAACATATTATATTTACTTTTAATCGGTATTTTGTGAGTATGTATGTTTAGCATAAGTCTCATTTTACTTGAAAAGTATATACATATACTTTTATGTTATCCTTGTACTTGGATAATATATTCACTATTGATTCTCATATTTTATTTCTTAACTTCTTATGAATCAATGACATCTTTGCATAATAAAACATATTTACACATATTTTTGATCTTGTGATAATTTTTCAATGCTTATTAAGAGTACATGAATACTTCATATATTGTCATTTACATATTGCTCAATATATCTCTTATATTGATATATATATATATATATATATATATATATATATATATATATATATATATATATATATATATATATAATATATATATATATATATATATATATATATATATATATATATATATTTATATATAATATAAATATCTTTATAGCGACATATGAGTTCAGCTCAAGTCCTATATTATTTTAAAAAGTATTTAATTAGATATAATATCTTCAAACTTGTGCTTACCTCATACTTTAGCTATTGATTACTTTGAAAAAATTTGTGTTATTCTCTTTGAATCAATTAGCTTCTTCCTCAAAGCCTCTCTTAATGATATTTTTTGACTTTTTGGTTGACATTTTGGATACATGACTCTTTATTAAACTATAATATTTGAATTATGTCATGTATGCCTTTTTTTGTAGTCTTCTATCTTTCGATATTTGTTTATTTTATATCTTTAAGTTGAGACTTTGAGAGAAAATATTTATTTTGCTCGTGATTATTTATGGGTGTTCTTTCAAGAATCACATAGTCTTGTGCTTATCTTGTTTTAAAATTGACCTCCTTTATTAGTGGACATTTATATTATATATTTATCTCCATAGTGCACTATAATTGTTTTTAAAAAAAATAGTTTTTAGTATCTTGATCTTGATGAATTTTTCTTTTGGTATTTGCTATCTTATATTTATTATTATCCAATGATTTTGTAGCATCTATAGATACATGTCATCGATATATCTTATGCTATATTGTTTTGAGATTTCCAAGTCCATAGAATATAACTGATTTTCATATTGCATAAATTCTTCTTAAATCCTCGGTTATGAAAGAAGAGATTTATTTTGGATACGTACAGAAAGGCCCTTATGTCAACTAGGCGTAAAAGCCTAAGCGACATGGTGCTAAGTGTCTTCGGACAACCGCTCGCTGGGAACCGGCCCCTACGGCTAACCCAAGATTGATAAACACTTTAAAAACTAAAGATTTATTGCGAACTATTTGCAATTGTTATCTAATGGACTTTAGATTTTAGCTTTGAAGGATAATAATATTTACTATTTTTACAAAAGGTAACATATATTGATCTTAGATAGATTAACGTTTGTCATCTTTTGATATATTTATTTTTCAGTTACTATATTCTATATTCAGACTTGATTTGATCTTTTGACTACTCATTGAATATTATAGTCTTCTGATATGTTCTTTAGTGTTTGTGTAATATTCATGATACTCGTTTTACTAAAATTTTATTATTTTCTTCTTATTCAAGTTAATGACTGCCTGCAGTAGTAATTCTTTACGGGGGAGAAGTCAGGCAAATTTAGTTTCTATCAAAACATTTCTTTTCTTTAACCTGTAGTTATCACCGTGCTAAGGTTTTAAAAGGGAAGAAATAAACTTTGATAAGAAGATGTAACCTAATATTTTGATAAATTAGTTTCCTACATCTGAAAATATTTCTCTGGTATTCAAATCTGTCAATACTATTAATTTTAGATATACCCATGTAAAGGGAGAGTAGTTAATTGTTTCAAATCAATTATTTTTCTGACATGCCATATATCTAGAATACTATTTATTTGGGTATTTATCTAGTTATATTTTATTTGTTCAAGATAGGCTATTTTCTATTTCAAAAGTATTTTGATTTTTCTCTGATATTTTGATTCTGTCCATTACTTGTATGATATTATTAAAGACAACTTTCAAAAATCCTTTACTAACTTGAAATCATTTGTCTTATTATATATTTTTTTCAATTGGAGATATATTTTATTTGTTCATCTTTAAGAGTTTGATTAGTGAATATTTAGTTTACTTGACTAAAGATGATATTTTGTTTTAAGTTTGAAACTTTATATGCATTGATCAAAGGAAAGAAAGATTCTCAGATATCCTTTAGATCCTATGATTATTTTATCTATTTTATGCATATAAATGCTTTTGAACTAGATAATAATATTTAAGGGGAAGCTAACTAATTGTTTCGATTCATTTATACCCTTAATATATAGTATACCTAGTTCATCATGCACCTATATTTTTTTATCTTATTGATTTGTTCATGATATTTTGATTTATAGTGAGTTTTATGAGAGTATATATGATTATTATTATTTCTTTTTGACTCTCTCATTTTTGAGTTTTTAAAAGTTATCTTGCCAAATATTTTGATGATTCATTTGTGTTTAAATTGATTTGGCTTTTCTTATTAAGGTTTATCTCAAAGTTTATGATTATCTATATTTAGGCTGGTCATACTTTGTAGGGGAGCATCATAGTCAACTGAATCTCTCATTCTCAAGTATTTTGTCTTCATTACCTTCATGTTTATCTAATGGATATTCATTTATCGTACTAAGGTAATTAAGTTCAAATGCATGAACTTGGGTAAGTATATAGAAGGTAAGTATATAAATTCTATTATATCTATTTTAATTTCTTTCAATGATTATACTCTTTATGGAATTGATTTACTAATTTGTATGGGAAAATTATGAATCATATTTTTTTGTGATCATTGTTAAAAGTCTCATTATATTTATTTTAATTTTTATATTTTAGTATATACTAGATCTGCGAATTTTTAATCCTCATAAATTATTTATGACCAATGATTTGTTTCTACTATATTGATATCTACTTTTTATTAAAATTCTTTTATTGGTCTACTTTAAAACTACAGTTACATTTATTTATCATATTGTGTTTTGAGTGTTATATTGGATTTTAATTTTAATTCAGGTTTTTCAACTAACTATTTTGTGTTTTGACAAGTTCTTCTACTCTAGTTGTGCAATTTTCTAAAATTGTCGTTACACTAGTCCCATGATCATTGCTCATGATTATTTTTCTGCCTTCCTTCTGTCATGATTAATTTTATTTTATATTTTATTACAGGGGAGCTTACTTTTGATCATGTCAACAGGAGAAAAATAATTTTAAGTTAGCACACAATATTCTAGTAATATGTAAGTGATACATACATCTATCGTATCTATCTTTAACTTAACCAATTTGACATAACAAAAAGGGGGAGATTGTTAGCCCAATGATTATATTATGTTTTTGAATATGGCAAATCAGTTAAGTTTAACATAATATTGTCACTAATATTCATGTAATCACTATCATGGTGCTAATTAGACTCAATATTGTCCTACTGTTCACTGAATGTTATCTTCTTTGCTATTGTATACTGCTTTGTTTGTGTAACATGTACTTACAGACAAACAACAATCATGATCAAACCAACATATATGCAATGGAGAATTAATAACGAGCCAAAGACGGTGCTATACAAAAAGATTTTTCTGAATCGCCAATGACCTATCTGGGGCCTCGCACTCGGAGGTTTCGCTGACCGATCAACAGACATGGGTTGAGGGGCAGCGCCCCCCGGGTGTTCAGGGACGAAGCCCCGAAAGGTATTCAGATTTCTAGATCTATTTATCTTTGGATGACTGTCGTCAAAGAAAAATGCATCTTCAAGTCTATTCAAATGTCAGAAGAAAGGCGTCATCGAAGTGCTTATGTCTTTATATTTTATTCTATATTTTATCATTCTTTTATAGGACAATATGTGCACTGAGTTGTGTTGGCACTTGGTTGGCTTTCTATACCCCATTACTAAAAATCCACCTATTTGTTCAGTCCACAAACTAAAAAGCCAGTCCACTCAAATATCCAAAACCCAAAGCCCATTGTTCATAATCCAGCCTGGTACAGGGCAAGCAAACTCGAACCAAACTCGGTCTCCCCTGTGTTCCCAAGAGATCAAGTCTTCCTGTAGAATTGGCTCTAACGTTTGAACGTTAGGGAACCGAACTCTGCTCGAGTTCGGTCCCCAGAACCCTCATAAATAGAGAAGAAAACTCTATTCATTTTATCTCACTCATTCTTTCTTTTTCTATCTATTTAAGACCTAAGCTTTAACCTTTCTGTCTACAAAGTTTCAACCCACAACCAACTATATGATAGTGTGGTCATAATTTAGAAGTTGGACTAAGTTGTAAAAAGTTTGGATTTTGTGTTGTCTCTAAACTTGTTGTTGTAAATTCGTGAGTCCTTCGTATAAAAGCTTGTGGTTGAAGTCGCCGTGTCCTTCGGATAAAAGCACGAGGTTGTAAGAAGTCAACATGCCCTTCGGATTAAAGCACGTGGTGTAACTGCTATTTCAAATAGTGGATTAATATCGAGCAAGAGTTCTCGATACTAGACTAGTCCTTTCAGAGGGAAACCAGTTAAATCTTGGTGTTTGCGTTTGCTTTTCTGATCTCCTTTACTTCATATTAGTTTGACTGCTGCCATAATAAGTTTATGTGGTGATTATCATTTCGCTGCACACACACACTTTATTCACCTACTTCTAGAGGTGCTCAATGTTTCTACAGTCGGTACATAGACAACACCAAAGGTTCTATTAAAAAGGAGCATGAGAGATCGCCGACCATCTACTTAGTACTCACCAAAATATGTGTTATTGATTGACATGGGAGAGCCCAAAAGCTTCATAACGATCATAGAAGATGAATATAAGCTGGAATAGATGCATGCCATGTAGGAGGAGATGAGTTCCTTATAAAAAATTCTACTTACAGTTGGGTACGGTTGCCAATGGACAAGAAGGCTTTGAAGAATCGATGAGTGTAAAAGTTAAATTAGACAGAAGATACTATTCGCTCTCAATACAAAGTTAGACTGATAGTTAAAGGTTACAGTCAGTGGAAGGTCTTGATTTCTATGAGATTTTTTTAGCCGATTGATAGTTAAAGTACAAAGTGAGGTTAATAGTTGAAGGCTACAGCTAAGGAAAGGCATGGATTTCTATGATTTTTTTGGTCGAATATGGAGTGGTCATCTATTTGAGGCTAGCGTTGCCAGTCATTTTTGTCTTAGAGGTTGAGCATAGCGACGTAAAGATGATGTTCCTCCATGGTGATTTAGATGAGAAGTTATACATAAAGCAGCTAGCAAGATTCTATAAAAATGACATGTCACACTTAGTCGGTCAATTGAAGAAAAGCTTGTATGGTCTGACCAGGCTCTGAGGTAGTTATACAAGAAGTTAGAGTCATTTATAAGAGGGCAAGGTAATGCACGAACGACTTCAGACCACTATTTGTTTGTGAAGTATTTTGCCGAGGATAATTTTATCATACTATTGCTTTATGTAGATGATATGCTATTGTGGGTTGAAATGCTACCAGGCTGACAAAGTTGTAGCACCAATTGGGTGCGGCCTTTCCTATGAATGCTTTATGCACAATGAAGACTATTCTTGGGATGGAGGTCAGCTATGTGCGTTGTCACGCCCCGATTCAGGAAATCGTTTGCCTCCGCTTGGATTCACATCGAATCGTTCGTACTCGCTAAGGCATGATGCCGTACAAGTATGGAATTGCACTTGTACAAGGCGTGCTCGTGTTTCTTTTATAAAAGAGACATTTTGAATAGAAATTTGTAACAGGTTAACAAGAAGTTGGACAACACAGATATGATCTGAAATAAGCTCTTTATTGATATCTTTGAAACATAAAAACATAAGGCTCTCAAACAGTCGAGATGAAATGCCAAACATGGCTACAACTTGCAGAACTATTAAAATGAGATAAAACTTGTTCCATACATCATATTTCTTTATAAATAATGCGGCAATAACCACCTTCAGGAAAATGCCTTCTTCTTCAAGTGGAAACTTCAAGAAAGTATGAAGCTTCTAAAGAGTCGGACAGCAAGCCTTCAGCGTCTAAGATGGTCTACTAGGTTCCCGACACCTGTAGAGATGAGGGTCAGTACATTGCCACATATGTACTGATGAGCGGCCTTAACCAATCTCACCATAAATCAACAGTAGTAAATTATGTGAATGTACACTATTGATGTATGATCTTTCTATCTTGCCTTAGGGTCCATTGACAATTCATATTGATAGGAAACATAAGAAGCATACACTGACGTTAGAAACACAAGCAATTCATATTGTTCTAACATAATCAATTCATATAGTTCACCACTTTGGTGAATCTTACCCATGGTCGACAGCCGTCCTTGTATATTTATGAGTAACACTTACTCTTACCTTCATAAGACATTGTTAGCTATGCCACCTGTCTATATGAAGGTCACTGACTATACGCTATCTTGGACATCATGGTCAAACTGCTTCCCTTCAGCGGTGGGTAGCTAGCTCAACCGAAAGGTTTCTGAAAGACCGTGCTACTACTTCAGCACTGTGCTACTACTTCAGCACTATTATTCCTTCTAGGCCGAATCGGTTCCGTGTCCTCGGAGTACCGTTCGAGGAACTATACCTTGTATACAAGTTGTCCATGACCATGCAAGTGAATGCAACTTAACTAAATAAGAAACATACATGCATAATTACAGAGTTCAAGTACGTAAGCCACAGTTCTCATTCATCTTGCCATCTTACCCATCTCGCCTTGAGCCATAGGCTCGCATACTCGTTTATCCAACCAAGGGACTATTTATTTGTGTTATCATTTTTTTGAACCGAAGTCCGATATACTTACCTCCCAATACTTGGGTCTTTGCATCACCTGTTCAATAATTCATATCGCAACATACAAGCATCATTCGATTTGCAACATAAGCCTAGCCATGCGATAATTTATCTTTCAATATCTTTCCGAGTTACTACTAGGCATCTTTTATTAAGCATCGAACGTAATAACAAGTCTACTATTGTTACGCACGAAGACTAAGGATCGTCGAAGGATCAAAGCCACTCACTTGTTGGTGAATTGTCGAGAGAAAGAGGTCTTCCACGCAACGTCAAGCTCGGTTCACTGTGTTAGCACCTGCATTGGCACCAACGTCTGGTCAGTATATTTCTTCTCTCTCTCAGTAATTCGATATGAAATGCTTATAGACAGTGAAAGAAAATCCATGAAAACATTCATCGAAAAAAATCATGAAAATGCTCACAAAAGCCAATAACAAAAGCGACATCGAAAACCAGCAGGGCAACGGTCTCGGGACAAGCGACTCTTATATAGAACTCTTCCCCCAAGACGTGCGCCACTGCATCTTGGGCATCATTTCAAAAAAGTCCAATCCATAACGAGTAAATGATCTCAATTCATTATCCTGCGATCCTGGTAAAGTTTCCCCAAGTAAAGTTTCCCAATTCCCATCCGACTCGGCTACTCGGCCGCTAGCCCGATCCGTGCTCTGCAACGGGATTCAGGTCATTACATGTGTGTGTGTGTGTCTGTGTGAGAGAGATAGAAAGAGAGTCTAAGATGCTTTACTTGTCCTAAAATAAGTATAGTTACTGGGTACTTCAGCATTTTAGGATGGATAGGTCAAAGAAAGTGAGCAACCCTCTTGCAGCTCACTTCAAGCTTACAACGGAGCTGTACCCATCTACCGAGAACAAAATAAAGATATGGAATGGGTTCCTTATGCTCTAGTTATGGGAAGTTTTATATATGATATGGTGTACAAGATCATACATTTATCACGCAATTGGCATGGTTAGCAAGTATCTTTCCATTCAAGGGAGGGTACATTAGATTGTGGTCAAGTGTATTCTCTGATAATTGTTGGGCACTACTTATTGGAAGCTTATATTTGGTGGTGACAAGTCAAAGCTGGTTGGATATACTAACGCTGATATGTTTGAAGATGTAGACACGTCACACCTCAGTATCAAAATACGTAGGACTCAAGAATATATAGTATGACAGCATATACACTCCAAAGGTAACCCAATTCGATGGACCTATTAAAGAGCAATTTAAGATGTAATATAAATATACACATAGTACATCACATGATATTTAATCTCATCCACAGGAAAAAATAAAAAAATATGATAACAGAATCCGAAGTACTGATATAAGTAATTATGTCTGATACTAAGTGAATAATAATGAAATAGACTTGTCACTCCCCGTTTCCGATATACGTATTTTTCATGCATGGATCTTGAATATGTTATATGGTAACTGTAACATGTGCACCTGATCGTGGCATGGAACATTGTCTCATCGCGGAGTAGTGTGCCACCCTTTTCCCTTGTCTGGTTTTAGGTGTAGCTCATTGCTTTGATGATAGAATACTGCACCATATCGTGATCCAGATTTTAATTAATTATTTAATAATATAGCATGTAATGTAGAATGGAATAGTAAAGTTAGAGCTAGGGTTTAGTGGAGCCAGCATCCCCTTTTAATATAAATATTATCTTCCATTCTCTTTCCTCATTCACTCTTTCATTCATTTTCCAACTAACCCATATGCAAATACATCTTGCACTAATGGAGAGACCACTTGCCATTTTTATTTTCTTCAATTTTTTACATATTATTAACCTATATTATGTATCAAAACCTTTTTTACATGTTTAGTTCTTGGAGTTTTTGGATTTGATGGCTAGTTTACTGCAGATCTAAGTTTAAAAGTTAGGGTTTTATGGTTTATTATGGAAATAATCTATAAAAAGTTTTTATTTTCGAAAACTAGTTGTTTTATGTTGTAAAGAATTTGATTTCGTGTGGTTTTGACTTTTATTTGGCTTGATTTTGAGATTAGAGGAGGAAGTTATGCCCGTGGCTAGTTTTGAGAAACTTCATGGCCGAACTTGCTGTTCGGGAAGACAATCCTCCATGCGTGCAGTAGGCCATGAGACAGAAATGCCAAGTGGCCATGAAAAATTATCACATGAACCCTGACAACATATGCTGAAAGTGCATGCTTGTTCGCTCTGCGCCTATTGCCATCATGCGCCTATGGTTGCTATGCGCCTATGGCCATCATGCGCCTATGGTTGCTATACGCATTTGGCCATCATGCACATATGGTTGTTGTATGCCTGTGGCCATCTTGCGCCAATGGTTGCTATGCGCTTAAGGTCTCCATGCGCCTGGTAGTCCATGTGCCTGCTTTCTGTCCGAACCTGACCTCCCTATGTGCTAGTCGGCATCCCATGCGCCTGTTGCTGTTGGATTTATTTTTTAGTAATTTTGCTACTATACTATAATGATTTGATTACTTGTCTCAACCCTATTATATTATTAGTAGATTAGCCTACGTAACCCATGTGCTTATGTATTCCTATGCGCCTATGTGACCTACATGCTAAGAGATTTCTATACGACTATTTGGCTTGACCATGTTTCTGACATGATTACCTGTATAAGTGCTGGCATATTCTATCTGTGTAATGAGGTATAATTTTATATGTGCATTAAGGTGCTATTCTACATGCTATGCGATCCTATATGTTAAACATCAGTATATTCTTGTCCACAGTCTTGGTAGTTAGTCAGTAATATTGGTGTGGTACAACGATTGCTTGATTTATGTATTACATTAAGGGTGAATCCAGATTTAGGACTCTACGAGTCAATGTAGATTCATACTTAGGGTACCTGTACCAAGGTACGATATCTAGGAGGATGATCATGTGACCACGACATGTGATTCGAAACCAACATAGGGTTAACCTATCATGCCCAGATCTCGCAAGATTGTTTGTCCTTGCTTTGATCTCTGTAGAACTGATTATTCTCGCTTGGGCGTTATGCCGTGCAAGTCTAAGTTGCGCTTGCACAAGGGCAATACCTACACAATACAACTAGACTAAACAAAACACATTACGAGCAGAATATTTAAATACAAAAAACCAAATATTTGACACAGAGATTTGAAAAAGCATTTTATTGATAACTTGATAGTAGGATTACAAGTACATTTGCTTATGACAATGCACCACTGGATTGGACAAGCTTCAAAAGGAAACTCGCTAAATTGGAAATAAAGAAACTTTCCAAAATGCCATGGCTTGGCTTACATCTTTTTTAAGAACTCTTTTTACAAAATAGCCATAATGCCCATACATCATATCCCTTTATTTCATAATGATAAAGACACCTTCAACAGAAAACTTGCTGAATTGGAAATAGAAAGCTTATATGCGATTGAACAATGCTCCGCTGGATTGGACATGCTTCCAGGTGCGCCTCTCAAAATCCTCTTGTCTCTTTGTTATCTGAAATAATGCCCACAACGTGGGTCAGTACGCAACATGTATTTGTAAGCAGCTATGGCCGAACTCACATAAATCTGTACTAATTCAATATGTGAAGCTAGCAGTTATTTACTAATGATCTTTCTACATGTCTAAGTTCTTTTTAAACAATTCATGATAAGAAACGTAAACAAGAGATCATCACTGATATAGTGATTCTTACCAACGGTCGTCAGTCCATCCCTGCACAAGGCAATGATTAACACAATTTTCATATCTATAAAGCATACTTTCCATCTCTGCATTTTAGTATTATGTTTACAATAAACTCTGATTATATGCATGAACCTAACTACATGGATTGTTCTCCATGATTAGCAGTTGTGACTCAAGGTTCAGCACTTTACTAATAGACAATAAACACCCCCTGATCGCGAGGTCTCTTTACCTTAGGGTGTTCCTCTAATCCCTCCTAGGCATAACGATTCTAGTGCCCCAGAACCTGTCGTTGAGATTGCCCTTATGCATAAGTTGTTTGAGGCTAATGCATGAATGCAATTATCAGATAAAATCTCTATTAGAACAACTATACAACATCTTAGCATTTACATTTACTCTCATTCTTTTATCTATACGATAAGCCGTACTATCTTTATCATGTAACTTTTGTAATACTAACAAAAATAACGTTGCAGCATAGTAAGAGAACATGTAACTATTCATATTAAAACAAGTGAAGTGACAGTTCTATGATTTAACATCTGATTCATTTCTTTATTCTTATCTTTTGTTGATCAGAGGGATGTAATAAAGGAGTGGACTAGAGATCATTTTTATTAGGGCGTAGGGATAAATAGTAGCCCAGTCAAAGCAACTCACCATGATTGAATCTTATTTGAGAGAGGGAGGAACTTCATGCAGCGATCACGCTCCGCCTAAGCATCCTACATTGGTATCAATATTTGATTAACATACTTCGATCTCTTTCTCTCAAGATTTGAAATTAATGCGATGAAAGCGAATAATGAAAACCAATATGAAAACATATTCATCAAAATCAAGCAGTAAATCAACGAAAACTCATAGACTCATTTCAATAAAAAATTGGTCCATGAGTTAGAAAGATTCATTGCATTTCATCCATGATCAATTGATACTGACAAAATTTTTTCCAATACTCAGCCAAGGCTGAGTTAGCAAGCCATAGGTATTCCATAGTGGACCGTAAGGAGCAGGGCACTACATACCTAAGCAACTCAACTGGATAAAAGCATTGGGAGGGAACATAATCTCTTGATCGTGCAATGTTCGAGAGTGCAAGGTTGGACACCATGGATACTGTATATTCAACCGTATTAGTGGAGTGGAGTATCTAACTATGTGTGGCAAGTAGTACCTCCTTATAAGAGGCCTGTAACTGCTATTGATCTATTTAGCACGGTGGCCTTACAAGGCACTGGTGCAATCTACGTGCTATGTGTTATACGATATTTTTGGTTTAACTAGCCTGCTTAGATATGGCACATGAAGTTACGTGTAGGTAGCTCTAAAGGAGGGTGAATAGTATTTGTGTCAAAAATAATTAATTAAAAATTAACTCTATGCCAAGTCCAGAAGTAACTACCAAAAGAATATATAATCAGACTAGTAATGCGAAAATTAAGAGAGATCAGAAGAGCATACGCAAACACAACGATATAACCTGGTTTTTCTCGTGAAGGACTAGTCCAGGCCTGAGAACTCTCACTCAAGATTGAAATCTACTATTTGTGAAATAGGGTACACACGTGCCTTTACTCAGAAGAGCACGCCAACTTCTTACAACTGCGTAGAGGCAAAACTTGAAATTGTCCAAGTGACTTCTTTTCAACTCTTGCACAAAAACTTCTAGCTGAATCGTACTGAGAACCTTAGGGCATAGGATGTTCTGTGGCTAGTAGATTGGAAGAGTAATGCTTAGAATATATAAGGCTTTGAAGATTGAGAGTGAGAGATGATAGATGATTTGAAGTGAGAAGGATCAAGCTCTATTTATACTAGTCAGGGGAGGCAGAGTTCGGCCAGAGTTCTGTCCCAAATATTCAAAAATTTGAACATTGGACAGCTCGCAACAAGGTGTTCTTAAAAATCAGGTTACTGATTTTATGGAGGCAGAGTTCGGCCTGAGTTCTGTCCTAGGCAGAGTTCGGCCAGAGTTCTGTCTTAGGCAAAGTTTGGCCAGAGTTCTGTCTTAGGCAGAGTTCGGCCAGAGTTCGGTCTGCCTCAGACCAGAAGCCTTATATGGGCTCGGGAGGTTTGGTTTGGTTCAGGAATTAGTTTGTTTGTATGGTGGAGCTTGGAGAAATATGTCTAGGGGTTGAGATGACACAGTGCGACTCAACTTACATATTTTTCTAGACTCAATAAATCAAAAATTACAGACTGAGAACAAATTACATTTGTAATGTAACAGCTTGTAGACGGCGTCTGTCTTGAACTTGATACGTTGTATTAGATGGTAGATGATGTCCTGTCATGAACTTGATGTATCATATTAGATCATATCAGTTAACATTTAGTTAATTCTCTAAATCAGGTTGACTGTGATCCAGTTTGGGTTAACAATCTTCCCCATTTTGTTAATTGAAAAAAATAATATTTGTATGTCTCAATATTCATACCTGGACACATGTTGAAGGAGATAAAATAATTTGTACGTATGAAGAGGCTCCCCTGTAAATGAATATTTTCGTCCTGGTACAAAAGCTTTCTCCAAGCCCAACAGATAGATACAATGCATATGCAATATCAAATCTCAAGAAATAAAATACAATATCACATCTCAAGACATAAAATATTTCTCTCCCTTTATCATTTAGCAAAATAGTGCATACCTACCCCGTAAAGGGATAAAATTTTGACAAAGTGAAAGATCAAATACACAACATAACCGAACTTAAATAATGAAACTAGCAGTTCGATAATCCAGCAGGTGAAACTTGCAGTCTTGTTGAAACATATAAACTACATAGAGCATGAGAAAGGCATAGACAATCATGATCAAGATATACTAAATGAAGAACAATGGGAGAAGTGTGTAAAGACAAGAATATAAACTACATACCAAATATAGAGTACCAAATAGAAAAGAGCTTGTCAAAACACAAAATAGTTGGTAAAACTAATTGTTTTTGATAATAATCAGTAAATATTTTACCAACATGAAATCAAAGAAAGAAATCCAAAACATAATATGATATGAAATATTACTCTAGTTTTGGAAGAGAATTATGAAATAAAGAATTTTAGTCAAAAGCCATGGGAATTAGATAATTGTAAATAATAGATATCAAAGAAGAAAGATACCAATTGAGATATTAAAATATATAAACTTGATAACAATTGAAATATATAAACTTGAAACATTGATCAATGAAACCATGATACTCACAATTGTCCATAGATAAATAGTGGAACAAAAATAAAGGAATGATCAATGTAAAAAAGGGCAATTGATATAAAATGATATCATTATTCGTAAATCTATTTGCTTATCCAAAATTCATGCATTTGAACTCAATTTTCTTATCATGCTATATGAATACCCTTTAGATAAACATGAAGGTAAAGGAGAAAAAAAATACTTGAGAAGGAGAAATTCAGTCGACTTGAATGCTCTCCCTTAAAGTAGTACCAATGTTTATACAAATCATAAGTTTTGAGTAAGTCCTCAAAAGCCAAATCAATTAAGCATACTAGGAAAGCCAAATCAATAAAACCACAATAGTCATCAAGTTAAGATACAAAAGTTAATATTAACAAGATGACCTATTTAACCCGTATAAGAGAGATAAAATAATAAAGATAATTGCACACTCTCATAAACCCTTCAAAATAAAAAATATTATGACCTTAATGAGATATGAAATTGAAGATAATTTGGGTCTATGATGAACTAGGTATACGACATATTAATGGTTATAAATGAACTGAACCAATTTATTTGCTCCGCCTTAAAATATGCGTATCTAGTTCCAAAACACTTATAGAATAAAATATATAGCTGCAAGATCTAGGGGTAAATCGACTATAAATTTTTTTCCCTTGCTCAATTCATATAAGACTATAAAATCATCATAAAACGAATAATGTCATCTTTAGTCAAGAAGTGATATCCACTTAATAGCTACTAAAGATGATAAATCAAAAGAATCTTCTATTTTAGCACATGTAATCAAAAGATGACATACACTAACTTATATAGAAGAATCTCATATTTAAATATGATAGATCAATGCATGTTACCTTTTGAGAAAATGTCATCATGAAAAGGAATATAGTCAATTAAATCAATCATGATGAAAGTCAAAATATAGCTCAAAAATACAAAAAATAAAACTCAAATATCATGTTCATGATTATCTAATTAAGAAATGATCAACCAATTTATTGCTTTGCATGGACTATATATGTTTTACCATATATGTACCCGTCAACGGGTAATAATCCAACCTTGCTAATACTAAATGGGAAACCAATGAAGTTCAAATAGCAAAGAGCATATGTGATAATCCATGAGTAGTCAAAGTAGAGTAATAAATTAACTTGATAACCACATAATTAGATAATACAGGACTACTCAACCATTAGGATCATTTATCAATAAAAGTAAACATGATCCAACGAATACCGATGACTAGTATGGAAGGAAGTTAAAGCGATGAATCACATACCTCAATGGAAACAAGATTAAATAAAAAATTGTCAAACTAATTTTAGAGACCAAACATATGTATCTAAAATAGAATACAAATCTTATTAAGAAAATTCAAAAAATCTTGTTTTTGTAAACTAGCATATCACATATAGATTGAAATTCAAGAAGATAGCTAGACGAGTGAAAGTGAACAAAAATTATGTAGCTTAATCAATACATCGTAAATAAGCAAGCTACATAACGAATTAAGATTAACGAGGTAGGCCAAGATTTAAATCTTAAGTCACTAACACTAAAGATACATGGTTAAGCATATAGTTCACAATAAGGATAATACATTTTAAATGATCAAAATGATTTATATATTCTTTATTAAGCAAGGATAAGAGTATAAGATAGCAAGTAAATGAATTAGACTCTCATCAAGTAAAGGACAAAAGAGATGTTCATGAAAACACAATAGAACAAATCTCTTTTGCCAAGTATTGAGATTAACCCAAGATAATAAAATAATAGATTGATCTAGAGAATACAAAATTGTAGCCATTATGAAAGTGTATTCTCTAGAAATGGAAAATCTAAACGCAAAAGCTCAACCCATAGTAGCTAAAGTCATACAAAATATGATGTGTCAATTACATGTATTCTTAAGTGCTGCAAAAACATTTTTGAACAACAATAATTCAAAAAAAAACATGTGTCCAAGGAATGAGCAAAAAAAAGATCATTAAGATCAATAAAGCTAATTAAGAGCTAAAGATAGTAAGAGAGACATTTTTTTAAAAGCTTTCGTAGAGCACCATTGTAAAATATAAAGAAATAGACTAGAAAGTGTGCACTAATTAAGGAGGTAAAATTAACAAGCAAGGTGAAACACAAAATCATGTGATTCTTAAAAGAAGATTCCATAAAAGATACTAATAAACATTTTCTCTCAACATCCTAACTTAAAGATGTAAAACAAATAAGTATCAGAAGTTAGGAATCATTAATATATATATATATATATATATATATATATATATATATTAATGATTCCTAACTTCTGATATTAATATATATATATATATATATATATATATATATATATATATATATATAAATATATATATATATATATAAATATATATATATATATATATATATATATATAATATCAAAAATAGGCATATATGAAAAGATCAAAAATCATTTAAAAGGCATGTATCCATAAGTCAACAAAAAAAAAGCCAAAAAGATATCATCAAAAGAAGGCTTTAAGGAAGAAGCTAATTGATTCAAGAAGAGATGCACAAATTTGATCAAAGCAATCAATAGCTAAAGTATGGGATAAGCACAAGGTTAAATATTCTTCAAAACAATATAAAACTAGAGCTTAACTCATATGCCCACATAAAGTTATTTATACAAGAAAAATATATCAATATAAGAAATACATGATCTACATGTAAATTTAGATTTAATGAATATAGTCATGTATACTTAATAAATGTTTGAACAACTATCTCAAATTCAAAAACACATATAAATAGGCTTTATTAGGCAGATACATAAGTGATTCATAAGAGGTTTTATCAAAACAAAACATGAAAATTAATAATGAATATATTATGTAAGCACAAGGTTAAAATGGAAGTATACGTGTTTACTTGCCAAGTGATAAGAAGCTTGTGCTAAACACATATATTCACAAATACCGATTAAGATGACATATTAAATACAAATAGGCAAGAAGTAATTTTATCTCAAAACTTCTAAAAGCGGAGAGTTAAAATCATATTAACTTAAATAAGAACCAAGGTCCTATGGACTAGAGTGATATGCATGCTTTATAAATAAAGATTAGGAATAACGAGCATGCATATATAAATGTGTCACACTAATAGAAATGAGTGATAAATTAAATAGTGTGAACTAATCATTTAGGCTAAGTAACTAGTCATGGTAGATAAAAGAAATAATAAGAAAATTAACTGAGCATGCTAGTATTATATCTCACATTGATTTATATAATAAGCAACTAAAGGATATCAATGTGAGCTAGTAGCAAGACATCAAGAGAAATATGCTAGATTCTACAAATATAAACCATTTAAAGAGGATCGTTTAGCATGTTACCAAAGTGGATCTAGTGGCCACACTTGTGTTGGTGCAATTGCTTGGAAGATGACTTTTGAGCTTTGTAACCACCAACACGCTCCTCGGTGCTATGTTCTGATACAAGAAGCTCCACCTATTAGGCGAAGACTTTGGTATCCAAATAAACTTGGATCCACATTTGTAAGCTTTAGGGACCCATATACTATTTACTCTAGCATTGGTAGAAAAACTCCTATGAATATGACAAGTCACACTCATGTGTCCAATGTGAGAGCAACAGAAGCACCTAATACTAGTTTGTGCACATGTATCAGAATGAGCATGATTATGAATATGTGACATACTAGAATGATAAATATCTATAGAGTGAGAATGCATGGATTTGATCTTAAGAATATCATGTTTTAATAGCAAATCATCATGCAAACAAGTAAGAGAATAAAATTTAGCATTTAAAGCATAATTCTTTTTTTTCAAATAAAGCAATTCTAGAAATAAAATTATCATTTTGTTTCTTTAAAGAGTCAATAGAAGAATCATGCAAATGATTTAGCTCATGTGTTTGCCTCTTAAGATCTTTTCTTGATAAGAAAAGAGATTTGATTTTCAAATTTAAAGCCTTATTCAAATTCTTTAAAGAAACACAAAATGAGTTTTGAGAATGAAGTCTAGATAATAAATCATTGTTTTTATTTCTTAAAACATTATTAGATTCTTTTAAATGAATAACCTTTTCTGAAAGTTCTTCATTTGTAGAATGAAAGTCATCAAGAATCTCTAAGGATTGGTTAGCCATGGCTTTCCACTTAGAGCATTTCTTGCATTTAGAAGAAACATGATTGTCCATGTTACTAAAAGTAAAACCCTCTTTATCGGAGGAGGAGGAATACGATGCCATAGAAAAATTAACAAGGATCTACTATAAGGATGTTAAGCCTAAGAGTAGAAACCTGGCTCTGATATCAATTAAAGTTACGTGTGGGCAACTCTAAGCGGGGTGAATAGAGTTTGTGTCAAAAATAACCAATTAAAAATTAACTCTTTGCCAAGTCCAGAAGCAACTACCAAAAGAATATATAATCAGGGTAGCAATGCAAAAATTAAAAGAGATCAGAAGAGCATGCGCAAACACAATGATATAACTTGGTTTTCCTCGTGGAGGACTAGTCTAGGCCTGAGAACTCTCGCTCAAGATTAAAATCCACTATTTATGAAATAGGATACACACGTGCCTTTACTCAGAAGAGCACGCCAACTTCTTACAACTTCGTAAAGGCGAAACTTGGAATTGTGCAAGTGACTTCTTTTCAACTCTTGCACAGAAACTTCTAGCTGAATCGTACTGAGCACCTTGGGACTTAGGAAGTTTTGTGGCTAGTAGATTGAAAGAGTGGGGCTTAGAATGTATAAGGCTTAGAAGATTGAGAGTGAGAGATGATAGATGA
This sequence comes from Iris pallida, assembly GCA_029216955.1. Classification (NCBI taxonomy): domain Eukaryota; kingdom Viridiplantae; phylum Streptophyta; class Magnoliopsida; order Asparagales; family Iridaceae; genus Iris; species Iris pallida. Next base: position 73,497 of record JANAVB010003615.1, read on the forward strand.
TTTAAAATAAGAAGGATCAAGCTCTATTTATAATAGTCAGGGGAGGCAGAGTTCGGCCAGAGTTCTGTCCCAAATATTCAAAAATTCGAACGTTGGACAGCTCGTAGCAAGGTGTTCCTAAAAATTAGGTTGCTGATTTTAAAGAGGCAGAGTTCGGCTCGAGTTTTGTCTTAGGCATAGTTCGTCCATAGTTCTGTCTTAAGCATAGTTCAGGCAAAGCTCAGTCTGCCTTAGACCAGAAGCCTTATATGGGTGAGGGTGGTTTGGTTTGGTTCAGGAATTAGTTTATTTGTATAGTGGAGCTTGGAGAAATATGTCTAGGGGTTGAGATAACACAGTGCGACTCAACGTACATATTTTTCTAAACTCAATAAATCAAAAACTACAGACTAAGAACAAATTATATTTGTAATGTAACATCTTGTAGACGACGTCTGTCTTGAACTTGATACATTGTATTAGATCATATATGATATCCTGTCTTGAACTTGATGTGTTATATTGGATCATATCAGTTATCATTTTGTTAATTCTCTAAATCAGGTTGACTGTGATCCAGTTTGGGTCAACACCGCGATATGATGATTCCTATATATATGCATTACTGGGATAACCCAAACAAATCATAATAAGCAATAAGGTTGATTAGCCCACTATAAAATAACTTGCCTGTGATCTATTTTTTCTGTTAGCAGCCAGGGAACATGAACTGTCATGGTACATTGTCTAACCCATATCCTTATTTGGTTGTTGGGTTGGGATATTGTGTTACGCCAGACTGTGGACGAAAGTTGTGATACATAAGCCATTAGACTGACCATAATTATAGGTGTAATCTATCTCGACACAATTCAAATGTGCTCCCTTGTGGTACATATTATTTGGGTCTGACCCTGCTGGTTTTGTTGGGCCAGATCTCGTAGCAGAGCCTGGCGAACAAGCTTTCCTTTCCGACGATAGTACATTCTAAGAGCATGGCTATCATAGGACTTGAGTGGGTTTCTTTTACACCACTCTGATATCGTCAATTTTGTATATGACGTTTAGCTGCCGCACCTGTTTAGCTGAATGATATGGATATTTAGCTTCCTTTGCATAACTATAAATAATCAGACTGCAACTGACTATGGTTATGTACTATTGACTATCTAGCTAGGTGGTATTTTGTACGGCTAGTTCTTATGATCATTTTGATGAAGCGTTGGGGACACTTTACTGCTTTATCTTATATATTTATTAATTGCTGATTCCTGATTGAATGATTGAGAAGTAGATGTTCTGTATGACCCTATCAGACTTATTTATAGCATGCATCCCCAAGTCAATTGATAGGCGTGATTGATGTATGATGTCTTTGTACCTTATATGTGGTAGCTGGCCATGTTCGTCTTTATATTTCAGTACTGGAGCATGACAAGGTTTTAGTGGTGGCCCATGTAGGTCTGATTTTCAGACTTGTGGGATGTTATTATTATATGAGTCTCAAACGAAACATGCTCCTTTGATCTCTTGTTTCATCTTTCCTTCTCCACCTTGATTGTTAACCTGGATTTTTTATCCTCATTTCTTCTCATCCAATCTTTTAATATCTTGTATTTTTTCTCTAGGGGTACCTCTTTTTAGCAGTTGGCAAGGCCAACATGGAATAAAACCCAATGGAGCTAGGTTGTACAGGTTATCAACTGGTATCAGTACCTTCTCTGGATTAGATCTGCATTGAGCCAGTAGTAGAGCCAACTGAGGCACATATTTTAGAGCTCCATGCACCTTCAGCAATGACTGCAATAGCAGTAGTACCAGACTCTATCGCTCTTCTACAGATTATTTGAGTATTGTTGGTCACGCAGAAGTATCACAGGACCGTCCAACAACATCAACAGACTGGACAGTAGGAGTAGAATGTTTTACTGAACCAGGGTTTGTAGACAACTATGGCGAAGGCTGGTAGGACTGACTCAGGTGCCTCAGAAAGGTTTTGTCGGCTCAATCCAAGATATTTTGACAGCACGGAGGATGCCATTTTGGCAGATGCTTGACTCCAGGACATTGAGGCCATCTTGGTGGTGGCCAAGGTACAAACTAAGGAGCAGGTTGACCATGTCCGATTGTTGATTTAGGACCTTACTCGTGATAGGTGGGCATCAAAAGATGTGTGCTTGAGGCATCATATTTCTTGGGACATCTTCAGGACCAAATTTAGGACAAGTTATTTTAGTGTTGTACATGATACGAGCTTTAACAGAGGTTTATCGATCTCAAGTAGGCCGGAAGTGTATGATCAATGGAACCTCTAGAGGGGGTGACTAGTGTGCAGCAAAAAATATATATTTTACAATTAAAAATTAACCCGATAAAGACAGATATATATGAAACTTAAATGCAATGAAGTCAAGCAATAAGTAAGTGGAGGCAAGAAATCAATACGCAGACACCGAGGTTTATACTGGTTTTCCTCTGAGAGAACTAGTCCAGTCACGAGAACTCATGTCCGCTATTAATCTACTATTTGAAATAGAGGTAGGTTGCACCGCGTGCTTTACTCCAAAGAACACGTCAACTTCAACACCATCGTATTTTTATCTGTAGCCCACGATCAAACTTTAACACCTTTTTGAAGAAAGTTTTATACTCCAAACTTGTACAACTCGAGTAATCCTAATCGAAAACTACCGAAACTTCGAAGAACATGAGCTGTCATAAAAATAAGAAGATTAAAGCTTTTTATAGATATGAAGGCTTTAGAATAGATAGAGAAGATGAAGAATTAATGAGTGAACAGAAATAATGAATTCTTCTCTTTTTATAAAATTTTTTGAGACAGAGTTCGGACAGAACTCGGTAGGGTTAACGTTCACAATTTTGAATATTGTAGATCCAAAATAATAGGTATTTACTATCGACCAGGAGCAGTTTGGATAGACCAAGTTTGGTCCGAGTTCGGTTAGGAGATTTCTATGTCAGTTTGGTTTTTGTGGAGGTTTGGATTATTAAAGCATTAGGATTTTGTTTTGGGTCAAAAATAAGGTTTTTGTGAGGAATGTCTTCCAAGTTGCCAGTGATACCGATTCAAAATTTTCTAGACTCAATAAAAAAAATATCGAATATAGTAGAAAAATCTTGTTTGATGAAATACGCTACGATCTGCAATCTTCTTTCTTTTCATATTAAAGTCGGAGTTTTAAGTCAATTATCGAAAAAGGTCCGACCATGGATGTATGGGCCAATAATCTTTTCCATTTTAATAATTTGACAAAACTACGATTGATACTTAGGTTCAGCTTGGTTTGGAAGGAGACTTGACGCATTAAGGAAGTAGCTTGTTCTTCGGTACAATGTACTTGCTCCCCATAATAAACGGTCATGTCCTGTTACTCCTCCGTAATAAAACAAGTAGGCCGAACATCTGTAAGTCTAAAAAAAAATCTCAAACCAACAAACCAAAACTTTTAGAGCAACTTGCTAGCGTAATTTGATAATCAACAGTTAAAGTATCATATTTTTCTCCTGTTTTGTCATATAAGCAAAATGACATAACGATAGAGTGTCGTACTTAGCACACAAAAATTTCCAAAAATTAAAATAGAAACAATTTATCACATAGTGCTGGAAATAGTAAACTGATATATATATATATATATATATATATATATATATATATATATATATATATATATATATATATATATATATATATATCTAGAAGCATTTATCACCAATACATAATGAACATAACTAGTGCATAAAAACTAACGCTATCTCACTAAATAACATCCTCAATCATCTTCATCATCATCATCATCATCATCATCATCATCATCATCAGTGTCTACCGCCCTAGAAGGACCGATCTCAGCAGATCGGTTGGGATAATAACGGGCAGCAGCAGGGTCAAAGTATCGCTTAGCCTCTGGATCATCAATACGATAACGAAGCACCGAGGGATCACAAACCAAGGAAATATGACCACTAGTTTTGTGAGCCAAGCTATAAGAAATGTCCCTTACAGTGTTGGATATGGCCTGAAGCTGAAAAGCGGTATGGAAGTCCATTAACCTAAACTGATCCAACATCAAGACCTAAAGGGACTCAAGGGTGACACCACTAAGAGGATGGAAAGGATGCGAGCTATTAGCTGATGGGTCAACTAGAGCAGGATGAGCCTGAACTATAGGAATAGAAGCGGCTCTGCGATGCTCATGAAGATGGGTAGGTGGAGCATCCTTAGCACAGTCATCTAAGATAACCACAAAGTACTAAAAGATGTAAGGCAAATACGTCGCATAAAGAAGACGTCGATGTTTCTTCCGACACCTTTTTATAGCAGCGGTGATAGTCTTAGAAAGACTGAAAGGGACATCGATGTGAAGATGATAAATAGCAGAAAGGTTAAAGTATGAAATTTCATCAGTGGAGGTATTTTTAGGAAGGATAGCAGAAAATATCATCCAATGCAAATAATAGAAATATTTGTTCAAATGCTTGGGGGCAAAGAGTGTCTTTGGGACATGAATTTGGTGCACTTAAAGAGTCACAAAAAGAGTAAAAAGTAATATGTGCTGGAAATTATGCTGAGGAGATATCCATTAATGCTTCCCAATATTGGATATATGAAGCATAATTGCTAGATCATCACCATTGATCTCAATGTCAATTCCACCAACTTTTAATTTAACTGTCCTTTTGTGACCGATAAATTACAATAAAACATGCAGATTGCATTTGAATAAATTAGAAAGCTAGATTAAAGTAAATCGAGTAAGTCGAAGTGTTCAAAGACATTAGTGTGATCAGGAAATAAGTTGAAGTTAATAGGATTTCCCGCACAAATTTTTCTTTGATGTAACTCATTAAACCAATCATTAGATGCATCATGAGACACAAAAATGAAATCATCAAAGTAGTCTCCATCAGGAATGGCGGGACTAAACAAATAGAATAAAGCTTCCTCTTGAGCAGTAGAGGATGAAGCTTCACCAACCTTCCTCTTATTTTTGGAAGAATGAGAATTTTGGGAGCTACTGAATTTGAAAGTAGGGACAAGAGTAGAGATGTACCAAAATTGATGTGAAACCATGGAAGAGAAACCCAAAAAAGCTCCGAATTCCAGTTCTTAGGGCTTGAGAAGCTTGGAGGACGGAGAAAGAGGGTTGCTAGGGTTATGGTTTTGGTGTATTTTCGGCTGTGTTTGATGGGAAGAAGATATTTGAGGGTGTTTATAAAGGAGAAAATTCGTGTCCAGCTTATGTTCTGATTACCCCCGACCGAGTTCGGATAGAGCTCGGTCCGAGTTCGATCCTTGGGTAGCCAGGACAGAATTGGAAAGGTTGATATAGGTTTTAACATAAATACGAAGTATAATTTAAAATACTTGTGTTGAAGAAAAATAGTTTATATTTATTATCCAAAATACACAAATCGTATAGAATATTTTAGGTTAGCTGTATAGGTCGGATCCTAGCTAGCGGTAGTCCAAAGACACTTGGTACCATATCGCTTAGACTTTTGCATCTTTTGTCAGAATGGCCCTTTCGGTTTATAACCAAAATATTTTCTACGAACTTATGAATTCAGATCAAGTAACATTCAATTATAAATCTTCAACATCCAAGATTTCCAATTCTCTTCATACGAAGTTAAAACGATCTTCAGCTAGGAGCTTAGTGAAGATGTCGGCTAATTGATTCTCAATGTCTACAAATTTTAAACTAGTATCTCCCTGCATTACATGGTCTTTAAGAAAGTGATGTCTAATCTATATGTATTTAGTGCGAGAGTGACATACAGGATTCTTTGTGAGATTTATTGAGCTAATGTTATCACAGTAAATAGGGATGTGGTTAAAAGATAACTTATAGTCTTCCAAAGTTTGTTTCATCCATAAAATCTGAGCACAACAACGTCCTGTGGCTATATAATCTGCCTCGGTTGTTGACAATGTAACATAATTTTATTTCTTAGAAAATCAGGAGACTAAGAACTTTCCTAAAAATAACATGTGCTAATGATACTTTTACGATCGACCATGCATCCAGCAAAATCCGCGTCTGAGTAACCTATCAGGTCAAAAGAATCAGCTTTGAGATACCATAGACCAGTTCACAAAGTACCTTTAAGGTATATGCTCAATGATGCTCACATGTGATTCTTTAGGACAAGCCTGATATCTAGCACATAAGCAGGCTAAAAACATAATGTCTGATCAACTAGCAGTTAGATATAATAAACTGTCAATCAACCTCTGTATACGCACTTCAGTTGGTGTACCACTTTTACCTATGTCAAGCTTTGTAGACGTTGCCATAGGAGTTCCAATTAGTTTGACGTTATCCATGTCAAATTTTTTAGCAGGTCTTTTGTATACTTTGTTTGACTGATGAATATTCCTTGTGAACTTTGCTTGATTTGTAGACCAAGGAAGAATTTAGTTCTCCCATCATGCCCATTTTGAATTCACTCTGCATACACTTAACAAACTCGTTGTATAGCATCTCATTTGTTGATCCAAAGATTATGTCATCTACATAAATCTACACTAATAAAATATTCTTATTTAAAAAATTTATAAAAAGAATAGAATCAACCTTTCCTTTTGAAAAATTGTATTCAAGTAATAAGAAACTAGGGCGCTCATTCCATGCATGAGGTGCCTTTTTGAGTCCATAGAGAGCCTTACAAAGCTTGAATACGTGATCATGATTTTTGAAATCTTCAAAGTCGGGAGGTTGTTTTACAAAAACTTCTTTTATAAAACCATTTAGAAAAGCACTTTTAACATCCATTTGAAAATTTTAAAACCATAAAAACTTACAAAAGCACAAAGAATATGAATGAATTCTAGTCTAGCAACTGGAGCATATGTCTTATCATAGTCAACGCCTTCATCTTGATTATAGTCTTGAGCTACTAGATATGCTTTGTTGCAAGTGACCGAACCATTCTCATCTAACTTATTTTGGAACACCCACTTGGTACCAATGATTGGATGATCATTAGGTCTGGAAACGAGTTCCCAAACTTGATTCCCTTCGAATTGCTTTAGTTTCTCTCCTATTGCAGAAATCAAAAATTCATTATTAAAAGCTTCTACAACATTCTTAGGTTCTATTTTAGAAATAAAAGCAACATTAGCAACTATATCTCTTGTGCTTGAGCGAGTACTTACACCTTTTCATACATTACCTATTACTAGTTCTTTCAGATGTTTTGGTGTAAACCGTAATCGTTTCGATAGACTTTCCAGGTAGGAGGATGGTGTATCTTTAGATGTTTTGTCTGAGGGAGTTTTCTCATCTTTATTGTCACTGTCGTTATTGTGTTGACTGTTCAGCTCATCAAATGTGACAATTTTCGATTCTTCAATCGCGAGTGATGTTTTATTGATTACTCTATATCATTTGCTCTTTGCAGCATATCCCAAAATTATCCCTTCATCACCTTTTTTTATCAAAATTTCTCATGTTGTCTTTAGTGTTCAAAATAAACATCTGCAACCAAAAACCTTAAAATAGATGATATTAGGAGTTCTATTGAACCATAATTCATATGAAGTTTTCTTAGATAGGTCTAATAAGAACTCTGTTCAAAACAAGGCATGTTGTATAAACAGCTTCAGTCCAAAAATACTTTGGAAGATTATGCTAGTTAAGCATAACTCTGGCCATATCATCAAGAGTTCTATTCTTCCTTTACACAACGCCATTCTGTTGAGGAGTTCTGGGACAAAAATTCATGTGATAAACAATTTGAGTTGTAGAAAGTTTTAAAGTCATGGTTATTAAATTCTCCTCCATGATCACTTCGAATGCGAGTAATCATGAATCCTTTCTCATTTTGTACCTTTTTACAAAAAGATACAAATTTAAAAAAGACTTTATTTTTATTTGCAAGAAAGTAAACCCACTAGTCGTCAACTATTACGAAAAGATAAAGCTTTCCGCTAAGACTTGCGACTCTACTTGGTCCAAAAAAGTCCATATTAGGCCTGTCAATGGTAGCTTATTGGTCGGATATTGGCATTACCATATCCGAACCATTAACTATTAGATATATCCGGTATTCGATCAGATAAAAGTTTTGGCCACCGTATTCGTTACCGATATTATTAACGGATATCGGATTATATCCGAACCAATAAGATTACTAAAAAATATTTTAAAAGAGAAGAAAAAAATCAAAACTAGCAGATTTTGTCAAGAAACAACAGATTTCCACAATGAAATGACAAATTTTGTCTAGAAATAACAGATTTCCACATTGAAATTTCAAAAGCAATAGATTTCCACATTGGAATAGCAGATTTTATCAGATATATGTGTAGATTTTTATATTAAAATATCATAAGCAGCAGATTTCCATGCATACATTGAATACATTTGCACCAAACTTTTTTCCACACAAGTACATATAACTAATAGTCCCATGCGTACATTGAATATATTTTAAATTTATTAAATAATTTAAATATTATTTGTTCGGATACTATTGGTCCGGATATGACACTTACCATATCTGCATCCGATATCTGATAAATATCCGATATGATATCCGAATCCGTATCCGAAATTTCGGATATTTTTGATTCGAATACAGATCGGATACGGATATTCGGTCAACCATTAGCAGGCCTAGTCCATATGTAATAGTTGTAGTAGTCTAAAGGTACTTACAATGTTTACTGATTTGAAAGATGATCTAGATGCCTTGTTCTTTTCACATTTGCCACATACGATATCTTTCTTGAATATGATATCGGGTAACCCTCTTACCAATTTTTTGGTGGACAATCTTGCAATAAGGTCTATGTTTGCATGTCCAAGACACATTTGCCATACCCATCTTTCGTCTTGAGATGTAAGCAGATACTTTCCTATACTGTTAATATTTTCTGACAGATATAATACATGTATATGTCTTCTCTTATTTCCTCAAAGGAAGTTATTTTAGAATTTTTATCATAGACAAAATATTTATTCTTATCAAAATTAATTCCATAACCATGATCAGTTAATTGACTAATACTTAGTAGGTTATGTGTTAATTCTGCTACTAAACATATATTTTTAATAATGGGTAAGGAAGAAGTACATATGTCACTAATTCCAATTATATGTCCTTTCAAGTTATTTTCAAAGGAGTCATAGCCTTCTTTCTTCATTGATAGAGTTGCAAACAATGTATTGTCACATGTTATATGCCTGGAGCAACCACTATCAAGGATTCATTTGCTTTTAGTAGGAGGAGAAAGGTCCATCTATAACACAAGTTGAAGATTTAACCTTTGGTATCCACTTTCTTGACGGTTCTGATTTGTTAGTTTTTGGAACCCAAACATATACTTGGATATCTATAAGCTTTCTAATCTTGCATTGATGTGATACATGTCCTTTTATACCACAACAATGACGTGTAGCTGAAGTGTTCGTGCTAGGTGTAGTTCGAAGATCATGTATTTGTGTTTTAAAAGAGGTATGTGACTTTTTATGTGGAAAAGTATACATAAATGCATGACTTCTAGCAGTGTTGGTCGTGTTGTGTTTGTGCTTAGCCTTATGACTTGTGTTCACTTGAGCTACAGGTTTGACAACCTATTTTTTCAGCTTAATCTCTAACTTTTTAGAGACGTCACAGGCTTCATTGTACTTGGCCATGAGTGAATCTAACCTCTGAGTAGGAATACTATACTTCTTTTTCTCTAGCTCATAGAGATCGTTGAGTTTTACCTTTTCTCGGTTAGCTTTCTCAAGCTTTTCAATAGTGTCATGTAAACTCGGCTTTAAAAAAGTAACCTCATTCGTGTTACTAGAAGAGTTTCTAATGTCTTCTAGCATATGCGATTGCTTAAAAAACTCAAATTGTACAAAATTTTAGCTCTTTTTTGGCGCTTTTGTACAAATCTATCATTTTTCTCTGATCTTCTAACAGATCAGTGAAGGAGTCAGACAATTCATCAAATGTAAATTTTTCATAGAGAGGATTCGATATTACCTTAGCATCTGTAGCCATAAAGTAGAGATTTGTTGTATTACGAGGTATTTCTTCACCTTCAGAATCACTGGCCTTGCTTTCACACTAGATGCAAGTGTTAGCATAATTCCGTGTCGAAGTTCTTCTCTTACTTGAGTTATCATGCCTACTTTCCTTTCTTACAACAGGAGAGTCTTTCTTGATATGACCTGTCTTCTTACAGCTGTAACAGATTGGTTCTTCGTCGTCTCTGGAATATTTTTTTTCTTTAAGTTTGTCTTCTTATACTTAAGAAATCTTTTGAAGTTCCTTGTTATGAGGGCCGTTTGCTCGTTGTCTGAGCTATCAGATTCACTCTCATCATGGAAGGCTGTCTTATGGTAAACTTTGAATGCTATAGGCTTCTCTTTTGGTGCTGGATATTCGAAATCCTTATGGTCCAACTCATGTGTCATGAGCTTTCCCATGAGAGTCTCAACAGTCATCGTAGTGAGATCATTTCCTTTAATAATGGTTGCCGTTTGGGATTCCAGTTCTTAGCCAGCTCGTGAAGTACCTTTCGAATCTTCTTATGATTGTTGTATTCTTTTCCAAGGGAAGATAAGGGGTTAACAATATCTAAAAATCGAGTAAACATATTTGTAATAGCCTCATGAGGCTTCATTTTGAATGCCTCATACTCTTGTGTTAGTCGTGAGATTTTGGACCCCTTCACTTGTGAAGTGCCTTCATGAGTTATCTCAAAAAGTTTTCAAACCTCGTGAGACATGACATATGTTGATACTCTGTTAAACTTAGTTCCATCTACTACACAGAATAAAGCATTGATAGCTTTTTCATCAGGACTTGCTTGTTTCTTTTTCATTGTCACTACTTCTGTCATGTAGTTTTTTGACTAATTCACCGTCTACCACAACAGGTAGTGGTTTCTTATAACCATTAATGACAATCGACCATAAATCAAAATCAAAAGACTTGAGGTAAAAGCTCATGCGTGTCTTCCAATACGTGTAATTTGTGCCATCAAGTAGGGGTGGCCTATTTGTAGATCGGCCTTCACCATTGCTTGTGTATAATGATGCCATATTTTAAGGAGATTAAATCTAACTAGAGAGAAATTGTGCTTTGATACCAATTGTAGGATAGATTGCACCTATAAAGGGGGGGGGGGTGAATAGAGTACAAAAAAAATCTCCAATTAAAAACTAAGCAGGTAAAGGCAGATATATATATGAAACTTAAATACAATAAAGTAAAACAATAAGTAAGTTGAGGCAAGAAATCAATACACAGATGTAGAAGCATGAAAAAGACGAGAAAAATGATCCATGCGGCCAAGGGGCAACATGCGGCTCAAGAGTCCCATGCGGCTCAAACAACAGAGTGGACTCCATGCGGCCAGCAGAGGGAAGCCACGTGTCTTTTTAGAACGGCTGTATCCAGCGTCATTCAAACGCAAATTAATGCTCTGACGGCTGACAATTAATGCTCTGACGGCTGACAGCTGACAGCCCTGACGAAAAGTAGTCATGATGACTGACACAAGAGCAATATCTTCCTAGAAAACTGGAGAAGATCTTCACAACTTCGAGGCTAGTTTATGCGGCCAGTCTAGACGAGTTCATGCAGCCAGTGCAGAGAAACCTATGCGGATCAATCATGAAGGTCCCCCCATGCGGCTCGGCCATGAAGAAATCCATACGGCTCGGCCATGAAAACTCTCATACAGCTCGGCCATGAAGACCCCCATGCGGCTCGGTCACGAACATATTTATGCGGCTCGGTCATGACAACCTTCATGCGGTTCGAGTATAGAGACTATTCATGCGGCTCGGTCATAAAATCTTTCATGCAGCTCGGTCATGACGACCTTCATGCGGCCCAAATATGAACACTCCTCATACGGCTCAACAATGATGACAGGACACGTGTCCTAAAGATAATCAAATTTTGGGTCAGATCCCAATGATTTGGGACACGTGGCAAGAGAATGAATTAAATTGATTCATTTAGATTTGCGGATATCAGCAAATCATCATGATGGAGATTTATTGCAATCAACATTAATGACTGACATGATTTGGCATAATCGTCATTAATGGCCCAGATCCTTCACGCTCAAGATTAATGGTCCAGATTGATCATTTACCAGGCCGCCGCCACTTTGAGAATGGGAAATTATTACAAACCCTAATGAGGCTCCCCACTATTATAAATAGCAGGGTGCCATTCCCTTGCAAGAGATACACGTATGTACAGAGAGACGCTCCCCCAAGAATCAGAAAGAAAAATCCACAGAGATCAATCCAGAGAGAGAGAAGCCAGAAGAGCAATACGAGGAGAGCAAGAAGAGCATTTCTTCATCAACGCCAACCATCTCGTCACAGGAGCCAAGGCTACGTTCGATCGTCCAAGGAGTAAGGCAGAGCTCCCATCACTTTCTCGAGCCTCTATCGTTTCCACCTAGAATAAAAAATAAACAATTGTACTTAGATTGCTGTACCTAGGTTTTCGTCCCTAGGCTTTCTTTGTACAAGCGAGTTTCTAACGTGAAGTAAAAGTCCAGTCCTCCCATAAAACTGTTCTGCTCTTTTATATTTCATAACAAACACGATGGCGACTCTGCTGGGGACAAAATTCTCCACGGCTGAGGAGTTGGTGACACAATTGGATGCAGCCAAGCTTGGCTCCACGCAACAGAAGATGGTCGCCCGGTTCGACCAACAGGCGTTCGAAGAAATGCTCTCCGACAAGAGCGCTGGCCCGGTCCAGAAGCGAGTCCGTACAAAGAAGCCCCGCAAGGAGTGGAGACCCCGATCATTTATTCCTACTGAAGCTCTTGCAGAGATACCCTCTGTCACTCAAAACGGCGGAGAAGACTCTCCTGTGGCCCCACTTCAGATCATAGACGACTCTGCTGTCCCCAAGTCCGGCAGAAGAAAACATTATGATGCTGGACTTGCAGGGGCAAAGAGGAACTCTATACGATCCGAGCCACATAAGGGTTCCAGTCGCATGGAGAAAGCCTATGCGGTTACATCCGCTAGCCGCAGGAAGAAAACTCACGCAGCCACATCTGTCAGCCGCATAGCTTATGCGGGTACAGTTGTCAACCGCATGGATGAAACTTATACGGCTACTGAAGTCAATCGCTTGCAGAAAACCCATGCGTCCACAATTGCCAACCGCATACGGCCAGCCCGCACGGTCGTGACTCCTAATCGCACAAGAACAACTCATTCGAAATCTAAAGACAGCCGCATGCAGACAGCCTGCACGGTTTCCAATCCTAGTCGTATAGCGTCTGTTCTATCCTTCTCTCGATCAGTCTTCGACCGTCTCTCATGCGGTCCTGACCCTGATGGTTCTCTGGATGATAAGCCAGACTCTGTGGTATCCAACTTGGACTTTTCCTATTACACACCCGTAAGTGCTAAAAGGAAGAAGTCTAGGGCAGCGCGGGCTCCCCAAGCCCAGTCAGCTGCCCCAATCTCTGACTATCGGAGTGTCCCGCTGATTGTCATGCGGGCCTCTAATAGAAAGTTGTATAAGGCTACTCGTACCATGCCCCTTGCGGCCAATGGGCGGGATAGTCATCAAGCATCTCCCAGTAACGAGCGAAGGCAAGTATACGAGCTACCTTCGAATCAGGGAGCAGGCGGGAGGCCTACAAACTCGCGTGCTTGGAATTCCCGAGCCAGCAAAGCAAGTGACTTGCGTGAGGCCATCCTTCATAAATGTAAGGAAAGAGAAGATGCATCGGGGTGCAAAGAGTCCTCCCACGGACGTCACTGCACCCAAGTCATCGTCAACTGCTGCTGCAATAGCACGACGATGCAACAAGACCGGCAGTCTGTCTTTCAAAGACTACAATAGCCATCTTCAGAAGACGAGGTACTACCCGTCGTCTCCTACAACTCTGCTCAGAAAAGACTGTCGTCTAAGCGGGTGCCCACCACTGGAGTTTTCCAAGGTACTCGTTCTAAGACGAAATCTGCTACAGTGGGAGATTCGTCATCCATAACGCGGGGGGTTGCTGGGGGTGGGGGTAGCACCCCTCCGAGCCTCCACAGCAATCCGATGTTCCAAGAAGACGAGCCAGGGGAGACAACTCTCCCATCGTATACAGCAAACCTCGACGGCCCCGACGACATCCACAACTCCCAAGACGAGGCAAACTCGGAGGCTGGGGGTACTGTTCCTTCCGAGTCTGAATCAAAAGAGAACATACCCACATACCCCGATGACTTCTCACTATAGGGGTACTATTCGGAGGGCGCTTCCTCCACCGCTCCGTCTATCTCTCATCATGTGAAGACGGTATTTATGACAGACAGCAACCAAGGTGGTTCCAGTGATTGCCAGCGCATCGACAGTCTCGAAGCCATTTTGCTTGCTTTGGTCAAGTCTGTAGACGAGATTAAAGCGGCCCTTCCAACTCTGCAAGGAGGGACGCCTGGCCAAACAAGCGCGGGTCCCGCGTTCAATGCGGACTCGAATTCGATGGCACCAAACCCGAGCAACAATCCTCTGGAAACAACGGCCCCCACTGCCGTGGATGAAGCACGCGAAGGAAGAAGAGAGGTCCAGGAGCTCCAAGCCATGTTCTACGCTCGAGAAAACTCTTAAGACCTCAGAATACGGCAACCATACCCTGCTACATGGAGGGATGTTCCATTCCCACCAAGATATAAGCCGTTCAATATCAATCCTTATGATGGCAAGACCTCGGCAAGTCGATACATCACTTACTTCGAGGTCACCACCGACCATCGGCCCCATAACGATGCCATTCTAACATGATTATTCATCGGGGCATTAGAAGGAGTCGCCTTCGACTGGTATCGCAACCTGCCGGACAACTGCATCCACTCCTTCGCCGGCTTCAAGCGCATGTTCTTGGAAAGATTCTATAAAGTAGGACAGGACATCACCATGTCCACCCTCATGGACGTCGTCCAAGGGGAGAAAGAGGTGACAAGGAACTACATCGAGCGGTTCCACCAAACCGCCATGAAGCTGCCGTCTGGAAATCCAGATTCCTCCTTGATTGAAATTTGCCAAAAGAGACTCCTCCCAACAATCAGTCTCTGGATGGGCGAAAGTCAATTCAAGGACTAGAAGACATTCATCATTAGCGCCACAAGCGCCGAAGAACGATTGAAGAAGGCTCGCCAGCTGGGATTGCACATCTCGGACGGAGAGAACAAGGGCAAGCGTCCTAACACCAATAATGACAATGGGGGTAGCCCCTCCAACAATCGAGAAAGCAAGGAAAAGCAGGCTATGGTGGCCGATACAGCACAAAAACCTGAGCCAAAGCTAGCAGACAAACAATGGCCGTAAATCACTTACTCCTTCGAAGACGGTCACGTCAAGCCCATCTTGGACATGCTCATACAAGGGGACAGAATTCAGCTTCCTCCACCAAGACGGGAACCGCGGCCGGCAGAGATGGAGAACCCAAAGTACTGCTATTATCATCGCTACGTCCATCATGCTACACACGACTGCTACCAGCTGAAACGATACATCCAAAACCTCATCGATTCGAACGCTTTGGCCATCGATTTCGAAGAGGTAACGGTGGCAGCCAATATAGTGTCGGTATAATTCGACAGCTTCCCTCCGACGGAAACTCAAGACAGGATGGTCCCCATCCTTCTGGCGACAATGGAGATTACTAATCTTCCACCTCCCCGAGATCAGGCTGCTGGTTTGGTGCCCCTCACCACATCACGAGGGGAGGTCATGTGGATCCATCCAGACTTGGTATCGGAAGTGACTCGGCCCGTATCGTCTTCTATCTGCAAGAAAAAGAATAGAAAAATCAGATCCTGCCGTACAGTTTCGGCAGACATCGAAGAAGCTACAGCCGTCGTCACACGATCTGGGGCACAATCCCAACCGGTAGCTGACAACCCGGCTGAAGATCACCAGCCCGCTACAACCGACGCTCCGGGACCGGCTCAGCCTTCGACGACCGACAAGCCTAGGCCGAGGGAGACTCGCTTCGACAAATCCCTCCGAAAAGAGACAGCCCAGGGGTTGGAGAGGCCCTACAACTTCGACATCTTGGCACAATTAGCCAACACACCGGCCAAGTTGTTATTGTATGAGCTCCTGAGACTCTCCAAGGATGTTCGTGCGGCTTTGAGCGATGCACTCCAAAACGCCGATGCATACCTGGCTCAAGTTAACCTCATGGAAGAAAACCCGCCTGCAGATCTCCAAGACAGTGCCTGCACTGGCGCAATGCCAAACATCGTCTTTACTCCGCAAGATATGCTTATCAAAACTAATCTGCACGATCGTCCACTATACTATACTGGATACATCGACGATGTAAAGGTGGATCGGATGCACATTGATCCTGGCTCTTCCATAAGCATTATCCCGAAGGGTCTGCTACATCATCTCCGCATCCCAATGCATCGCCTGACACCTACAAGCACCGCCATCAGCGGTTTCAATTCGGGCAGGAGCTACCCTATTGGGAAGATTCGTCTGAAGTGTCAAATTGGCGACCTCCAATCCGAAGTCACCTGCTACGTCATAGATGCAGACACTTCTTACAATATCCTCTTGGGGCGCCCGTGGATACACGATTACATGATCGTACCTTCTACGCTGTACCAGTACTTCAAGTATATCGATAAATACAGCTTCGTGAGGACGGAATTTGCTGATATCGATCCCTTCAAAGGGGTCGAATCTTACTACTCAGACTCCTGCCTGTACGAAAAGTCAAAGAAGCATCTTGGTGAAGGAGATGTACAAGCTAGTATCGAGGCAGCCACAGGATCAGAAGAGCCTCTGACGATCCACCTCCAAGCTCGTAAACCGGGCAGGTCTGCACCCCTTACTGCCACTTTGCGTAAGGACACAATCAGCCTCTCAGCAAAAGAAGAGCAGATGATAATCCGGCTGCCAAGGTCTGGCCAAGTGCCAAGATCCACAATGGGGCCACTAACAATTAGACTACCGAGAGTCGGTCAGCCCCAAACGGAGAAGCTCGATCCCTCCGACAAGTCACTGACGATACGCCTTCCCAAGAAGGGTCGTCACCCCGATTCGAGGTCTGACACTGCTAGCGAACCGGCCACTCCTCGCCCCACATCGAGTACCAAACTGGGGGTTGCTAGTCTGCCAACAACTCCACGCTCAGCTCCATCAACTGAACCACTGACGATCAAGCTCCCCAGGTCGTCCTCTCGGTCTTCATTCGCACAGGGGGTAGCCGAAGAGGAACCGAAGCTAGCCAAGTATGTGGCTGCCCACACTGATGTTCCCTCCGTAGATGATGTAATCCCCCTAGAAAAGATACCTTACTTCATTAATAAAGGGTTATCTTTGAACTACCTCGAGCTTAATAAGCTTTGTACAATGTACGCTATGGAACACGGTATAGGCACTCACCTACACAGACAGGTGACAAATGTCTACACCACGATCCAGTTTACTCCAGCAGAAGACGCTTACCGAATAATCGAGGGAGGGGACCATCTAATCATCTTCGGCCAGAAGGACGATCCGCATCCCTTCACCATAGAAGAAGTCGACCTTGGATCGGATGCCGGGAGACTACCCCTGTATCTTTATAGCCTCTAATCTAAATATCTCATGCAGAAACAGGGGTATAATCTGGAAACAACACTCAGTTTGAACTACGATACTAGACGACGATTACCTTTGAAGCCCCCGGTCCCGGCTGGCAAACCACAGGACTACTATAGCATGACTCGATGTGGATTAGCGTATGTGACACCCACGACGACCCCTGAAAGTTTAGATGAAGAATGCGACTGGCCTTCACATTTGACCGGGTCACCAACTTCTGACTCGGATACCAGCATCGGAGACGTATTCAGACAAGTCCTTTCAGTCAACATGGCATTCGCCGACGCTTATGAAGAAGATAAAGATATTCCAGAAATTCTCGAGCTAGAGCCGTGGGCCCAACAGCTAGATGAACAATGGGAAAAGTATTTCGAGCAAAGAGAACCTCCCACGGAGGATGAAGTCATACAAGTTAATCTTGGTGATGAAGCCTCCCCGAAACTAATCTTCATCAGCGAGAGTCGCTGCTCCAACTCGTCAAAGAGTATATCGATGTGTTCGCCTGGAGCTATGAAGATATGCCAGGATTGGACCCCGAGATCGTACTCCACAAACTCAATATTCGTTCGGATGCAAAACCTGTCAAGCAATAGCAATGACGGTTTTTCTCCGATGTCATGAATGCTATTGAAGCCGAGGTCAACAAACTGATAGCCAGCGGCTTCATTCTCGAAGAGCAGCATCCAGACTGGGTAGCCAACATCGTACCAGTTCTCAAGAAGAATGGAAAGATCCGAATATGCATTGACTTCCGAAATCTGAATGAGGCCTGCCCTAAAGATGAATTCCCTCTCCCTATCACAGATATCATGATCGACAACACCTGCAGCTTTGAACGAATGTCCTTCATGGATGGCTTCTCAGGATACAACCAGATCAAGATGTTTCCTGACGACGAGAAGCACACATCATTAGAGACCACTTGGGCAAGACAGTGGAGTGCTACGTCGACGACATCGCCGTCAAAAGCCGTTCGAAGGAAGATCATCTGCAGGATCTCAGGACAGTATTCGACGTAATGCGAGCACACAACTTAAAGATGAACCCTACGAAATCATTCTTGGGAGTCTCCAGCGGGAAATTCTTGGGTTTCATCATTACTTCTCAGGGCATTCACATCGACCCCGAGAAAACAAAGGCAATCATGGAGATGGGTCCCCCGAGAAATCTTCGCGAACTCCGAGGCCTCCAAGGCAGGCTAGCTTACATCAGGAGATTCATCTCTAATCTCTCCGGACGATGTCAACCATTCACCCATCTCCGAAATGGGATGAGGAATGCCAGCACGCTTTCGATAACATCAAAGAATATTTGTCGAATCCTCCAGTCCTGGTAGCTCCTGTTGCTGGGAAGCCATTCCTGCTCTATGTGTGAGCTATAAAACATTCTCTTAGTGCCCTATTGGCACAGAACAATAATGTGGGCCACGAACAAGCTATATACTACCTCAGTCGGAAGATGATTGGGCCAGAATACCGATACACGACCGTAGAGAAGGAATGCCTTGCTCCCGTGTTCGTAATCCAGAAGACGTGACACTACGTCACGGGACAAACCATCCACGTGATATCGCGGATCAACCCCCTCAGGGTCCTCATGACCAAACTTGGGGCACTCAGCTCTCGGATTGCTACCTGGGCGATATTACTATCACCATATATACCACATGATCTTCGTCCCGCAAAAGGCTGTTAAAGGCCAGGCTCTGGCAGACTTTCTAGCAGCCCATCCAGGTTCGAAGACGACTAGGGTATATGAAGAGATACCAGACGAGGTCACCAGTTCAAACTCAGTCTCCCATGATGCCATCTGGCGAATGTTCTTCGACGGCACTTCGAGAACTGGACCGAAAGGCAACATCATCGCTGGAGTTGGAGTGGTACTGATTTCTCCCTCCAGCTTGGTGATCAATCGGGCCTACTCGCTCACAGAGCCCTGTTCAAATAATGTGGCCGAATATAATGCCTTGGTCATTGGCCTCCGGCTTGCGAATGAGCTGGAGGTAGAGTATCTTGAAGCATACGGCGACTCACAGTTAATCGTCAATCAGATTCGAGGGTCGTACGAGGTCCGCCACGAAGACATGATCCCGTATCATCGAATAGCAATCGACATCATCTCGTCTCTGGGAGGATTCTTCATAGAACATGTTCCCAGACTCCAGAACATTGAGGCTGATGCCTTAGCTGGTTTGGCCACTTCCCTAGCTGTGCCAAATTACGCTCGTCATTAGGTCGACATAATAGGCCGCAAACTGGTTTGTCCTAAGGATAACGTTCGATGCATGGAAAGCTACTCCGCCCTTTCAGTCGATGAAGCACCAAACTGGAGACAACCGTTCATCGACTTCGTAGTATACGACATCCTTCCAGAGAATCCGAAGGAAGTTACTTCTATCAGAAGACGTTCTCTCAGATTTTTTTATGATACGGAGACGAAAATGCTGTATGGCCGATCCTATGATGGTTTACTGCTTCGGTGTCTATCGAATACAGAAGCCAAGGAAGCCGTACGCGAAGCCCATTATGGTGTCTGCGAAGCCCATCAACCTGGCCCGAAACTGCAAGACCGCCTTCTCCGAATGGGATATTACTGGCCCACGATGGTTGTAGACGCGATAGATTATACACGAAAGTGCAAAGCCTGCCAAATCCATGCCGACTTCATCCACCAGCCATCTGAATTCCTACATCCGACTGTGGCCTCCTGGCCATTCGAAGCATGGGGTATGGACATCGTCGGCCTAATTACCCCACCTTCGTCCAGAGGACACCGATTCATACTCGCAATCACCGATTACTTCTCCAAATGGGCGGAAGCTATCCCATTGGCAGAGGTGAAAACTTCAAACGTGATCAGCTTCCTCAAGCATCATGTCATCTACCGCTTTGGACTGCCCCGAAGGATCATTCACGACAATGGGCCACAGTTTGCAAGCTACGCATTTTATCGGTTCTGCGACAAGCACCGAATTCAGAACATTGCTTCGACACCCTACAACCCAGCAGCCAACGGGTTAGCCGAAGCATTCAACAAAACCATAATCAAGCTACTCAAGAAATTTGTGTCCTCTAACAAGTGCGACTGGAACGAGAAGCTCGGCGATTGCTTATGGGCGTATCGTACCACAGTTCGAACAGCCACCGGGAATACACTATTTTCCCTGATGTACGGGAGTGAGGCAGTTCTCCTATTAGAGACTCAAATCCCCTCACTCCGCGTCGTCCTCACACATCAGTTAACGACAGACGAAAACCACCATCGCTGACTACAGGAATTGGAGGCCCTAAACGAGAAGTGCCTGTTAGCTCAGCAACGAATTGAGCTGTATCAAGCCCGAATCTTCGGAGCTTTCAACAAGATGGTCAAGGTCAGAATATTCCAAGTAGGCGATCTCGTTCTGGCGGTTCGGAGGCCGATGGTTATGACGCATAAAACTGCCGGTAAATTCCAACCAAAATGGGAAGGCCCGTTCATCATCGAAGCCGTATTCTCCAACGGCGCCTACCACCTCGCAAAGCAAAATGGAGACTTGCTCATGTTGCCCATCAATGGCAAGTTCCTAAAGAAGTATTATGTCTGAAACAAAATCCTCGAGACATCTCAGAGTGTCGAGTTATGTACCTCCCCGTACCTCTGAACTTATATTCTGGTTCCATACATAGAGTCATGTACCCGCTGGTACCGCTGAACCCACCCTCATAGTTCTCTGAATTTTCGAGTCACGTGCCCTCTGGTACCGCTGAACTCATTTTTTTAACATTCCAGAATATCTAGTCATGTACCCGCTGGTGCCTCTGAACTCACATTCCGGTCACTCTTTCAGATAGTAAGTCATGTATGATCATACCTCTGAACTTTCTTCCTATAAGAGATCCTCCCTCATGATCCACTATCCGCACTCCCAGTGCACAAAAAGGGTAACGGATCCACAAATTTCCAAAACGGCCAAGTCCTCATCACCTCTGAGTCGTTTCTCTTCCGCTAAAAACAAATCACCCCTACATAAAACTTCCATGTCCTTATTACCTATGAGTCGTTTTATGTGCCCCCTCTTCATTGAGCCCAATCCTGCCATGTCCTCATTACCTCTGCGTAGGAAGGCTCCGTAGAAGAAACCTTCATACTTGCCATGTCCTCATTACCTCTGAGTAAGTATGTCGGTCCCCTTTCAACCTATTATCTGTACCCACAACCGGAGTACGACAAGGATAATAGGTCCACAAATGTCCTCTGTTGACCACAAATGTCCTCTGTTGACCACAAATGTCCTCTGTTGACCACTAATGTCCTCTGTTGACCACAAACGTCCTCTGTTGACCACAAATGTCCTCTGTTGACCACAAATGTCCTCAGTTGACCATAAATGTCCTCTGATGACCACAAATGTCCTCAGTCGACCACAGATGCTGTACTGGGTCTCTAGTACATGCCCATCCCTCCCCTATTATGCCTGGGAGCCCAGTCGCTCCCTGGCATTCTCTCGAATACCAAAAACTTCTATAGCTGTCTTATCGCGAAGTTATTCTAGGTATTCCTCTCCAAAACTTGTTACTGGTACCTAAAACCAAGGTACGCCCAGGATAACAGGTCCATAAATAATCCTCCAGCAGGTCCAATTCCACAAACACCACAAGTACAAAAAAGGAAAGATGAGTTGAAACGTGCTCATTTATTCAAAATTTAAAGTACTACATCATCTGTGATCATATCCCTTGATAAAAAAAAAAAAGAAGAGAAGAAAATAGCAAAAGAAAACAGAAAATCGATCACTGCTCCGGGGCACATAGCGCCGTGAGACGGTCCGTCAGCAAGGTAACCGACCGCTCAAACCTTTGTTTAGATCGACGCTCCGCCTCTTGGGTCAGCACCGCCGCGTCCTCCAGATGAGCGTGAGCTTGCCAGTTGTCCTTAAATTTCTTGAAAGCCCGCTCCAGGTTAACAGAAGATCGAGAAACCTTCTCGACCTCCTGAACGATTGACTCTTGTTCCGCATGAGCAGCCTTCAACTCCGACTCTAGGAAGGCCAATTCCTCCTGAAGTGAAAGAATCCGCTCCTTCGTGTCAGCTATTCCACGAGAAGCAGCCTCTTCCCGAGCCCTACAAGCTTGACTTCGACGACCCAGCCTGTCATACGAAGCAGAAAGCTTATCAAGGTCCCCCTTCACAACTGGCCCGACAGTGTCTCGAGCGAGCTTTATCCTATCCCGAGCAGCAATAAGGAAGCCCCGCTCCCATTCAATCGCAGTAGGCAAGTCATCCTGCTGTAACACCAGCAATCGGGTCACGAGCTGACCAGCCTCTGCCAACTTGGGCTCCAGGAGTGCAGCCAACCCCACCCCGCCAGTAAGAGTCTTCAAAGTTTTAATCTGACCTCGAGCGCACCGCAGGGAGAGAGAAAAAGGGATCCCACGTTCTACGGCAGCATCTACGCCCCTCTTTAAATGGCGGTAGAAGCTGTCGACCACATCCTGCGACACCTCGTCCAGAGCCTCCGAAGAAGCCGGCGTCAACGGGAGTGTAGCTGGTAACAATAAAGAAGACACGACAGAATCTGTCGCTCCTGCCACAAGGGAAACAAACTCCGTACGGAAGGACGCCTGAACAACAGCTAACTCCTCTTCAGCAGACCGCAGAACTTGAATGCTCGGCAGAGCCGAGAAGTCAATCTCCGAAGCCGCATAAGCAGCAGAGGATGAGACGGAGACCATCGCTCCCGGAACAAGCTCGAATCCTATCTGCCCGGAGCTGGCGGGAGGTCCCTTGACATGAGTCGGTAAAGGAGAGGAAATGCTCCTTCCCCCAGATCGCAGCAGGCCGAGCCTTCCCCAAGAACATTCGCTGTGGAAAGTAAAGGGTCAGGACCTGTAGGGCCAAGACAACCATGAATCGATTTGACCTGGAGGATATGTTGATAGAGCAAATAAGCCCCCTCACTAGTCAATATTTGGCTTATCTTACCAGCAGAAGAGTGTGGAGGTTGAGGTTCGCCTACTGCTACCACGACCTCTCCACCAGCGGCCTCCGAGTCGGATATAATAGACTCCTCCGCCCCGGCACCCTCGGAAGGGGATGCAACGAGATTGGCGTCGCCTTACTGAAGTTCAGTAGTCTCGGAGACAGGCCCGAGGAAACCTTCGTCACCCCGGACCGAGGACTCAGCAAATTGGGAGTTCTCAGCCGCCGCTGAGAGAGCCCCCACAGAAAGGACCGCGGCACACATGCCACTAATCAAAGCAGCAAGGGCCGGATCAACTCCAGGGGCAGCAGACGGTTCAGGAGAGCCTGGTTCGTCAGACGCCTACAGAGAAAAAATAATTAGGCCATATCTCCAAGAAAAAGAAAGCCACAACAAGGAGATAGCTCCAACATAGCCTTACCTCCGGAGCACCGTCAGCATCCTCACCCCTCTCGGTAATAAGCAACACACGAGACCTAACGGTGACTCCTTTCACAGAAAAGGTCATTCTACCGTCAGAAGGCTCACGTCTGACTCGTTTGCGTGAGGGACCAGGCACAGCGGGAGGCTGTCCTTCCCTCACTACTTCCTCTTGAGCAGCAAGCGGCGGATCCTCTGCCGGTTCGTCCGGTGTGGCAAGCGGTTGATCCGATACTTCTCCACCCCCAAAAGAAAGAGAGTCTTCACTATCATGATCATCATCCTCCTCAGCCACCTCGGAAGATTCTGATTCAGGGATGGGAGTCTGGAGCGCTAGTTGCTTTCTAGCCTTAGCTCCCTTGGGCTTTTCCTCTAAACCGGTACCCACGATGAAACTGGTACTCGGATCGAAATTAACAGGGGGCTTGTTCGCCATAACATGATACAAGGCAGCCACGCCCGAGTATGATAAGCATCATAATAATTCCATGCTCTGACACCATCAAGAACGCTACCTTCAAAGCCTAAGCAAGGGCTGGGACAGTCAAGGAATAACTGGCTATAGCCAAATTGGCGGGAAAACCTACTAGACAGGTAGGGCTCCAAGTACATATTATCGCGGTTACGATAAACCAGATGCACGGGGCGAATGTTGCGCAACCAGGTGAGCATCTTCGGAGACAGAAAGTGAGAAGGTCCGGTACCATCAAGGTGTACATCCCTCACTTCCTTATCGAAAAAATGAGGAACATACACGAAAAAGTCACACCCATCCACCCTCGCCAGCGCCCTCCGACAAGCTGGCATAGTACTGTATTCCCAAGGTTGGTGATGGCATTGGAAAAGGAAAGCTTCTTCGTCTGTAGCATCTTCCGCTGTTCCAGATCCCATCAAGGACTTGTAGTGCATTAACAACCACCCCATCAAATAGTGGAAAGGTAGCTCTATACGCTCAAAGTCCAGCGTCTTCTTGTGGGCAATAACTTTGGACGAAAATGTTCAAAGACCATGGTGTATGCTACACACCATAGCCGGGAGAAGAGCCAGTCTAACTCCAAATACCAGCTTAACGACAGGGAGAATGAAGTGGCGGCTGATCCTCTCAATAGAACCTGCCCCTCCCGAGACTACGCAGTTCCGTAGCCATATCATCAAAAATCCAGCCAGGAGCGCTTTCTCAGACATCTGCCTGGTACTGTAGTAAAAATAGCTAAGAGAGTCAGCTTGACTCCCGAATATGTCGTTATTAGTCCGCGACTTCTTGACGCCCAACATCAGGTCTTTTATCTCTCCCTGGGTTTAAGGGGTTCGAGGAATAACCTCGCCAGAAGGGCCAACTTTAAAAAGATAATTGACCCAGGATGTGGTGTGGGGAGCGTTTCCTTCTGAGCTATCCTCCTTTTTTATAGCCATCTGAAGACAAGCACTATGATGGCATAGCAACTCCTGGTACACCGCAACAAAACCTGGGAGTCGTCGGTTCAGGTCCTCGAGCTCCTCGTTCGATGGGGTGTACTCCTCGAAAGGCTTGTTCTCCCATGGAAGCTTGGAGACAGTATACATCTCGTGGAGAGCAAGCCCCAACTCTCCTCCGGGCGCGAAGAACGTCCCCGTTCGCCGGTTATATATCTCCAGGAGCACTATGAACAATGGCTTATTGATAGAAAGCCCGTGACAGGTGCCCCAGATGGCGTGATAGAGTCCCACCTCCCGCTGGAATGTCCCGTAGGTCTGCAGAACCCAAGTGGTCAAGTGGGCCCACATAGAAGTAGGGTTTATCCAGTTCAGCAATGCCAGTCTGCCAACGGGATAAGATTTTTTGCGAGCAAGCCGATTCAGAAATATATCAGCTTGAGTGAATGTGAAGTTGGGACCATATACGCTCATAAAAGTACCCGGGGCCAGTCCTATCATGTACCGAGGACAGAATCCTTACCCGCATACGTTGACCTAATGTTCGGGTTATAGTAGATATCGCCCATTAACATCCCTGATTGGGTAGGAGTTAAGTTACACACCATCTTCCTGTCCAACAATACCATATTGAACTACGACAGAGGATAATGATGCTCCATGAGAGGAATATGGATCGCTACCCCATCCAAAGTAAAATCCCAGTTCTCAGAGATCTCTAATACTCGGGGATTCTTTATGATTAAAGCGTCTCCGAAGAGGAATGATGGCTTCAGGTACGATCCATCCAACTTTCCAGAATTCATCATGGCACGGAGATAATGGAGGGTCTGATTCTTAATGGCGTTCAACCTCCCCGAAGGCTCATTAGCAGGAAGTTGATTCAGCACGTATTTAACTAAGTCATCAAGACGCACGCCCAAGGCAAACTGATTCGAGCCCATTAGGAGTTCCTCTGCAGGATTTACTGGCAGATTCACTGAAGAAGAAACGAAAGAAATAAGATTAGAAGATAGTCAAACAAAGAAGCGTTTGAAAGATCATTTGAGTCTATGCGGCTCGGGTCGTCACAGCCTTATGCGGCTTAGAACCAGATGAGTCCATGCGGTTCAGTTCACCATAGCCTTATGCGGCTCCAAGTCAGACGAGTCCATACAAATCAAGTTCAGATGAGCTTATGAAGCTTCTGCGATTTGGGTTCAGAAGGGCCTATACGGTTCATGGTTCACATGGACTCAACAGACAAGACTAGGCGCTGATGCGGCTCAGATTCAAGTAAGAACTATGCGGTTCAAAGTCCATGCAGACTCATGCGGTCCTAAACAGACAGACTAATACGGCCACAAACAGATGAGCTTATGCGGTTCAAAAGTGAACTACGCTCATGCGGCTCAAACCGAAAATATATATGCGGTTCAGATCGAGTATGACAAGCCCACGCGGCCTCCTGGGCGAAGTGCTTATGCGGTCATATCGACGAACCTTGTACATGCGGCTTGTGCATAAATTATGCAGCAGAGCCATGGCAGTTAGGGTTCTAAAGCAATGCCCTTACCAACAATATGTGGATGAACGTCGGGATGAACAGAGTGAACAGCGGCCGGTGAAGGAGTGGCCACGTTCGTCGCCACAGTCGCCACATAAGCGACCGCCTTGCCCTTTGCAGCCTTCGACGCAGCAGCCTTCTTGGGAGCCATAGGTGCTTGTGAGAGAAAGGAGTTAGATTGATCGAAGAAAGCAAAAGAGATTCCCTAGAACGAAAGTGTTCCTATTTATAGACAATGAAGGAATGCCTCGATCCGCGTACAATATGATGACCGACTCATCGGTCATCGAGGCAAGATGGCTGAATAATAGCCTGACTCTTGGGATCCTGGCCCAAGAAAGCGGCTCTTAAAATCTGCAGCAAATCAAGAGAATTAAATGCAGAAGATTCATAGAAGATTTGCACACGTGGCAGGAAGACGTGGCAAGAAGCTCATGCGACCAAAACAGCCCATGCGGCTCAGAGAGTTATACGGTTGAGGTAATCATGCGGCTGGTCAAATCCAGGCGGCTAGGACAGAATATATCCATGCGGCTCTGGCATAATCATGCTTCTTATTCAAAGTATTTTAATTTTGCAAATTGAAAACTTTGAAGGGGGTCTTGTAGAAGCATGAAAAAGAAGAGAAAAATGATCCATGCGGCCAAGGGGCCACATGCGGCTCAAGAGTCCCATGCGGCTCAAACAACAGAGTGGACTCCATACAGCCAGCAGAGGGAAGCCACGTGTCTTTTTAGAACGGCTGTACCCAGCGTCATTCAAATGCAAATTAATGCTCTGACGGCTGACAATTAATGCTCTGACGGCTAACAGCTGACAGCCCTGACGAAAAGTAGTCATGATGACGGACACAAGAGCAACATCTTTCTAGGAAAGTAGAGAAGATCTTCACAACTTCGAGGCTAGTTTATGCGGCCAGTCTAGATGAGTTCATGCGGCCAGTACAGAGAAAACTATGCGGATCAATCATGAAGGTCCCTCCATACGGCTCGGCCATGAAGAAATCTATGCAGCTCGGCCATGAAGACTCTCATACAGTTCAGCCATGAAGACCCCTATGAGGCTCGGTCATGAACATATTCATGCGGCTCGGTCATGACAACCTTCATGCGGTTCGAGTATAGAGACTATTCATGCGGCTCGGTCATGAAATCTTTCATACGGCTCGGTCATGATGACCTTCATGCGGCCCAAACATGAACACTCCTCATACGGCTCAACAATGATGACAGGACACGTGTCCTAAAGATAATCAAATTTTGGGTCAGATCCCAATAATTTGGGACACGTGGCAAGAGAATGAATTAAATTGATTCATTTAGATTTGCGAATATCAGCAAATCATCATGATGGAGATTTATTGTAATCAACATTAATGACTGACATGATTTGGCATAATCCTCATTAATGGCCCAGATCCTTCACGCTCAAGATTAATGGTCCAGATTGATCATTTACCAGGCTGCCGCCACTTTGAGAATGGGCAATCATTGCAAACCCTAATGAGGCTCCCAACTATTATAAATAGCAGGGTGCCATTACCTTACAAGAGATACACGTACGTACAGAGAGACGCTCCCCCAAGAATCAGAGAGAAAAATCCACAGAGATTAATCCAGAGAGAGAGAAGCCAGAAAAGCAATACGAGGAGAGCAAGAAGAGCATTTCTTCATCAACGCCAACCATCTCGTCACAGGAGCCAAGGCTACGTCCGATCGTCCAAGGAGTAAGGCAGAGCTGCCGTCGCTTTCCCGAGCCTCTATCGTCACCCCCCAGAATCAAAAATAAAAAATTATACTTAGATTGCTGTACCTAGGTTTTCGTCCCTAGGCTTTCTTTGTACAAGCGAGTTTGTAACGTGAAGTAAAAGTCCAGTCCTCCCATAAAACTGTTCTGCTCTTTTATATTTCATGGCAAACAACAGATAGCAAGGTTTATACTGGTTTTTCTCTGAGAGGACTAGTTCAGTCGTGAGAACTTTTGTCCACTATTAGTTCACAATTTGAAATAGATGTTACACAACGTGCTTTACTCCGAAGAACACGCCAACTTCTACACCGTCGTATTTTCATCCGAAGCCCACGATCAGACTTCAACACCTTTCTGAAGAAAGCTTTTATACTTCAAGCTTGTACAACTTTAATACTCCTAATCAAAAACTACCGGTACTTAGAAGAACATGAGTTATCTTGGACATAGGAATATTAAAGCTTTTTTATAGATAGGAAGGCTTTAGAATAGATAAAGAAGATAAAGAATGAATGAATGAATAAAAATAACAATTTTTTCTCTTTTTATAGGAATTTTGCGACAGAGTTCGGGCAGAACTCAGTAGGGTTAACGTTCACAATTTTGAATGTTGTAGATCCAAAATAATAGGTATTTGCTACTGATCTGGAGTAGTTTTGGTAGACCGAGTTTGGTTTAAGTTCGGGCAGAACTCGCCCCGAGTTTGGTTAGGGAATTTCTAGGTCAGTTTTGGTTTTCGTGGAGGTTTGGATTATCAAAGAATTAGGATTTTATTTTGGGTCAGAAATAA
The DNA here is from genome assembly GCA_029216955.1 of Iris pallida. Lineage (NCBI taxonomy): Eukaryota > Viridiplantae > Streptophyta > Magnoliopsida > Asparagales > Iridaceae > Iris > Iris pallida. The sequence goes on from JANAVB010003615.1 coordinate 102,957, forward strand.
GGTTTTTGTGAGGATGGTCTTCCAAGTTGCTAGTGATACTGGGTCATAATTTTCTAGACTAAATAAAAATAAAGTACAAAATAAAGTAGGAAAAAATCTACTTTGACGAAATATGATGCGATCTACGACCTTCTTTTTTTTATATAAAAGCTAGAGTTTTAAATCAATTATCGAAATCGGTTTGACCATGGATGTATAGGCCGATAACAAGGAAGGTGGATGGGTATGCAGCAGTATTTTGTAGGTTGATTCAGTTTGCACCGATCGTGGTGGCTATAGAGCCAGAAAAGGCTATGAGGTTTCAGCATGGACTTCATTTGGAGATCGTTTAGCAGGTAGAGAAGGACGACTACCAGACTTTCAATGCAGTTTTAAAAGCAGCCCGGAGGCTTGAGCTTGCCTACCAGAGGATGGCATTTAGGACTACAAGCCAGAAGAGATCTTATGCCTAGAATGGGGTGAAGGAGAAGTACTGCAAATGTCAGTACCAGCCCTCCCGCATTCGTATTTATGAGCCATGAGAGTCATGAAGGATGACAGTGACAACAATTATATCGCCAGTTCGATAGCAGCAGCATCACCAGGGGTCGCCAATATAATGTACCTACTATGGCAAGGGAGGGCGCACTAGGGATGTGAGTTGGATAATGAATGGATTGTGCATGAGATATGGTAGTCCAGACCACATGATAGCTACTTGTCCGGTAATGCAGTGGCCTACATGACTAGTTTAGTAGTTACTAGCATTGCCAGCTCTAGGGGAAGCACCATACCATGGGTCAGCCCTAGCAGTGAGGCCATTACCTCGACGTCTATTGATGATGCAGACTCAGATGTTTTGGTAGAGACAACAACAAGGTCCGCAGAGGCCCCAGCAACATAGCCAGGAAAGACAGCATCGAGGAGCTCAGCAAGGCCAGGAAAGATTTCAACTTGACTCTGGAGGAGACATCAAGATCGAGCGACGTGGTTGCAGGTAATGTCTCTATCACATCCTTTTATGTATTAAAATTGTTTGATTCAGGAGCTTCTCATTCTTTTTTATCTGTACGATTTGCAACATGTATTGGATTGAAGTTTGAGACATTGCCCCGGAGGATGAATATACTCACTAGTAATGTGCTCGTAGGAGTTACCAGAGTGTACTTAGCGTGTCTAGTCATAGTGTTTAGGTATTTACTACCTGCAAGGTTGATAGAGTTCCCTATGGGTAACTTTGATATCATCCTTGGCATGGACTGGTCGAGGGACAATCATACGATTATAGATTGTCGAGGAAGTAAAGTATTATTTACTATTCCAGGAATTGAGGAGTTCATCTTCGTCCGAACTTTAGAGGATTAATCCAAGGGCATGGTTATGGCAGCAAAGGTAGACCAGGAGTAGATTTTAAATATAGCCAGGGAGTTTCTTGATGTATTTCCAAACGAGAAACAAGGATACCACCAGTTAGGGATGTGGAATTCTATATGGAGTTGATTTTAGGGACGCATCCAATATCTAACAGAGTCTACAATTGTCATAGTCAGAATTAGACAAGCTATATCAGTGAGTGGAGGAACTGAAGGCAAAGAAGTTCATTCTAGATAGTGAATCACCATGGGAAGCACTAGTAATTTTTGTACCTAAGAAGGATGGGTTGACGCAGATGTGCATTGATTACAGACAGTTGAATACAATTATAATAAAGAACAAGTATCCATTACCAAGGATCAATGATTTGTTTGATCGACTGAGTAGAGCCATTATTTTCTCTAAGATTGATTTTCTGTCTAGATATCAACAAAGGAGAGCCCGGGAGTAGGGCATACCAAGACATCATTTAGATCATAACCTGGGCATTATGAGTTTTTGGTGATGCCATTTGGACTAGCTAATGCCCCGACTGTGTTTATGTACTTGATGGATCGCATCTTCAAACGTTATTTGGATAAGTTTGTGGTGGTGTTCATAGACGACATCCTCGTCTATTCTAGTTGTGAAGCTGAGCATGAGGTGCATGTTCAGATAGTTTTGTAGACCTTAAGGGAGCACCACCTTTATGCGAAGCTTAGTAAATACGAGTTTTGGTTAGATTGTATTTCGTTCCTTGAACACGTCATTTATGGAGCAAGAGTAACAGTGGATCCAAAGAAGTTTAAGGCCATAAAGAATTGGCCAGTTTCGAAGACAATAGCAGATGTGCATAGTTTTCTAGGATTGACACGTTACTACAAAGGTTCATGGCAAACTTAGCTAGGGTTTCAACACCTTTGAAGCGTTTGATGCGAAAGAAGGTGGGGTTTGTTTGGTCAGGAGAATATCAAGCATAATTTGAGGAACTAAAGAAGAAATTGATTTCAGCACTGATTCTGACGCTTCTAGTAGGATCGAGTAGATTTACAGTATATTGTGACTCACCTGGGAAGGGACGGGTATATGTTGATAAAGCATGGACGAATGATAGCATATACATCACGACAACTTCGAGATCATGAGAGTAACTAGCATACCCACAATATGTAGTTAGCAGCAGTAGTGTTTTCTCTTAAATTATGGAGGCACTACTTATATGGGAATCAGGTAGAGATTTACACCGATCATAAGAGTTTAAAGTATGTATTCACTCAAAAGGACCTGAACATGAGGCATATAAGATAGTTAGAGTTGGTAAAAGATTTTGACGTAGATCTTTAGTATCGTCCAGGTAAGGCGAATGTGGTAGCCAATACCCTGAGCACGAGGGGTACTGCATTGGTCTTAACATCACAGAGGCACATTTTAGAAGATCTTCAGAAAATGGCAATTGAGGTGATTTTACTGCAAAAAACATGAGTGTTGGCCAGTTTACAGATTTAGTCTACATTGGTAGAGAGGATCGGAGCCGCTCAATAGAGGACCCGCAGATTCAGAAACTTCGATCAGAGTGTAAATCAGTTCGTAGGAAGGAATTGGTAATTCATGAAGATAGGACACTTAGATTTAGAAGCCATCTTTGTGTGCTGAGTCGAGAGCTTCGACATGAAGTTATGGCAGAAGCTTATAGTTCTCCTTATTCTATCCATCCTGGAGGAACAAAGATGTATCAAGATATTAAGCAGCACTTTGGGGGAATGGCATGAAGAGGGAGATAGCGAGGTTTATTTTCTGTTGCTTGATACGTTAGCAAGTGAGGACAGATCAATAGAGACCAGTAGGATTATTATAACCGCTTCCTATTCTAGAATAAAAATAGGAGCACATTATGATAGATTTTATGACTGAATTACTTAGATCCGTTAATGGTCAAAATATAGTATGGGTGATAGTGGATCGACTCATGAAGGTGCTCATTTTCTTCCTTTTAGAGTGGGACAGTATTCTAAGCAGTTGGTAGATGTGTATATGAAGCAGATAGTGAGACAACATGGTGTTCTAATAAGCATAGTATCATATCGAGACACCTAGTTCACTTCTAAATTTTGGCAAAGTTTGTACGGAAGATTGGGTACCCGATTTAGGTTCAGTACAACTTACCATCTCCAGACAGATGAGTAGTCACATAGAACCATTCAAAATTGGAAGACATGTTGCGAGCTTAACCTTAGATTTTGACAGATCTTGGAGAGATCATCTTCATTTGGTAGAGTTCTCTTACCACAGTATTTATCAGACGAGGATTCAGATGGCCCCATTCGAAGCATTATATGGAAAAAAGTATATATATCCTTTAGCATGGGACGATATGGGTGAGATAAAACTATTGGGACCAGAGATGATCACACAGACAGTGGAGATAGTCAAGATGATTAAAGAGAGACTTTGAGTTGTGTATAATAGGTATCATTGTTGGGCATATTAGCATCGGAGGCCCCTAGAATTTAGTGTCAGTAACCAAGTATTTCTACTGATTTTGCCTACTCGGGGAGTCATTAGATTTGGAACCCGGAGAAAGCTTAGTCCGTGGTACGTTGGTCCTTTCAATATTCTTACGTGGGTAGGCAATGTTGCTTATCTACTTGCCCTTTTTTCTTCGCTATCTGATACCTAATATTTTTTTATGTATCTCAGTTGCGTAGATATGTTTCGAATTCGAGCCATGTTCTCTATCACGCCCTAATTCTGCAGAACCGATCGTCCTCACCAGGGTGTGATGTTGCATGAGCCTAGATTGTGCTCACACAAGATGACTTTCATAGTGGCCGATTCCAGGCTAAGCGACGGGGTTGTCGTACAGAAGTCCCAAAGTAGAAGCATTGAATAACACGACGATACACAAAAATAGAACTGTTTACTATATAAGATTACAAGGGCACTAATCCAAAATTACAAGTCACTCAAGTTCACTTTCTTTCAGAATATAATAACTCTGCCCTCTCATCTCATAATACAAAGGTTCAAGACTTGCCACTTGTAGATGCTTCAGAAGGTAATATCCATACATTATGTCCTGTATAGGTGAAGTCTTTAATACGGTCGTACGCCTTAAAATGCTAAGGAACTCCATGCCTCAACGCGTTCAAGCGAGCTTCGCCTCGAACGAGCAGGTACCTGTAACCTGCATATAAAAACTGGTGGGTTGTCAGTACACAACCATATAGGTGAGTGAGCCCTTGCCCACCCATACAAAAACTAACACATCATTTTAGTGAGTGCAAACTATTCTTTTGTGGTCTTGCTAGTCTTCTCTTAGGATCAGTTTCAAGACAGAGACTCTTGGCCTATTCGTGTTAGAACGACATGGTCGTGTCATAAAATCCCTTTATATAACATTATTGAGGGTATGCCTCGCTACTCAGTGGTTGTATCATAAGTCCATTCGTGTTTCAACGTCAAGGCCGTGCTTCGAAACTCAATGTGACTTACCCATTGTTACCTTACGGCCTTTCATGCTTCAAACTCGACGGCTCATTCCCAAACTTGTAGAACTTATGGTATTGACTCAAACATGGCACCACATCTTGTACTGAAACACGTATAGCTACTATAGCTAATCTTAAGCTTTATAATTGTGTTGCATAAGACACACACCTTTCTTGACTCATTTATGATATGCTTATGTTTTTTGTGACTCAAATAACTCTGTACGTGTGGATTGCCAGTCAGCGCACCGACTCATCTATATGAAAGGTCACTGGCATGACAAGCCATCATGGATATAGCTAGGAAAGATAGTGGGCCAATCAATGCAGGTTGCTGACCCCACTAAAAGACCATCGAATTTTGGGTTGCCTACCCAGCATCAACTATACCGTGTTTTATCCATAACCGAATCGGTCCTGTGGCCCCAGGTTGTCGTTCGAAAAAATATCTCCCTTGTGCACAAGTTGTCCATGACCACGCACCAACGAGAACATCTAGAATCACGTAAATGCGTGGCCTAATTTGTGGTTCGACTCAAACCCTTGGCATATCCTGGTCATAAACCATACTTTTTATACATAATTGGAGACTCCTAAATGAGGGACTGCCTCGGCGATAAATGATTGCATGATCTTTTCTTATTACCTTTGAAACCCGTGAACAATTACGGCATAGCCTTCCTTCTTAACTTGAACAAAACATATTCTAAGGGTGCCACGGACCATGTCATACTCTTATATGACAAACTATGGGGCCATAGAAATATGGCAATGAAGCCGTTGAGACGTGTCTGATATAACAAACATTGAGACCATGGGAACGTGCTTGCTATGACGAGTATTCAGACCGTGGAAACCTGCCTGCTATGACGTCAAGTCGATAGCCTACGGTATTACTTTGCTTAACTCTATACGTGCGATCGAAAGACCCAGTGCCACTTTAAAAACCATCATGGATTGATATATAGGCAACATGCTAACACTTTCAAGTTTTATACAAATTTAACACAATAGGACTATTTTCTTAGCTATGTGGATACATCTCTTTTATTATCAAGCCTATTCAGTATCATGAAAACTTCTATTTATTAGTATGAAGGCCATGCTGAGGCAAGTTCATCGATGCAACCCACCTTAGCGAGGAGTTGCCTCGACCGAACAGGACCTCGAGCAAGCCGTTGCATAGCCAAGTCCAAATGCTATTGCGTTTTGATTTCTCTTTTTGAATTAAGTTGGACAGGGCATTATATCTTTGATTATTCTGAGCTAGTCGCGAGTACCGACTTGACTATGAGAAATAGCTTGTATCCATTTTGGATCATAGAAAGAAGGCACTCCAGAACCGGACTATTAGGCTTATCCATGTTGCTTCGGGCCATTACTTTCCGGAAGAGTCGAGATGGGAGCATAAGGATGTGATTAGATCTCGATATCTATACTTGTTCGACTCAGAAGGTATATTTAATTCTTATTGCCTCATACTTAAATTTTGAGCTTGGTTAGCAACATGTGGTAGGTAATTTATTCTTGTTGTATTATTGATTGATGTGATTGCATGTGTAGTTAGGCTTATAGTTAGTACCTTGTTTGTCCTGTTTCTCTGTCATGTCTTGGTTAAAATTCCGAGGACAAAATTTTTCAAGGAGGGTAGGGATGGTACTCCTCGTTCCCGATATACATATTTTTCCTGTATGGATCTTGAATGCGTTATATGGTATCTGTAACATGTGCACCTGATCGTGGCATGGAACAATATCTTGTCACGGAGTAGTATGCCACCTTTTGTCCTTGTATGGTTGTAGGTGTAGATCACTGCTTCGATAATGGAATACTGGACCATGTCATGATCTAGATTTTAATTAATTATTTAATATTTTAGTATGACATGTAGAATAGAATAGTGAAGTTGGGGCTAGGGTTTAGTGGAGCCACTATCCCCTTTTCATATAAATATTCTCTTCTATTCTCTTTCTTCATTTACTCTTTTATTTATTTTCCTACTAACCCATAGGCAAGTACATCTTGCACTAATGGAGAGACTTTTTTATTTTCTTTATATATTATTAGCTTATATTATGGATCTAAACCTTTTCTACATGTTTGGTTCTTGGAGTTTTTGGATTTGATGGCTAGTTTAGTGTAGATCTAAGTTTGAAAGTTTGGGTTTTATAGGTTTTTTATGGAAATGATCTATAAGAAGTTCTTATTTTTTATAACTATTTGTTCCATGTTGTAGAGAATTTGATTTCATGTAATTTTGCCTTTATTTTGCTTGATTTTGAGATCGGAGGATTAAGTTATGTTCATGGCAAGATTTAAGAAACTCCATGGTTGAACTTGCTGTTCAAGACGATGACCCTCCATTCGTGCACTAGGCCATGCGGCAGAAATGCCAAGTGGCCATGAAAAATTGCCCCATGAACCCCGATAACATGTGCGAAAAGTGCTTGCTTGTTCGCTATGCTCCTATGGTTGCTATGCGCCTATGTTTGCTATGTGCCTAAGGTTGTGCGCCTAAGGTCGCTATACGCCTGTGGCTGCTATGCGCCTGCTAATGGCTATGCGTCTGGCCATGTCATATGCTTGGTATGTCCGTACGCATGTTTTCTGTCCGAACCTGACCTCCCTATGTGTCAGTCTACAACCCATGCGCCTGTTTCTGTTGGATTTATATTTTTAGTGATTTTTCTACTATCTTTTAACGATTTGATTACTTGTCCAGGCCATAGTATATTATGAGTAGCTAAGCTGATATGACCCATAAACCTATGTTTTTCTACGTGCCTATTTGACCTAAATGCCAAGAGATTTCTATGCGACTACTTGGCTTGACCATGTTCCTGACATGATTACCTGTATAATTGTTGGCATATTCTATATGTGTAATGAGGTACAATTCTATGTGTGCACTAAGGTGATATTCTACGTGCTGTGCAATCTTACATATTAAATGTCAATACATTTATATTTCCAGCACGGTCTTAGTAATTAGTCAATAATATTGGCGTGGTACAATGATTGCTTGATTTATGAATTACACTAAGGGTGGATCCAGATTGGGGCTGTGTGAGTCGATGTTATTTCATACTTAGGGTACTTGTACCAATGCACGACATCTAGAAGGATGGTCATGTGACCACGACATGTGATTCCAAACCAACATTGGATTAAGCTAAGGTAACTCAACTGGATAGAAGCATTGGAAGGGAACAAAATCTCGAGATTGTGCGTTACCATCCGATGTCGGATAATGTTCATGAGTGCAAGGTTGGCCACCATAAATACTGTATATTCAATAGCCATAGTAGAGTAATGTATCTGACTATGTGTGCCGAGCTAGTATGTCCCTATAGGAGGACTATAGAACTGCTATTGATCTGTTTAGCGCAATGGCCTTACAAGGGACCGGTGCAATCTACGTGCTATGTGCTATACGATATTATTGTTTCAGCTGTCCTGCTTGGATATGTTACGATATGAGGATTCATATATATATATATAACCATCTCTGGGATAACCCAAACACGTCATAGTAAGGCGTAGGACGTATTGGTCGTCTGTAATATAACTTGCATGTGATCTGTTTTTTCGGTTAGCAGTCAGAGAACATGGACTATCAAGGTACATTGTCCGACCCATGTTCTTGTTTGGTTCTTTGCTTGGGTTATTGTGCTACGACATGCTGTGGACCAATATTGTGATACAAAAGCAATTAGCCGGACTATGACTATAGGGTGTAGTCTATCTCGGCGTAGTTCGGCACTTTTTGTCCTTGTTTGGTTGTAATGGTATCGCAATTGCCTCATTGGTAAATTATAGATTATGATCCTTGGATATGACTTATTTATTGCATAGATTTTGTCTCATTCATATATGATTACTTGTGATACTTACTATTTGGGGTTGATCCCTCTAGTTTTGTTTGGCCAAATCTTGACGATGGTGCATACTAGGAGCATGGCTGTTAAAGGACTCTAGTGGATTTCTTCTTCACCACTCAGACATCATCAATTTTGTACTTGTCATTTAGCCGTGGCACCTGTTTAGCCGGATGACTATGGTTATGTACTATTGACTCTCTATGCTAGCTGGTATTTTGTATGTTTATTCTTATGATCATTTTAATGAAGCATCGGGGATACCTTACTGCTTTATCTTATATGTTCATTAATTATTGATTCTTTATTGAGTGGTTGAGACGTAAATGTTCTGTATGATCCTAGGAGACATGATTATAGTATGCACTTCCATGTCGAGTGACAGCTGCGATCACTGTATGATGTTTTCGTACCTTTTATGAGGTAGCTGGCCATGTCCATCTCCATATTTTTGTACTAGGGCGTGGTAAGTCTCATAGGAAAAACTCATGGATACAAGTACAAAAATACAAATAAAATAAAGACTACAAAATGACTACAGACTCTAGCATAAAGTATTTACTACTGGAGAAACCTCGTCTTCAACTGCCAGTGCAAGTGATGAATAAACTCCAGGTCTGTACTCCTCAAAAAATATCTCCTTACCTATGTTTGGAAGGAAACCAGGTCCTCAGGGGACATAACAAGGTACATAATATGTAAACTAAAGGAAACAGTAAGGTTATGTTTGATTGGGCTTTTTTTCCATGGAAAATATTTCCTTGACAAATTTTCCACCAATTGTAGTGTTTTATAGCTTATGTTTTCCATGGAATTATTTTCCAGAAAACTATCATTTTCCACATTTTCTTCTAAGATGTTGAAAAATGTAACTTGCCCAATCCATAGGAAATTATCATTTTCCCTGGAAAATAACTATTTTCTGCGGAATATAATGACAATGAAACACCCAAATTAAGTTTTCCATGGAAAATTTAGAATTTATTTATTTTCCACATATTTTCACCTTACAATCAAACACACCCTAACTTACATATATGTGGGGTATACTAAAACAAACTACAAACTGACATGACTCTCTTGAGGACAACGTTCACAAATGTGGGCCGTTGTAACTACCACTTTCTAGCGTAGGGGTATTTTGGTAATTTTGTGTGTTGATCATCTTTTTATATATATATTATTTTATATTTGTGATTGTCTAAAATTATAAGTGTCAATTTGTGGCTAGCAATTAGATTTTTGCAAGTGTTAATGCTAATTATTGTTAGTCATGAATTTAGCAATTATAATTACTTAAGTTTTGTTGTCATGAAAGGAATATTCCTTTTAGTTGTAGAAATTCCTTCCTTTTAGTTGATTAGATTTCATTCACGATAAATGGAGAGGGGCAAACTTGATATTTTGGCATGACCAAAACCTTATAAAACTATAAGAAAAAAACTCTTTTACAACGTTCCATCTGCAACACTTCCTAAAAATGTTGTAAATATGGTGGGTCTTGTACAACCATTATTGTAAAAACGTTGTAAAATACAGGTGCAAACAATGTTTTATATTCAAACGTTAAGGCTTCTACAATAGTCATTCACAAAAGTTGTATATTACTGTTTTCAACAACATTTTATTAACATTCTAACATTTGTTAATTTTGACAGTGTTTATTTAATGTTGTCCATGTTATTAATTTTGGCAATGTATTTAAAATATTATAAAAATGTCATATTCAACAACGTTTATCCGTTGTTGTAAATTTTTTATGTTTCACCATATTTTTTCGATGTTGTAAAATTAATTTTATTTTGCTACTTGATATAAACGTTGTGTATGTAATGTAATTTTACAATGTTTAAGAAATATTACAAAAAGGTTATATTGAACAACTCTTAAAAAAATGTTGTAAAAGGTGTATTTTACAATGTTTAGATTTTTTTTTGATTAAATGATATGTCACATGCTGAAATCCATCCCTTCCACAACTTCGAAAGACAAGCCTAATGTATCAGTTTCTTGCAGAAATTCTTTCAAAGACTTCTTGCTCATCCTAATCTTCATTCTTGTAAAAGTCATGACTCCTCCACATCTATTTTGCTCTATAAATTGTTGCTTTAACTTAAGTTGTCATATATTCAATTGATGAATTAATTATTAAAAATATCTAACAACTATTTGAATTTTAAAGCCTAATTGTTGAGATAAATAAGTTTTCTTCATTTAAATGTTTTTACAACTTATTATGCCTTTAAATGCCAAAGCTATAAAGTTCTTCGACCGAGAGGAGCTTAAGAAGGAAGTATGGGATCTGAAAAGAGATAACACTCTATTGCTAAATATTTTTTAATGCTTCTACTGTAAATCTTGCTGGATCTCGATCCTGATCTTCTCAGGTTGATTCAAAAATTATGTTCTGGTATTGGCAGACGGAAAAGTTGCAATGCAAATATCTTACTACCTGTAAAGTGTATACAAGGATTGGAGATTTTAGTCCTATCATTTTGTTCAATTCCTTTTTAAGATCTTATGGTGAATACACTGAACTATATCATGAATTTGTTAACAAATAACTCAAAATTTTGTTTTAAAACAACTTTGAAACTGTAGCAGACATGATATCTTTTATTTTTGTAATAGATTGCTTATTCTCTTCCTTGTCGATCCAACATGATACACTATTCATTACACAAGCTGGTAGTTACTAGGGGTGAGCTTTCGATTTATTCGGTTTCAACTGACCCGAAATAGTGAAAACAGAATAAACTAAAATCTAAAACTGAATATGAAACCGAATCGAAAGTAGCCAAAACCGCAACCGAACCGAATAATGAAATCAGTTTATTCGATTTGTTCGGTTGGAATGTTTCAATTGTTTAATGGATTGGGTCCAATATTGGTATCATGATTAAATTATATTAAAAGTTATAGTTTCTATACACATTTGTTAGCTATTTCAAAGTTGGTCCTAAGTTGGACAAGTTGTTAAATTGTCAAAATAGGACGTCAACATATGCATAGAATTGTTGTTTTCAAATATACATAATTTTAATTATGAAATATTCATTCAATTGAGAGAACTTACTTAATTGTATAATTTAATTCAGTTTTGTACCAAAATCGAAACCGAAAAGAAATTTTAGTATATTCAAAATGGAGCAAAAGTTTTTTCAAACTGAAACGAATATTTTAATTTGACTCGGTTAAATTCAATTTTTGGTCCAAAATCAAATAATGCTCACCACTAGTAGTTGTCCCTATAATTTCAACAAATGATAGCAGACAATCCAGCATCTTTTCTTTATGATACAATTGAAGCCTATTGAAATGATAGTTGATGTTCAAGCAACGACAACATATGATTACACTTAAATGTACAATTTTACATTTTGCGTGTACTATCACTTTTCTTTTTCATGGGATATTATATAAACTCCAGCAATAGCTGATGGGCAGAAAGAAAATTGTACTGCATTTTGGTATCTCCTATCTCTTTTGGCTATACATTAATCCCACTTCTAATCCATATCCATATCTAAATTCGAATCCAAATTTGAACACAACTGGTCCTAAATCTTCAGTTGCATAATGCGGCTTAGAAAAGACTCAAAAGTGACTCGTCCAAGTCGTGTATATATATATATATATATATATATATATATATATATATATATATATATATATATATATATATATATATATATATATATATACCTATCCCTATCAATATCCATATCCATATCTAAATTTGAATCCAAATTCGAACACAACTAGTCCTAAATCTTGTCAGGAGTTCGAATCCTAGGTAAATTGTTTCTGAAATCGCTCCTACTGGGATTCGAACTCCTGACCACTCGGGCCGCACGCATATATATATATATATATATATATATATATATATATATATATATATATATATATATTCAGAAATCTTTTAGTGCATAATGCGGCTTAGAAACGACTCAAATATAACTCGTCAAATATATATATATATATATATATATATATATATATATATATATATATATATATATATATATATATATATTTGTTTATATATATATATATATATATCTATATATATATATATATATATATATATATATATATATATATATATATTTGTTTATATATATATATATATATATATATATATATATATATATATATATATATATAAACACATATATAATCATGACTCCTTCCCTCTCCCCCCTTCTGAAGCTCCCCCCGCGTCCACCGGATCGTCCCGCTGATCCGCCCTCCATCGACGGCCGACATCGTCCCCTCCCCCTCCAGAAGCTCCCTATGCCACCGACTCCCCTCCTCCCCCTCCCGGAGTTCTTTCCGCGATCGCCTGCTCCCCCAGTCAGTCCGTCCCACAGCGGGATCGCCCGACCCGTTCATCGTCGGCGGCGTAAGGCTTCCTCCACCTCTTATCCTCACCACCCGTCCCTTCCTCGGCCCCGCCACCGACTCCCAGTTGTAGCCGATCTCCAAGCCGCATCACCCTTTTGGGGTCTTTCTCGTCACGGCCGCCCGACTTCGGTCTGGATGCCGGAGCAGCTGGCTATAGTTGGCACAGCCAGCGCCGGGATCGTGCGTAAGCTTTGCTGGCCCCCCGGCTCTCCTCCGGCCTCTCCGGCCGCCCAGGGCGCAGCCCCGCTTGATGGCCTCGCGATGGCAGTGCAGACCATGTTTCGTTCGACGAGTTTTCCTGCTCTCTTTCCTCAGCATCCCTCCAGGCTGCAAATTCGAATTCGAATTCAGAGTCAGCTCCCTTCCACCCTCGGGATCCACGGAGAAGGTGTCATGGGCCCAAGTCCTCGTCGACTGGGCATGTGCTCGCTCTATTTTGGCCTGTTATATGCCACCCTCTTCTCGAGTCCAGGGCCTTCTGCGCCCGCTCTGAGGACCCCGAGATTAGCGATGCCGGCACGTCCGACCATCATCGCGGCCAGCTCTCTCGAGGGAGGCCATGCGCCCTCCTTCCAGGGTCCTGGACCTTTAGCACCCGCTCGGATGGACTCAAGCCATGCGCCTACTGCCCGGCCAGTGCCCCATGCGCCTGCCCTGCTTCCATCCCTTTCGGTTCCTTTGTGGAGGGATCAGGTTCACAGAGTGGCGTGCCAGTATCTCATCCTCCCCCCGCAGATGCTAGCCAAACCCTCGTTCAACCTGCAGTGCCCCCCTTCACACGCAGTCAGGACAACTCAGTCGGTTTCCTTTGCGGATGCCTTGTGGCCGGACCACTTACCTCACCTGGACCCCCAGTATGCGGACGTAGAGCTCGGCAACATCGAGTTCCAGGCCCCGTCAGAAGGTCAGCCCATACAGATTCCCTTCTCCCAAGCAGAGATTACCTCCCTCGCCAGTCGCTTCATGAAAACCTTTGTCTTGAAGTTCCAGGCGGGTTACCCGAAACTCTCCACTGTTCACGAGGCCGTCTCCGGTTGGGGGATAGTCTTGGATTTTCAGGTGGTGCCGCTAGGCCCTAAGTACTGTTTCCTACACCTCTCCTATGCAGCAAACTACTCCAAAGTTTGGGCAAAAGGCACCACCACAGTAGGATCTAAAAGTGTCAAAATCGTCAAATAGACTCACAATTTTGACCCTAAGGTTGATTCGACCATTATATCAGCATGGATTACCCTCCCCAACCTGTCTCTAGTATGCTTCACGCCATTGGCTCTCAAAAGGATAGCCAGCTCATTCGGATCCCTAGTGGCCATTGTCGAAGAGACTCGAAGCCTCTCCAAAGGTAACTTCGCTAAAATATTTATGGAACTGGATCTATCCTCAGATCCTCCTGAACATATTGAGCTCCAACTCGACGGTAGATCACACTTCCAGGCTCTGGTATATGACAATAGCATTATTTACTGTAAACACTGTCAGCTAAGAGGACATCACACCAAGCACTGCTACAAAGTCCACCCAAAACTGAAGAAACCAGCCACCCGCAAGACATCATCACAAAAAAAATTAAACCCAACCGTCAGAGCCCATCCTTCCTCTTCCCAACTCACATAGCGCTTCGCTGACAACGAAGCTTCACCTAGCCCTAACATCATTTCCCAATCCACTCAGGAAATTATGCCCTTCCACTCCCAATCCACTTTGTAATTGGTATCATCCGCTACTAAGGACATTCACCTCCACAACTCCTTCGGTGCTCTCGCCCTTTCAGAAGACACCGCATCAGAACACTTTGATTTAAGTGCAGTAAAGCACCATTCTGAAGAGGACACAGAGAGGCGGGTTTGCGAGGAGCCAGAGGCACAGCCCCAAGAATCAGACAAGGATGATCTCTCTCCACCCTCAGAGGACATACTCGTATTATTGTGCGCAGACTCAAATCACAGGCTCTAGCTAGCCAAGGAGGCAGGTTTCCTTGACCCCTCAAACCCCCTCTGCGCGCTGAGAGAGATCGAGTTAGAGGCCCCTTCCCCAAAGGAAGCCTCCGAGCAAAAAATGCACGAAAAGAACAAGGAAACGACATATCCTGCAATAGCGTCTCAGAAAGGACACAACAAACCTCACAACAATAAAAAAAATAGCGCAAAAAGTCAACGGTCATGACCACGAGATCAGCCGTAAAGCTACACAATCCTCCTACCCATACCCCCTCAATGCTTTACATCCTTTTGTGGAATGTTCGTAGGCTTGCTAGCAAACCCACTATGAACAGACTTATCAGCCTCAAGAAAATCCATCATATTGACATTCTAATCATCATAGAACCCATAATTCAGAAGAACAAAAAAACTCAAAGCTCTTCAACTTACTCTTGGCTTCCTGAAAGCAGTTGCCGGGTGCAACGACATCTGGATATTCTTTGGCCCTAATATCAAGTTCGGTTCCATCCAAGACTCAAGACAAGCTCTCTCCTGCTGGGTTGAGCACCCAACTCTCCAGAGCCGATCCATTTTAGCCGTCGTACACGGCAGTTGTGTCATACACGAACGCAAGGTCCTTTGGGACACCCTATCGGACACTCATCAGCAACACAGCAACCTCCCGTGGCTATGTGTCAGAGACTTCAACACTATTTCTTGCAGCAAGAAGAAGTCAGGCGGTCGCCCACCTCATTAGACGGCCATGAACGACTTCAATACCTTCATTTTCAATGCGCATATGTCCCCCTTCCTTTCTCAAGCAACGAGTTTACATAGTGCAACATGCATGAAGGCGCCAGACGCCAGTACTCCCGTCTGGACAGAGCTCTGGTCAACAATCACTGGTCTGACACAGGCCTCATCTCCAACCTATTCCACCTTAACACCATAGAATCGGACCACTCTCCCCTTCTTATAGAAATTAGTACCAACCCCAATCCGATCAAGAAAGCGTTCCGGTTCTAGGACTTCTGGACCTTCCATCCGCAATTCAGAAACATCGTAGCGACCACTTGGGGGGCATCCACAGAGTTTGATCCTCTATTCCGTATTGTTGTCAAGCTCAAAGCCACCAAAAAAGCGCTGACTACTTGGAGCAAGAACGCCTTCGCAACATTTTTCAGGAAATTAAAAAGCGGAGGACGATGTGACCAAGGCAGAGGTGTTGTTCTACTCGAAAAGATCACAAGAGCATCGTGCCACACTTAACCTCACTAGGGCCATACTCAAATCTTGGCTGAAGTTTGAGACTGAATTCTGGAAGCAGAAAGCAAGGCTGGCTTGGGACACCGAGGGAGATAGAAACTCGGCTTTCTTTCACTCATGCGTTAGAGGTCGGAGAAAATAGCTAAACTTGTACCAGATTTATGATGACAATGGCCTCCTCCTGATAGGCCAACGGAGCATTCAAGAGGCCGCCACCAGCTACTACAACAGATTATTCACCAAAGAGCTCATCTTCAAAGACGACGATCTCCTGTCCAAGATCCCCAACATGATTAGCAACAGAGAGAATGAGCAACTCCATGTTCCCCCAACCGTAGAAGAAGTTAAGGCGACGGTGTAGACTCTTAACGAACACAGCGCCCCCAGACCCGACGGTTTCTCTGGGAAATTCTTTCGTACATGCTGCGACCTCATCGCCTAAGACTTCCTTGAAGCGGTCATAGCCTTCTTTCAGGGAGCAAGATACCCTAAATCCATCTCTTGTGCCAACCTCATACTCATCCCTAAGAAAGAGAATCCAGAGACTTTCAAAGACTTCTGCCCCATCTGTAGTGCCCCGTCCCTACATTGTGCCCCATTTTCGTCCATGGGGTGCACAAGAAAGGAATATTGTCGCTATCGATTCGGTCGGGACCGATAGGTCAGAATCGGCCGAGTCGATCGAACGGGAACGGTTGAATTAAGATCCATTCCACGTTATGGAATGGCTTCTTCGGAACCAAGTTCCATATTCAGCGGGTTGTGCCTCGAGGATTGGCTCTATGGCTGAGTCGGGAGAGACCTCCCATTGCTCTGATTTTTATGCCTTACTTGATTTTGGCTTTGGCTTTGGTTTTCGTGAATGTGTTTTTCGTGAATGTTTTTCGAATGAGTTTTTGTGACTTACATTTTCGAGCTTCGCATTCATATCGAAATTCTTGAATTATACAGTATTCTAATCAGTTGCTTATGCGATTGCAGGTGATCGCGTAGGCGACGTCAGCGCAGCCAACCGGTCGCTCACTTGAAGCAAGGCTAAGGCAAGTGGCTGACCTCCTTCGCTTCGTCCCTCTATTTCAAAAATAATATGAAGTCTAATGAATGCTTATCATAACAGTGTAAAGTCAAAGAAATCGTGGCATGATTCTTCACGAAACACTTGCTATCAAGCTGCCGGTCTCGAAAATGGAAAATGTGTTTTCTTATACAGATCCACTTAGCCTATGCAAAATAATGAATGAATCGATTAACGTTTATCGCAACGATACGAGTAAGGAAGCAAATCAACTAAGTTTAAAAGAAAACGGTCATTGGATAACTTGTCGACAAGGTGAAGTTTTCTCGAACGGTTGCCTAGGCCAAGGGATCGATTCGGCCCGGGAGGAACGAGTGTAGCAGCGGCAACCCTTCATCGGCTCGAGTTATGCTGGCACTTTCGCACAGGGCTCGCTACCCGACACGAAAGGGGCGTTGTCTAACCCGGCTATAGTCCGCGATGGCTTGACATTTCCAGTGGCCTTCACACCCCTTTTCACTGCTTAACAAGTACG
Source organism: Iris pallida (assembly GCA_029216955.1). Classification (NCBI taxonomy): domain Eukaryota; kingdom Viridiplantae; phylum Streptophyta; class Magnoliopsida; order Asparagales; family Iridaceae; genus Iris; species Iris pallida. Next base: position 120,800 of record JANAVB010003615.1, read on the forward strand.
CGGGACACGAGATGAATATGATAGTTGCTTAATGTTATATAGTTTGAATGCTTGCCTTAAAACATGTTAACATGCAAATCGAGCAGGATGGTTAGAAACATTATCGAAATAGCTAGCTAACATGTTTACGAAACTTCTTGAATCAAATGCAGAGCTTGGATTTAATTAGTCATTCGCCAGTACATGGGTTCGTGCTGATCCTCGCTCTTTGCAGGTCCCGCGAACTAGGAAGGATGCGCCAACTAACTCGACGACGTTCGTGACTTTTGAAGCTTCGACCTTACGTCGAAGACTTTCTCTGCGACTCCACTTTTGAAGGCACTCGACAGTCCAAGGAAAATGACTCAACGTCCCATCCATCCAGGTCACTGGAGTACTTTGTTGTAGATTGAGGGATGTGTACAATGTATGGAATGGCTATCTCATCGGCACTCTTTTGTAATCGAGTCATGTTGTAGCCCGTGCGGCAATGAGTCTTGTATCGGAGTATATAAAAGATGTTTATTATCAATAAAGGTCAAGTTTCCTTTAGTTATTTTGTGAATAAATTTATCTGCGTACCCTCTTAGATCTCGTGTCTCAAATTACCTTATGATATGCCATGTACGATCGCAAATTAGGTTCGCACCGCATCACGCCCGGGAGACGACTATCGATTTAACAGAATCGGAGCGTGACATAAATGGTATCAGAGCACGGCTTTATGTCCTTGGCCTCCAGTGTCGAGTTCTAGTCTCCATCTGTTGACCTCGTGTCGATGAGATAAGTTGTTGCATACGCTGAAACCAGGATGTTTTCTGAAACTAACGAGAGTTGCCTTTCTTTTCCCTGCAGTTGCGGGAGCTCGGGCAAAGGATGAGGCGAGCGCTTCCAGCGGCTCGAGTACTTCCAGACCCGAGCATTCTATCAACCCAACGGGAATGACGCCAGTCGTAGCCGGACCTTCCGGCGATCCGATGCAACATATGCTGCAAATGCTTGAAATGCAGCAACATCAAAATGAGCTCCATCGTCAGCAAGCAGAGGCTCGTCAGATCTAATTTGAGAATCAGTTCGAGGCCCAATTCAAGCTGCAGCAGCAATAACTGAATATCCTCCAGCAAATCGTACAGTCGGTCATGGGCAACAACAATAATTCAACGATGATGCCTGCCGTGACCCAGCCTGCGGCTCGATCCAACGAAGCTGAACCAGAGGCGCCCGTGCTCTCACCTGCAGCACCGAGAAGTTCTAACTTCGACGTGTCAAAATTTACGAAAAGCTGTCGTACTCCTTCAACGGCACAGAAGATCCCTCCATGGCGATCAACTGGTTGGAGGAGCTGGAAGACAAGTTCGAGCTTCTGGGTGTCGAGGACTCGAAGAAAGTCACGTATGCTTAACTTCTAGTTTGAATGAACGCGTATGATTGGTGGGCTGTGCAGAAGCGGGCTATTCGACGTGAAGACGAGACGACGACGATCTCATAGGCGACATTCAGAAATGCATTCGAGACTGAGTATCTTTCTGCAGCCGTGCGACAGGAAAAAGAAAACGAGTTTATGCAGTTGACGCAAGGGAATATGACGGTATGGCAATATGCGGCCAAATTCAACAAACTAGCAAAGTTTGCAGGAGACTATCTACCTACCACTGCAAGTCGAGCAAAACGATTTGTAGTGGGCCTGCATTCCACTATCCGTGCTTATGTCTCGGTGTCGGAATACAAAGCCATGGGCGAGGCACTCAACCATGTTCTCCGTCTGGAGTCTGAGTATCCGTCTACTACTACCGGTGCTGTTCACTTTAATAACAAATGTCATAGTAATACGGGAGGCAACAACGCGCACAAGCGTCAATATCGCGGCAACCAGACGAAGGAGCGGATGGTCTACAATTTCTGCCACAAGGACGAGCACCTGGACACCGAGTGCCGATTTAAGCACAGAACATGTTTCCAGTACGACAAAGCAAATCACTTCGGAAGGGACTACCCGGAAGCTATGCCGAACCAACGTCCCCCACAACACCAACAAAATCGAGGCAAAGCACCTTGGGCTCCACCAATCGCACAACAGAATGGCCAAGACCGTCGCCCCAATGGTCAGGACCGCGTCTACGCCATGACTCAAGACGAAGTGTTCGCGTCTGACACAGTCATGACATGTATACTAAAATTCAATGATAAATCTGCTCGTGTATTATTTGATTCAGGTTCAACGCATAGTTTTATATCGTCAGACTTTGCCGCCGAGCACAAATTTTTTTTGACACCACTGGGCCTTGATCTCACTGTTAACGTACCGTCGGGCATGCCACTACTTGCAAATTTAGTCTGCAGAGACAGAATCATCTGTATAGGTGGTCAAAAGATCAGTCTCGATGCGATAGTTATAAATATTAAGGACTACGATATCATTCTGGGGATGGATTGGCTCGGTCCGTACAATACAACCATGGACTGCGCTAAAAAGAGGGTCATATTTCGCATACCTAGAGTGCCTGAATTCTGCTACTCGTATGGTGCGGCATCGCCGACCTGTATGGTGATCTCCGCAATATCTGCTCGACGGATGCTGTAATTCGGGTGCGAAGGCTATCGAGCTTCCGTTCGAGACATGCGATAGGATAGTGCAAACGCAGATCAGACCGACATTGTGGCAGAATTCCTCGATGTATTCCCGGATGAGCTGCCCGACATGCCGCCCAATCGAGAGATTGAGTTCACTATCGATACATTCCCCGACACTCGACCGATCTCGAAAGCCCCGTACATAATGGCTCCTGCAGAGCTTAAAGAACTCAAGGTGCAGTTACAAGAGTTGCTCGACAAGGGATTCGTTCGGCCCAGCGTCTCACCCTGGGGAGCGCCCGTGCTGTTTGTCAGGAAGAAGGTTGGCTCTATGCATCTTTGTATCGATTACCGCGAGCTGAATAAAGCCACCGTCCGGAACAAATACCCCCTACCCTGCATAGATGATCTGTTTGATCAGCTTCAAGGAGCCACGGTGTTCTCTAAAATTGATCTGCGTTCGGGTTACCATCAACTCAAGATCAAGCCGGACGATGTGTCGAAGTCTGCCTTTCATACTCGATACGCCTAGTACGAGTTCCTGGTAATTTTGTTCGATCGAATGAACGCCCCTGCTGCTTTCATGGATCTGATGAATCGGGTGTTCCGACCATTCATCAACAAGTTCGTAGTAGTCTTCATCGATGACATACTCGTCTACTCGAAGAATAAGTAGCAACACACTGAGTATCTATGGGCCGTGCTTCAGACCCTTCGAGAAAATCAATTGTATACGAAGCGAAGCAAATATGAATTTTGGCAGTGTAGCATCGCATTCCTTGGACACATCATTTCAGCTGAAGGCATTGTGGTCGACCCAAAGAAAGTTGAAGCCGTCGTCGATTTGGAAGCGGCCAACGTCCGTCAGCGAGATTTGAAGTTTCCTTGGCTTAGCGGGATACTATCGACGCTTCGTGAAAGACTTCACAAAGATCGTATCGCCTCTGACTCGCCTCACCCAGAAAGGAGTCGCATTCGAATGGTCAGACGATTATGAAGCTTCATTCAAAGAATTAAAGCAATGGCTCGTCTCGGCCCCGATACTCTCACTTCCAGAAGGGACTGAGGGTTTCCACATATTCAGCAACGCGTCCGATCAGGGCTTGGGGTGTGTGCTGATACAACGGAACAAGGTGATATCTTTTGCTTTCCGACAACTAATGCCGCACGAGAAGAATTATCCCACGCACGACCTGGAGTTAGCGGCGATTGTGTTTGCATTGAAATTATGGTGTCACTATCTCTATGGCGTGACGTGCACGATCTATACCGATCACAAGAGCCTCAAGTATCTATTCATGAACCGAACTTGCGACAGAGGCGTTGTCTTGAACTGATCAAGGATTACGACTTGACTATCGACTATACGTCAGGAAAGGGAAATATTGTGGTGGACTCTCTGAGGCGGAAGTACATAGCCTTGCTATCCATCGACTGAAGACTGCTACGTGACTTAGAAGTGATGGGCATTGAACTCCGAGTCCGATTCCAGAATGTATAGTTGGCAAAGTTACAGTTAGAGCCGAGCTTGCTTGAAAAGAACAAGACCGCTCAGAAGGACGATCCGTACCTGAAGAAAATGTGAGGTCTAATCTCGACGGGTAGGACGACCGACTTTGCGGAAGACGAGACTGGCATGCTTCGATTAAGGGGTAGGCTATGCGTTCCGGATGATTCAGAACTTAAAAAGGAGATATTATCGGAGGCGTACTACGCGAAGTACACCTTGCATCCCGGCAGTACGAAGATGTACAAGGACCTCCGCACAAACTTTTGGTGGCACGGAATGAAAATATATGTGGCACTTTTCGTATCGTAATGCATGGCCTGTCAGCAGGTGAAAGTTGAGCACCAGAGACCGGGCGGGGAGATACAGAATCTGGCAATTCCAGAATGGACGTGGTAGCATGTGTTCATTGATTTTATTGTTGGTCTACCGAAGACGCCACCGGGAAATGATGCCATCTGGGTCATCGTCGATCGACTAACCAAGTCAGCGTACTTTATTGCCATCAAAGTTACTTGGAGCGTTGATCGCCTGGTGCAGATTTATTTTGATGAGATAGTACGGCCGCACGGAGTTCCAGTATCCATCATCTCCGATCGGGATTCACGGTTCATGTGGCGATTCTGGAGTAGCCTTCAGTCGACGCTGGGTACCAATTTGCAGTTCAGCTCAGCTTACCATCCTCATACCGACGGCCAAACGGAGCACGTCAATCAGATTCTCGAAGACATGCTACGACTCTGTGCAATTGACTTCAAATCAAGCTGGGACAATCATCTACCTCTGGCCGAATTTGTATACAATAACTGCTCTCAATCCAGCATTCAAATGGTGCTGTATGAAGCCTTGTACGGACGCAAGTGTCGATTATCCATTTGCTGGGACAAAGTCGAAGAGCGGCAGATTCTCGACCTGAAACTGGTTGAACAGACCGTGCAGAAAATTCGGCTCATTCGGGAAAGACTAAAGACTGTGCAGAGTCGTCAAAAAAGCTATACAGCCTCGAGTTTCAAGAAGGCAATCACGTATTTCTCAACGGGTCGCCCATGCGGGGAGTTACTCGGTTCGGCACGAAAGGAAAGTTGAGCCTGAGATTTGTTGGGCCGTTCGAAATACTCGAACGGGTTGCCCCAGTGGCCTATAAAATTGCCCTACCACCGGCGCTTGAAGGTGTACACAATGTCTTCCATGTCTATCAACTGAGGAAGTGTTTGCAAAAATAAAAGTATAAAACTTTATTGATACAAACTGTAATAAAGATTACAAGAATTCTGGGAAAATTACAACTATAGGAATCCAATCTTGATGACGATTGCATTATCCCTTAGACGATATGAACTGTGAAGACGAAGCCTTTGAAGTTGAAAACAACTCTGAAAACTGAAGGCAAAAGCCTCTGAAGTTGAAGACAAAAGTCTCGGAAGAATGCAACAGCACTTTGGCAAGAACTCCTGATCTCTCTGATTTCTGATCTCTGATCTTGATCCCCCTTAAAATGAAGACTTGAAACTCTATTTATAGAGTTCTAGAAATAACTAATTTTCAGTTATTTCGGGACTGCGCAGGATGATTTGCGCAGCATTGGTTTGTGCAGCATTGATTTGCGCAGACAGTTACTGGATCATGGGCCAACTATCATGGACACATGGCATCATTTGATAGAAATGTGCATGATCATGCATAAACAGTTGTCACGTAATGAGCAATCGATGGCATGAATGCCACGTGTAACTTATCAGTTATATTGATGGAGTGCGCAGAGTTGAATTGCGCATACATGGTTTGCGCAGACTCAAACTGCGCAGGATTGGTTTACGCTGCCAGCTGTCAGCCGCCCTCGAGCACTGTACGGCACAGGAAACGAACAGACTCCTTGTTATCCGTGCTGTCAGTTGTCAGAAAAGATTTGATTTGATTTGGTAATAATGACTTCTGCCACGTCAGTCTGCGCAGTTGGAAGTGTGCGCAAAGCAGTATGCGCAATCGGATTGCTGCGCAATCTATTGTCTGCGCAATTCATCCAAATGATGGGTTTCTTGATTTCTTGACTTTGTTGATTGATGCAACTTGATTTTTTAGGACCTACAAGACCCCCTTCAAAGTTTTCGAAAGTTGATTTGATTCAAAGTTTCGAAATACTTTGAATTTTTGAATTTTGAATCAAGTTGCGCATGATGATGAGCTGTCTGCGCAAAGTGAAGTGCCCCCAAATTTTAGGCGCAATCCAAGGCAGCCGTTTCATATTTCAAAGGCTATAAATAGCCATCCTTTCATTTTCAATTCTTTACTTTACGATCTTGAAATTTCTCCTCTGAGCCCTTACTGTCTTCCAATTCCAACGACTTTGTCATGGCGCCCCAACGATCTAATGCTGCCGCCGCCGTCGCCGCGAAGGGAAAAGCTCCGGCCGAGTCATCTGACAGAGTTGCACAGCGAGTATCTCGACATGAGTCCGCGCACCCCGCTCTGATAGGTAGTTAAACCGATCGAAAACCCCTTTTTAGGGTGTTTCGACTTCCTTCGATCTTCGAAACTCATCTCTTTTTAGAGATGAGTTCAATTTGCGCCACCCTTTTTAGGGTTTTTGGTTGCATAAACAGTCAGTCTTCATTTTTATGAAGGCTGTAATCCTGCGCAATCTATCGAATTGTGCTGACAGAAAGTCAGCGCAATCGATTGATTTACGCTGGATGTCAGCCCAATCGATTGGTTTGCGCACCCTGATGAGATGCGCAAACTGATATTGCGCAATCTATGTCAGTGCAATCTGAGGATTGTGTACTCTACTATTTTGTTTGTCTGAAAAATAGAGTCTTTGACTTGTACTGATCTTCATCTGTTTTTGATGCAGTTGAAACCAATGAAGATCCAAACTATGAACATTTTGTGGGAACTTTGTCTGAATCTGAATATAAAGAAGATCTGTCTCATGTTCATTATCCTCAGTACGATCTGCCAGCTTCACGTCAGGCAATATTGATTTCCCAGGACAACGAAACTTTAATGTGTCTGATGAATGGACAGCCTCTGGAATCAGCAGATGCTGTTATCCACAAGAAACCCTTATTCTTGTTTGGTGACGCCTTTGAAAAAGTCTCCCAGCCTAGGCCAAGGATGGAGGAGATGGTAGTCCACCGGGAAGATAGATCATTCTTCATTCCTGACATTTCTCGCTGCCTCTCTTTGTCGCGGTATGCTCATGCGAGTTACCCAAGGAAGATGGAGTGGAACATCACCCTTCTCCAGGATGCTCGTGCAGGGAAGATCTTTGTAAAGAAGGTTAACGGGAAAGATATGTTTTACAGCTCTTCTGACAGATACAGTGTTATGTTGAGAGGTTTGAGACCCGGCTGCATTCCACCGAAGAACTCCTCTATGCTGATGCCCGTCAGAACTCCTATATTCGCAAATGAATTTGCGAAGGAAGAAGGAAAATACCCTGAACAGGATATCAGAATGACTGGATTAGTGAATCCAGATTACAAGTGATGGAATTGTATTGCAAATTGGGTTCTGACAGCCTTCCAAGACAAACTCCAACAGATTAACCTGTTTCAAGCAGTGCATGCCACTGTATATAGCTTTGCTCCTAACCCTCATATGTTTTTGGCCTTGGCTGAGCGATACAATTACAGGACAGGAACCTTCATGACCCCGGGTGGAGAGATGGGGTTTGCACTCCATGAGATGAAGTACATCTCATACTTGCCCATGGCGGATGCTCCATATGAGGAGTTTGTTCCCACAAATGACGAGTTGGAGAAACTCAGAAAAGAAAATGCAGAAATGGTAGCAGTGTTTGAGGAACTGCTATGCCATTACAAGATTTGCTCTTTGTACTATAAGAGTGCTACGGCCAACACTTGCTATTCTTCAAAGTGGCTGCCATACTTGTTCTTAAATCATTTTGAAGAGAAGAAAACCAAGGAAAATGACAAATGTTACCCTAATTTTTTCAAACCCTTAAGTAACACGGAAGTCATGAAGATGATGGAAGAAAGTAAACATTATGATAAGGAAATGAAGGATGATTATCAATGTCCACCTTTAAAGAAAGGTGACATTTTGGAGAGTTTTTTGAGAATGGGTTACAGACCCATGTCCAAAGAAGCCCAGTTAGCAGGGTTTCTGACACACTGGCTCAGACGATTCGTGGTCCCGGGATCTAGTACAGTGGACCGTTTCCATCGCGGTGTACTTTTTGCTGCCGTCAAGCTAGTCTTCGGTTATAAGGTTGACTTGTTATCAGCAATGACCTGCAGATTGAATGCGAGTCTTCGTTTGTATGTTGACTCGATGCTGAAGGCAAAGGGAGAGAAAGAATTCCCCCGTCTCGAACTGCCGTACACTTATCTCTTTGGATGGTTACTCCTCCACTATCCAACTTTAATGGACCCTGGTATGGGACCAGTAGATGGCAGCTTCTTGCACAGATATTCTCAGGGTAAATGGAAGTACACCTCTCTGAGTGAGTGCAGATTTGTTTTAAATTTGAACAGAGGATGGAACTTCTGTTGCGCCCCTCTCCCTGCCGGTCATGACCAGATGCCACCAAACATGGTAGATTCAAAGCTGCAGCCCTTAAACCGTGTGGCCTTTGAATGGTTGAAGACAATTCGACCATCTCATTTAGTATACCGCTTTGAAGAAGAATGCTTTTTGGAACCATACCTTCCTAGCCGGTTTGCCCGGCAGTTTGGATATGACCAATTCCATGTAGGAAATACAATCACCTGCCTTCAGGGCAAGGGTTTCTTGATTGACGGGGCCCGAGCTTGGGCCTACTACAATGCCCGTGACACAAAGGCTACCTTCTCGATGCCACCAAAGAGCACTCCTCAAGGGCCTCGGATGCTCTTCACATACTCGGTATTTTACACATCTGTAAATACTTTTGCTGAGAACTTTAATCTCGCCGATAGGTTTGCTTCTGCGACAAGATTGAGGAAAGGGAGGATTGCTTTATCAATCCCTGCTAATGATGAGACGAACGAGCCGGCGGATGCACCTCTAGAAACTTCGAGAGAAATGATGTTCCAACAAGAGGTAAACGCAGCAATGCGTATCTCTCTGAGAGTGGGAAAGTCTCCTGCCAAGAAAAGAAGAAGAGAGGAGCCTCCTGCTCCTGCAGCAAAGAAGAAATTGGTCTTGGAGCATTCTTCTGATAAAGTTACTACAAGATCCCAATCTCGGCAGCTAGCCGAGACAAATCAGGAAGCTGCTACTACACCAACTTCTGTACAGAAACAAACAGCACCAATAGATGTAGAGAGTCCTGATAGACCTCTTCATAGAAAGAAGAAGAAGAAGTTGGTCACCAGAAGAAATTTAAAAGCCTCTTCTTCCAAACAACTCCTAACTTCAGTAGATGCTGCAGCAGGACTTATAATGCCATCTCCCACACCTGTCTCTGAATCAGGGAGTAAAACCCTTGAAGAGACTGAACAGAGGGGAGATCTTGACCCCAGAACTGAAGTTGAAACACTCAGATAAAACATCATTGAAGAGGAGCTAAATATTACCCGACCTCTTTCACCTGTCGCGGAGACGACTCAGCTTCCTCCTACTCCTAAGACTCTTCGTGAAGAAGAAGAGCGTGAAATGATCGGAGCTTTAGAAGATTGTTATAGCCTGCAGGAGGATCAAACCGCAACTGACAGTGGGAATGCAGCCCAAGAAGAAGAAGAAGATAAGGATGAAGAAAGCTCTTCGTCTGGAAATGTTGATGAGTATATACAGAATCCTGAAGGGGACAACGAAGAACACATATCTCTTGATACCGCCGATGATGCTTCGGATCCTAAAAAGGATATTAAAGTAGAGGCGTCCGTAGAAAAGGTTGTTAACCCTGATGAAGACGTCGAGATAGAAATATCTCCTGAAGAAGCGGCTGGTGAAGATGTCCAGCAAGAGAATCCCGCCACCGAACCCCAAGGTATAAAACGAGATTTAACAATCTTCTTTCTTTAAAATAGATTGATATCTAATATCTTCATTTGTAGTTCTTGCAGATCTTGATACTCTACCAACACCTCCGATGGACCTAGCTATGGTGCCTATTCCGACAGTGGTTGTTAGTAGTAGCCATCACTTATCTTACGGTTCTGAAGCGGGTAGCAGCCAAGCTGTCGCAATTGAAGCTACTTCCATTCAACGGGAGTCTATTCCAGCAGGAGATGCAGTTGTTGTTAGATCAAATCAAGGTAAGACTGTTTTTATTTGATCTTTTTGTTTATTGGCAAATTAGTAAAATAATAATTTTACTTTTTGCAGAAAAACAAACAGGAGGAGCAGCTAGCTCCACTCTGGCTCCTTGTTTAAAGAGCCCATCATTCAGCAGCAAAGGATTGAGCAACCGACTACCCCATCCTCAACAGGGGTAGCTTCGACTCCTGGAACTATAGCCATCAATCAGCAAGTTGTACAATCATTTACCAAATGCTTTTTTGAATCGTTGGGATCTCTTGCTCATAAGATGATAGAGAAGGAAGGAGCTGACTTTATTATGGTTAGGAAGCCAACTTCTTTTTTAATAAGAGCCATAAGGGATCAAGGAGATGAGGCTCAAGCCATTCTTCTTGAACATATATTGGATGAGTTGGAAGTATCCATAAAGAAATATAAAGAGCTCAAGAAGAAGAATATAGACTCTCTGGTGCAAGCCGAATATGAGCGACTAGCCCAAGAAGCTGATATTGAAAGGATAAACCTTCAGAACCTTTTAGAAGCTCATTCTGCAAAGTCAACTGAATTCAACTCAAAGATAGAATCAGTTACTTTGGCAGCTGAGAACAAAGGACAGAGGCTTACTGGATTGAAAGCGGAAATTATTTCGCCTTCAGAAGGAATTTGAAGAAGAAACTGCCAATCAACGACTTATGATTGAACAACTCAATCCCTAATTCAGGAGAAAAATGAGTATGAAGAGACTCATAGTGCTGAAATTACCCGCAGGACAATAGATATACCTGTTTTTGATGAAGAAAAAAGGATGGAAGAAGCAAGAATGAGAGTAACAACTAGTCACGAAGAAGAGTTGCAGACCTTGAAGCAACAGATCAACAATTTGATTGTTCCTCCCTCTTAATTGAAACTCTTTTGTATCTTTGTTTTTGTTGCTGTGGAAGCATTTTTGTACTGTCTTATATTCTGATTAAATAAAAGATATTTTGTTGTGATTCTATTATTTATTGCTTATTTTATTCAGATATAAATAATAGAGATAGAAAATATATTCAGAGGTACAAGACATGATATATTTCTTGATGATTTTATAGAAAATAATTATATTCATTATATCTACTCAGAGGTAATATGGACGTGGCAGAATATATTGAGTATAATTATTTCGATTTGACAACTTAATCAAGAACGACAAGTTGCTGATGTAAATAATGAACGATGACGAATCGTCAATGTTTGTGAGATGAATGAACGGGAAGACCGTCAAATAATAGATGACAATGAACGGGTGAACCGTCAAGTGGTGATTAATGAATGGATGAACCGTTAAATGGAAATGAACGGATAACCCATCAGGTGATGATGAATGAACGGGTGAACCGTCGGGTAGTAATGAACGGATGAACCGTCGGATGAATGTGATAAATAAACAGATGAACCGTCGGAAGTTAACGAACAATGAACCGTCTGATGAATGTAATAAATGAACGGATGAACCGTCGTTTCATTATTTGAAGAACTTCTGTCTATAAATATAGCAGAAATCTGACAGGAATAAACACTTCTGCTCTTCAACATAAAAATGTCGTCCGGAGAAGCATCTAAGAAGGCCGAAATCGCCTCGAAGGTTGAGAAGGGCACTGAAGAACGCCCTGCCGATCCAATCCAGCCGAAGGAGGCAAAAACGGGCGAAGGTCCGTCTGCACCTCAGCCACCACAAGACATTCTGGACTTCCTGCTTGAACCTGGAAGGACTAAAGAAGAAGAAGCCATGAGGATGGTCGCCTGCAAGTTTCTTGTGGGATCCAGCAAGGATGTTCTCGACTCTTTTGCTGACCATATTTTTGAGAAGGACGGCAGTGGCCCTCGTCCAAATGTAGAAAAGGATCATAGTGACCTTTGATATGTACTATCATATAATGAAATAAAATTTGAATTTTATTTATGAACTTGATTCTGTCTGATAATTTACAAATATTTACATTTATACATAATACTTCTTTAAGAATTTGCCATTGATAGGCATCATAGCAACTCGACCATCAAGTTCTGAAAGTTGATAAGCTCCGTTTGAGAAGACTTTGCTCATAACATAGGGACCTTCCCATTCCGCATCGAATTTTCCTTTGCTCATATGAGTCATAGTCATAGGACGTCTGACCGTTAGAACAAGTTCTCCTTGCTGAAAGGCTCTGACCTTCACTTTACGATTAAATGTCTTTGAGATGCGGGCTTGGTATAACTCAATATGCTGTTGAGCCATTAACCGCTTTTCATCCAATGCTTCCAACTCTTGAAGTCGAAGAAGGTCATTATTTTCTGTGGTAAGCTCATTGGCAATAGCAATCCTTAAAGAAGGAATTTGTAACTCCAAAGAAAGGACAGCTTCACAGCCATACACCAAAGAGAAAGGTGTGAAGCCTGTGGGATTGCGGACTGTAGTTCGATAGGCCCAAAGACATTCGCCAAGTTTTTTGCTCCAATTCCGTTTGTTAGTGGATACAAACTTCTTAAGGAGCTTAATAATGGTTTTGTTAAAGGCTTCAGCTAAACCATTAGCGGCAGGATTGTACGTCGTCGAAGCAACATTGTTAATCCGATGATCATCGCAGAATCTAGTGAACTTCTGACTAATGAATTGAGGTCCATTGTCATGAATGATTCTGCGAGGTACACCGAATCTATAGATGACATGGTGTTTAACGAAATTGATGACACTGCTAGTCTTGACTTCAGCCAGCGGTATAGCTTCGGCCCACTTGGAGAAGTAATCGGTTATCGCCAATATGAACCGATGTCCTCTAGAAGAAGGAGGATTAATAGGACCTATGATGTCCACACCCCAAGCTTCAAAAGGCCATGAAGCAGCAGTCGGGTGTAAGAATTCCGAGGGTTGATGAATGAAGTCTGCATGGATTTGACAAGCACGACATTTTCGTGCATATTCAATGGCATCTGATACCATAGAGGGCCAATAATAACCCATACGTCTAATGCGATCCTGTAATTTAGGACCAGGTTGATGTGCTCCACAGACGCCATCATGAGCTTCACGCAACACTTGTTTGGCTTCATCACCAGCTAAACAGCGTAGAAGAAGACCATTATAAGTTCGCCGATAGAGTGCTTTGGTGGTTTGATTGTAGTAAAATCGTAGAGATCGACGTCGAACGCTTGTAGCCTCCTTAGGATCTTCAGGGAGTATGTCATGTAATACGAAATCGATAAAAGGAGTTCTCCAATCGTCATCAATAACTTCGACTTCAGCAAGATTGCTAAATTCAATATTACGATTGTTCTCAATACAGAACAGTTCTCGGTTAGAAATAACCACCACCTGATGCCTTTTGACAGGGATGGCTAAGACAGCTGCAAGATTGGCCAAAGCATCGGCTTCAGTATTGTAAGCTCGTCGAACATAGTCAATGAAGAAGGCTTTGAATGATGTAGCTATATTGATTGCTGCTTCATGATAAGGCACCAGGTCTTGATGACGGACTTCATAGGTTCCTCTAACCTGGTTTACAACCAATTTAGAATCACCATAGACTTCCAGATATTCAACATTCAGTTGTTTAGCTAGCTGAAGGCCGACAAGTAAGGCATTGTACTCTGCCACATTGTTGGAGCAAGGTTCATCTAAAGAGTAGGCTCTTTGGATAGTTAATCCGTCTGGAGAAACGAGAACAATTCCAACACCTGCCACTATAGCACCATTTGGTCCAATTCTTGATGCACCATCAAAGAATAAATGCCAGGTTGGAAACTCTTCGGAGATCATGTTGACTTCTAACGTCTCGTCAGGAATTTTGTCATAGAGTTTAGATGTTTCAGGCACAGGATGAGCTGCTAAGAAGTCCGCCAGCGCTTGACCTTTGACAGACTTTTGTGGAACATACACCATGTCATATTGAGCTAGCAGGATTGCCCATGTAGCCAACCGAGAATTAAGTGTACTTAGTTTTTTCATGAGTACCCGGAGAGGGTTAACTCGAGATATAACATGAATAGTTTGACCAATGATATAATGCCTCGTCTTTTGCACAGCAAACATGAGAGCCAAGCATTCTTTCTCGACAGGACTATAACGGTGTTCAGCACCAATCATAGTTCGGCTAAGATAGTAGATAGCTTGTTCATGGCCTTCTTTGTTCTTTTGGGCAAGTAAGGCACCCAATGAATGGTCCATAGCACGGACATACATCAAGAATGGAATGCCAGAGATAGGTGGCACCAAAACTGGTGGGTTCATAAGATATTGTTTGATATCGTCGAATGCTCGTTGACATTCTTCAGTCCAAACAAAAGATACACCCTTCTTCATTAGTTGAGTGAATGGTCTGCAGCGTCCAGACAAGTTGGAAATGAATCGCCTGATGTACGCAAGTCGGCCTTGGAATCCTCGTAGCTCTTTAAGTTGCGTGGAGGACGCATCTCTTGGATGGCTTTTATCTTCTCGGGATCCACGTGTATACCCTTAGAGGTAATGACGAAGCCGAGAAATTTGCCACTAGAGACACCCAAGAATGACTTGGTGGGATTCATCTTGAGCTGATGTTGACGCATGAGATTAAAGATAGTTCTCAGGTCTTGAAGGTGATCTTCCTTTAGACGACTTTTGACAGCAATATCGTCAACATAGCATTCAACAGTTTTGCGAAGATGATCTTTGAAAATGGTACTCATAGCCCGTTGGTAGGTTGCACCCGCATTCTTGAGACCAAATGGCATCACTGTATAACAATAAACTCCTCGAGGAGTGCGGAAAGATGTATGCTTTTCATCTTCAGGATGCATTTTGATCTGATTATACCCGGAAAATCCATCCATAAAAGATATCCTTTCGAACCCACAAGTATTGTCAATCATGACGTCTGTGATAGGAAGAGGAAATTCATCTTTGGACATGCTTCATTGAGATCTCGGAAGTCGATGCAGACTCGAACTTTTCTAGTTTTCTTCAGAACTGGGATGACATTGGCTACCCAATCAGGATGCTGCTCTTCTCGAATAAAGCCACAAGCGATGAGCTTCTTGACTTCATCATCAATTGCGTCCATCATTTCAGGCTTAAATCGCCTTTGTTGCTGTTTGACTGGTTTAGCATTAGGAAGAATGTTCAGTTTGTGAGTAGCAATCTTAGGATCTAAACCTGGCATGTCTTCATAACTCCAGGCAAAGACGTCGATATATTCTTTAATAAGAAGAATCAACTCTTGTTTGTCTGCTTCTGGAAGATTTTTGCTAATAAAAATTGGCCGAGGTGAATCTCTTTCTCCTACATCAATTTGAAGTAGTTGATCTTCAGTAGGAGGTTCACGTTGTTCAAATCGAAGTACCCATTGGTTATCCATATGTTGTGCCCAAGGATCTGTTTCCGGACTTTCTTCAACATCTTCATCACAGCCTTCTGGTAGTTCAACAGAGACCATGTTAGAAGATACAATTATACGATGGACTTCACCGATGCTGGTATCGGAATCCCATGATCTAGAATCAGAAGAGTTAGAACGTTCTTCACTATCTAATTCAGAAGCTGCTGGGGATAACAGTAGAGGAGAAGTATATCCGAGACCTTTTTTGGTCCTGTCATAATACATTTGTGATTTTCCGTTTGGAACTGTTGTACGAATGGGAGTTCGTCTACCTTTACCATAGTTAAGGCCGCTCTTGAAGTCGTAACCCATCTTTCGGAGGATGTCTTTTGATTGTTGACTATAACGATGGAACTGAAGACGTCCCGTATCGTTAACTTTGCTATCATCCGTATAGTTAATCTTTGTTTCCGGTCTTTTATATAAAAATGCTGGACTTTCACCTTCCTTCAAAGAAGGGTGAATACGGTAAGAATCATCTGGATCTTCAAGCGAGACTTCTGTCTGAAGAGATTGTACGACTCCCAGTGTAATTGATTGGAAGCTATCTAACATATCCAAATAACTTTTAGTATAATAAATAACACCAGTATACTGGAAAGTAGGTACTTTTTCATTGATTTGTACATCAGTATTTACAACAGGACCTTTAACCTTAGCAGATTTGGTCAAATTGATTACAAGAGGAGGAGAAGAAGAACGTGGAGGAGGCTTGTTACGACGGAGGTCAATAACAAGTGGCTCAGAAGAGGTGAGCTCACTTTTTTCCTTGTTGCGATTTAGATCAACAACAAGTGGCTCAGAAGGAATGAGCTGCTTTTTGTCTTTGTTACGACGTAAGTCGATAACAAGTGGCTCAGAAGAGGTGAGCTCCCTTTGATTTTCATCAGCATCAACTGATTTCTTTTGAACTGGTAAGTGAATAACCAGTGGCTTGGAAGATTGAGGATGAGAAACTCGCCCCTTAACAGGTATGATAAGAGTGTCTTGAGGTACTGCTTTTGATCTTCTTCAGTATCCATAGCCAATACTACCTTCATAAATTCATCCTTGTACATACGAGCATCATTGCAATAAGCTTCAACACCCTTGAAAGGATAAAGGTCCGCAACTTCCTTATGAACTTGTCCTTGTCATCAACGTATTTAAAGCATTGATGAAGAGTTGATGGAACGACATTGTGTTCATGGAGGAATGGCCTTCCCAGGAGAGCATTATAAGAACAACCATAATTGTCAATGATATAAAAGGTCACCTTTGTGCGAAGATTGCCTATTTGGAGTTTTAGACGGATCTTGCCCAAAGGTTCACTCTTTCCTTGATTAAATCCCAGAATAGTAGTGATCGTGGTTGAAAGACTATGCACTGCTATCTTCAATGTATCTAGTATTGTCTTTGGCATAATACTAAGTGCAGACCCTGGATCTATCAGGATACGATCAACCTTCATTGAATCTACATATCCTGTATAATAAAGAGGACGATCATGTCTATTATCTTCCATTAGCATATCATCCTGAGTGAAGGTAATATTTGGGATCAGTTCCAAGACACTATGACTGTGATGACAAGAGACTGATTCTGATTCTGGCTTCTTGAGAAGAGTTAAGCAAGTTTCAGCCTGCATCAGAGCTTCACTTAGAGTTTCTCGTGTCTCTTTGGAAAGACGCAAGAGTTCAAAGATTGACAGCCTAGCTGGTGTATTGGCTAATTGAGCCAATATATCAAAGTTGTAAGGCTTCTCAAGCCCAGTAGAAGATGACTTCTTTAGAGGTTTGTCAAATCGAACTTGTTGCTTGCCTTTGTCAGCCGTTGTTGGCTTAGGAGAAATTGGTACTACAACTGGTGAAGATGTAGAAGGGACCTCTTCAGCAGATGCAAGTTGTGCCGGAGTAGGTTCGGAAGAAGAGGCAGGATCCCTTTGACCTTCAGAATGATCTTTTAAATAAGCTTTTCCTGATCTGGTGCCTAACAGAATCTCTTCGTCAACAATGGGATCAAAAGATACCATGTTGCAGATTTTGGTTTTGCCTTTAGAACGAGTTTTCTTCTTGGAAGATATCTCAAATTCTGGAGCAAGATCAGGATGGATCCACATAATTTCACCGTTGTCAAGAGACAAGGGAATAAGACCTTCATTGGATGGAAGCAGGAGATTCTCAATCTCAAGGGTTGCTTTAGGAATTGGAATGACACCATGCTGTATCATCTGCGGAGGAAATCTCTAAAAATTGGACTGAAACCATATTTGCAGTAACAGTCTTCTCATCTTGTTGCAAAGTGACTACACCTGCATTAACAAGCTCTTGAATCTTACCTTTGAGCACATACCATGCTCGAGTAGGATGTCCAATGAATCGGTATAGACACAATACTTGGGATGATCAGTCTTATTGACTTCATCAGGTTTCTTTGGATCAGGGAGTTGAATTTTGTTGCTTTTGAGTAAACACTCAAAGATACTTGCAGTCATTTTCGTCAAAGGAATATTCTACCTCGGACGAGGTTCCCTCGGTGGAGGTGCAGAAGGATAGAGTAGATGGAGGTGGGGCCACATTGACAGCCAAAGATTCTTTATTTTTGTTCAAGTTAATGTTTAAAGTCTCTTTCGCTTTGCGATTGTTCTGGCGATTGCCACCACCTGAATTCTGATGCTCATCGCGATCAGGGTTAGACATTTGTACCCCCAATTGTTTAAACTTGTCGGCACTTACTTCAGCTTTGGCGTTGACGATGAATGAGGGCCAATCTTGGAATTGGTAGATCCCGTCCACATACTGATAATAAGTAAAAGATTTGCCTTACAAGTATCAATAGTGACAGCAGCTGGAGTCCCTGGAGGCATTTTCAAAGCTTCACGGCGGAACCGTTCAATAAAGCTCTCAGCAGTTTCATTATGTTTTGTTTGATTTTGTTGAGAGCTGACATCGTCATATCATTAAATCCTTCATAGAACCGTTCCAGAAGATTTGTTTGAGACCTGAAAAAGAAGTAATGCAACCATCGGGCAAACTTTGTACCAGTCGTATGCTACGCGCCGCTAAACAACCGACGAACACTCTGGTAAGAAGAGCGTCATTTGGCTGAAGTTGAAGTCATTACCTCAAAATGATTGATGAATTGACTCGGGGAAGTACTGCCATCGAACAGAGAATTGTAGGGATTTTGTACTTTGGGGGAAACGGGACGTCCTTCCATTCAACCGGATAGGGCTGTTTAATCCCCAACCTTTGTAGATTGTCTTTCTCTTTAAATGCTTCAAACTGGGTTCGTAAGAGTTTGACAGCTTCATTGGCGTCTTCTGATGAAAAGAAGGAGCAGGTTGAGTTGTAGTGGTAGGAGGAGGAACATCGTTGTAAGTACTACCCCAGCTCCTGAATAGCTAGGCGTAGTTTGTACTTGCACTTGTACAAGAGGCATTTGGGGAGGCACTACCCCCAGCCCAGTATTGACAGGTATTGAAGATGCTATGATCTCTGGACTAGTAATAGGTGCAGTTGGTGGTGTAACATGTTGTGCTACAATGATGGAATGCATACTAGCAACCATCTCAGCCATAGTTTTTAATTTGTCTTCGAGTGCAGCAATTCGTTGTTCCTGATTTGCGGAGGTTGAAGCATCTGGATCATCGGTGACAACATAAGCCGTCACTTCTCTTGGCACAGTGGAAGATACTGTTTTGTTCAGAACTTTCACTGTATGCATCATCATCAGAAAATGAATCATCTCCTGACTGGGAAACAGGAGATGACTTGAAGGATTTTGAGGAAGATTTCTTTGACCGATTGTATCTCGGCTTCGGGAACGGGTATGTTGAAATACTCCTTCAGAAGTTTCTTGAAGTAATTCCAAATACCGTTGGCTTGGCTTGCGGAGTCTACCATGCTTAGAGCATCTTTTACCCCAGTGTCTCGGGAAGTCATGTTAACAGAAGCATACAAAACTTCGTCTTCTTCTGACATAGGTTCAGAATTAGCAAAAGTTAAACATCGAAGACAGATCGTTTTGTCGTTTGACAACAGCATTGGATGATGACTTTATGATTACAGTGATGATCAGATGGTTGAGATGGAGATATTGAGACATTATCCTGTTTTTGTCTTAGATGTTCTCGAAGATCAACAACAGGACGAGGAAAGTTCCGAGGGATCTGTTCTTGATAACATTTGGAACATGATTCCGATTCTTCAAATGTTTAGTCCCTTGAGTATACAGGGAAGTACTCACTTCATTAGCATAAGTGTCAGGATTTCTGACTTTGGAGATTTGTTTCTGATGATGTTTAACCTTCGGCATTGGCTGTTTGCGTTTTACCGAAGTGGGTCGATTAAGATAAGTTCTGAGGTCAGCAAATTCACCCCCAGGAGTTTCTGTTTGAGACACTAACAGTTTTCCCTGTCTGGAACGACAAATTTGGAGAGTCGGGAGGTCCTGGAATTCTGCTATCGGAGTAGAGAATACCTCTTTGATTAGTACAAGTACTCTTGTTATAAAGGAAAGAAGAATCCTTGTTTGCCAGAGTTCTTGAATTGATTGGAGCCGAGACACATTGAGATGGATCTTCTTCAGTAAAGACTGAAGAAGACTGAGAAAGACTAAAGGGCCTTTTCCTTTGTTTTGAGATGAAGGGTTAGCTAAAGCGTTTCCCTCTGTTATATTCCAAGTCATGAGACAAGGAAGTTTGAGAAAAGACCAATGGACCTTTTCTTTGCTTTGAAGAGAAGGAGAAATAGTCAAAGGACTACCCTCAGTGGATTGCGCAGAGGCAATAGGGTGTTTGGGAAGAGGAGTAGAACCTCTTCTTTTATTGTGAGAAGAAGGGAATTTAGCCAAAAGGCTGTTTTTCTTGGATTGCGCAGACTTGGTTTGCGCATGGGTGGAAGGTGCACTAGTCATTTGTACATTAGAAGCTTTGGTAGGAAGTGCATCAGGAGTTCTTGTCTTAAAGTGCTTGGGATGCATTTTAGTTACTGGAGTGCTATTTTGCATAGGAAAAGCCACTGCCAATTGTGCCAGAGTTATAGGAGTCTTCTGTTTTGATAAGGCAGCATATGAAGTAGCCTGTGCAACAGTTGCAACAGATTGCGCAGCCTTGACTGCAACAGATTGTGCAGCAGTTGCTGAGACAGACTGTGCAACAGTTGGCACAGCAGTTTGTGCAGCAGTCTGACTAGCAGATTGCGTAACAGTTGGTACAGCATCCTTGGTGGCAAAACTGCCAGATTGTGCAGACTTGGAGACCCAAACTGAGCGCATTTGCTCTTGACAGAAGTGGCTACAGTACGGGGAGTGGTCTTGGAGTTGAGCATCGCCTCGTAGGCTGTCTGGTTGACCTTAACAACCAGCATCTTCTGCGTCTTCCCGATAGACGCTACGTCACATTGAGTTTCTACTTCCTCGTCGGAGGAGAAAGTTGTCCCCAGCAGAGTCGCCATTTTGTTTGCAAAAACAAAGTATAAAACTTTATTGATACAACTGTAATAAAGATTACAAAATTCTGGGAAAATTACAACTATAGGAATCCAATCTTGATGACGATTGCTTATTCCCTTAGACGATATGAACTGTGAAGACGAAGCCTTTGAAGTTGAAAACAACTCTGGAAACTGAAGGCAAAGGCCTCTGAAGTTGAAGACAAAAGTCTCGGAAGAATGCAACAGCACTTTGGCAAGAACTCCTGAACTCTCTGATTTCTGATCTCTGATCTTGATCCCCCTTAAAATGAAGACTTGAAACTCTATTTATAGAGTTCTAGAAATAACTAATTTTCAGTTATTTCGGGACTGCGCAGGATGATTTGTACAGCATTGGTTTGCGCAGCATTGATTTGCAGACAGTTACTGGATCGTGGGCCAACTATCATGGACACATGGCATCATTTGATAGAAATGCGCATGATCGTGCATAAACAGTTGCCACGTAATGAGCAATCGATGGCATGAATGCCACGTGTAACTTATCAGTTATATTGATGAGTGCGCAGAGTTGAATTGCGCATACATGGTTTGCGCAGACTCAAACTGCGCAGGATTAGTTTGCGCTGCCAGCTGTCAGCCGCCCTCGAGCACTGTGCGGCGCAGGAAACGAACAGACTCCTTGTTATCCGCGCTGTCAGTTGTCAGAAAAGATTTGATTTGATTTGATTTGTAATGATGACTTCTGCCACGTCAGTCTGCGCAGTTGGAAGTGTGCGCAAAGCAGTATGCGCAATCGGATTGCTGCGCAATCTATTGTCTGTGCAATTCATCCAAATGATAGGTTTCTTGATTTCTTGACTTTGTTGATTGATGCAACTTGATTTTTTAGGACCTACAGGAAGTACGTGCACGACCCGAGCCACGTGGTAGATTTTGGCCAGCTGGAGCTAAAGTCTGACTTATCCTATGTTGAAGAGCCAGTTCAAATCATAGAACGCAAGTATAAGCTGCTGTAAAACCGAGCGATCCCTCTCGTCCGTGTCCTCTGGAGGAACTATTCGGTCGAAGAGTCGACGTGAGAGCTTGAATCGAAAATGAAGGAGAAATTTTCTTCGTTATTCTCGTAGAGGTAGTTTCTATCTTTAAGTTTCGAGGACAAATTTTTTTATTAGTTGGTTATGGTGTAGTGCCCCGTCCCTACATCGTGCCCCGTTTCCGTCCACAGGGTGCGCAAGAAAGGAACACTGTCGCTATCGATTCGGTCGGGACCGATAGGTCAGAATCGGCCGAGTCGATCGAACAGGAACGGTTGAATTAAGATCCATTCCATGTTATGGAATGGCTTATTCGGAACTAAGTCCCATATTCAGCGGGTTGCGCCTCCAGGATTGGCTCTGCGGCTGAGTCGGAAGAGACCTCGTTGCTCTGATTTTCATGCCGCACTTGATTTTGGCTTTGGCTTTGGTTTTCGTGAATGCGTTTTTCGTGAATGTTTTCCAAATGAGTTTTCGTGACTTACGTTTTCGAGCTTCGCATTCATATCAAAATTCCTTGAATTATACAGTGTTCTAATCAGTTGCTTATGCAATAGCAGGTGATCGCGTAGGCGACTTCAGCACAGCCAACCGGTCGCTCGCTTAAAGCAAAGCTAAGGCGAGTGGCGGACCTCCTTCGTCTCGTCCCTCTATTTCAAAAATTAATATGAAGTCTAATGAATGCTTGTAATAACAGTGTAAAGTCAAAGAAATTGTGGCACGATTCTTCACGAAACACTTGCTATCAAGCTGCTAGTTTCGAAAATGGAAAACGTGTTTTCTTATGCAGATCCACTTAGCCTATGCAAAACAATGAATGAATCGATTAACGTTTATCGCAACGATACGACTAAGGAAGCAAATCAACTAAGTTTAAAAGAAACAGTCATTGGACAACTTGTCGACAAGGTGAAGTTTTCTCGAACGGTTGCCTAAGCCAAGGGACTGATTCGACCCGGGAGGAACGAGTGTAGCAGCGCCAACCCTTCATTGGCACGAGTTATGCGGGCACTTTCGCACAGGGCTCGCTACCCCACGCGAATGGGGCGTCGTCTAACCCTGCTATAGTCCGTGATGGTTTGACATTGCCAGTGGGCTTCACACACCTTTTCACTGCTTAACAAGTGCATGGGACACGGGATGAATATGATAGTTGCTTAATATTATACAGTTTAAATGCTTGCCTTAAAACATGTTAACATGCAAATTGAGCAGGATGGTTAGAAAGATTATTGAAATAGCTAGCTAACATGTTTACGAAACTTCTTGAATCAAATACAGAGCTTGGATTTAATTAGCCATTCGCCAGTACATGTGTTCGTGCTGATCCTCGCTCTTTGCAGGTCCCGTAAACCAGGAAGGACGCGCCAACTAGCTCGACAATATTCGTGACTTTTGAAGCTTCGGCCGTGCGTCAAAGACTTTCTCTGTGACTTCACTTTGAAGGCTCTCGACAGTCCAAGGAAGATGACTCAGCGTCCCTTCCATCCAGGTCACTGGAGTACTTTGTTGTATATTGAGAGATATGTGCAATGTATGGAACGGCTATCTCATCGGCACTCTTTTGTAATCGAGTCATGTTGTAGCCCGTACGACAATGAGCCTTGTATTTGAGTCTATAAAATGCTCATTATCAATAAAGATCAAGTTTCATTTACTTATTGTGTGAATAAATTTGTCTGCGTACTCTCTTAGATCTCGTGTCTCGGATTACCTTATGATGTGCCTTGTGCGATCTCAAATTAGGTTCGCACGGCAAAACGCCCGGGGACGACTATCGATTTGACGGAATCGGGGCGTGACACCATCAGCCTTTGCACCTTCACTAACAAAATTATTTCCAAGATCATCGCAAATCGCATGGCCACGCTTTTTCCTAAGATTTTCTCAGAAGAACAAAGTGGCTTCGTCCAAGGGTAACATCACAGACAACATCCTTCCGGCCCAAGAGATGATCACGTGCATGAAGTTTCCCTCTAGGGGAGGTAATGTGGCCATCAAACTAGATATGGAGAAAGCCTATGATCGTCTGGACTGACAATTCATGATTTGGGTTCTCAGAGCATTCGGTTTCTCAGAATTGTGGATAGACGTCCTCTTCAGATCCATCAATGATTCATGGTTCTCCACCATCATCAACGGGCAAGCGGCATAATTCTTTAATGCAAGCCGAGGGGTCTGACAGGAAGATCCTCTTTCTGCACCATCTTCATTATTGCGTCTGATGCTCTCAGCATAAATTTGAACAGCCTAGCGAACACCCCAAGATTCCATTTTTCTATACCACCACCGGTTGTCCTTAATCAGACATCTAACATATGCGGACGACATTCTCATCTTCTCGGGGGAGACATTGGTTTGGTAGATGCGGTTCACAGGATGCTAGAGAGATACACCAGAAGCTCAGGGCAGCGAGCAAACTCCAACAAAAGCGTCATCTACACCCAACAGGACCTCTGCGACTTTCACCAATCTGACTTCTTTCGCCACTGCATACCTGCCAGTTGCCTACCTCGGATGCCCGCTGGTTTATGGGAAGTCCAATTCGGACATATTCGAAAGACTTGTCAGGAATGTTAGAAAAAAACGAAGGATGGCACAACGTTACCCTTTCTCCGGAGGGAAAGATGATTCTGGTCAAGCATGTGCTGTCTTCCATCCCTATATACACCCTGGTGATGTGCTCCCCCCGAAGAAGGTCTTAACATCGCTTGAGTCCCTCATTTCTAACTTCTTTTGGGGTCACAGTGACGGCAAAGATAAGCACCACTGGGCCTTCTGGGATACCATGGCCAAACCCACCAGCGAAGGCGGACTAGGGTTCTGCAAATTTACACACATTCTTGCAGCCTTTTCCATGAAGTTGTGGTGGAAGGTGCGCACAGAGAACTCGGTATGGACTCGTTTCATGAAAGGCAGATACTTTTAACACTCCAACCCAACGACAGTTACGGCTAATTGCAGGGCTCAGTGAATTGGTGCCACATTCTCCATGGTCGTAGCCTCGTAAAACCTTTGATGATCAGAGACACCCAACGGTGCTCTGCGGTGGTCCCCGACCAACGGGGGTGAGTTTACTCTCGCTTCGACCATAATAGTGGCCAGAGTCGCCGGAGAGCCTTCCCCATTCACCGCCCACTTCGGGCAATCCTGTATCCCAATCAAATGGTCGATCCTAACTTGGAGAGCGCACTGAAGGAAGCTCCCCACTGCCGACTCCCTCACTTCCCTCGGTTACAGCTTTGGGTCGAGATGCCACTGTTGCCCCTCTCCAAAGGCTGAATCTGCAGATCACGTTCTTCACTCCGGAGATCTCGCCTCTCGGTTGTGGTCCAACCTCTCTAGCAGATGTCACCCCAACCAGCAGGCCGGGGGCTTCAACGATCTTCTCGTCAAGTGGTGTATTTTCCACGGGCACCTGATCGTCGCAGCCGCCAGCATCTGGGTTTTATGGAAGAATAGAAATAAGTACAATATGAAGGAAGCCAACTCAGTTTCTCCCAACTTTCAGAGAGGTTCTCAGACAGATTAACAAAATCAGCATCAGCTGCTCTCAATCGACGAGCAATTTTTGGAGGATGTTGAATTAACTTTGGCCCAGTCCAGTCGGCCGCGATCGTCGCTGGCCGGTTTTGAGTTTCCTTTTCCATCCGCGCGAGTCGCGCTCTTTGTATAGGCTTCGGCATTTTGCCCTGATACGTCAATAAATGGGGGTTTCGATAATATATATATATATATATATATATATATATATATATATATATATATATATATATATATATATATATATATATATCAACAACCATTCATTATAAAACATAAAATTTAAATTTTCTTTTTTCCTTCCGCATAACCAACTATCTTTTATTTATATATATCTCCATAAAAAATTATAAATAAAAATAAGTAGATAAATATGTATGTACTAAATCTTATTTCTAATATATTTCAATATTTAGATTATTAATTTGGCTTTAAAATATTTAAATTAAATAATAAATCTTATTCCAAATATATTTAAATATGTAAATTATTTTTAGTGATATCAAAGAAATAAAAATTATTTTACATGGAACAGATTCAAAGGTAAGTCGTCCAAGCCGTATGTATATCATCAACCATTTAATAAAAAAAATTACATGAATTTTAATTTTTCTGTTTTCTTCCTTCCACGTAGCTAACTCTCTTTATTTATGTATATCTCCATAACAAATTATAATTATAATATTACTGTATAATATATGTATAAATATTAATTTAAATAAACTGATATATTTTAATTCAAATATATTTCACTATTTAAATTATTAATTCAGCTTAGAAATAGCTTAAAAATATTTAAATTAAATATTATTAATCTTAATAATCTTAATTGAAATATATTTAAATATTATATTCTCAAATATTTACATATTTATAAATATTTAAATGTTTAAATAATTTTAAATTATTAATTCAGATTATCATTAAAAATAATTATATAAGTAATAAATCTTAATTCAATATATTTAGTATTTAAATTATTTTTAACAGTATCGAAAACAAAAAATTATTTTACATGGGACTGACTCAAAAGTAGCCAAAACCGACCCGAAATAGTCAAAACTGATTAAACTAAATTCTAAAAATCTAAAATAGGAACCGAAACTGAACCGAAAGTAGTCAAAACCAAAATTGAACCGAGTAATGAAACCGGTTTGTTCGATTTGTTCGGTTGGAATTTTCTATTGTTTAATGGATTGGCCCAATGTTGAGATCGTGGTTAAAATATATTAAAAAATATAACTTCTATACACATTTGTATTTCAATGTTATGTAGAAAGTTTGACTATTTGTTAAGTTATTAAAGTTGGATGTCAAGACATATACATAGATTTGTTATTTTCAAAATATACATATTTTTAATTACAAAATATTCCCTAAATTGAGAGAATTTACATAATTATATAATTCGTATTCAATTTTGGACCAAAACTGAAACCGAATAAGGAATTTTAGTATTTCAAAACAGAAAATATTTTTTTTCAAACGTAATCGGATATTTTATATGGTTAGGTTAAGTTTGATTTTCGGTCCAAAATCAAATAGTGCTCACCCCTAGTACTTACGCGTGTAATTTCAACAAATGATAGCTGACAATCCAACATCATTCCCCTATGATAAAGTTGAAATATATTGAAATGATAGTTTTGTTGAAGCAACAACAACGTACGACTACACGTACATGTACAATTTTATATTGTCTGTACAACATATGACTACACATACCCCTATAATTTTACATTTTGTCTGTAATATGTTGAAGCAAGCGAATATTGCTCACCTCTAGTAATCTGTTCACTTAAGATATTCTTTTAGTTACCACATACTTTTATGTCACATCAAAGTATTAGACACAATTTATTTTATTTCATGTAACAAAAAAATAAAATAATTAAAAAAAATTAAATAAACAAAATATTCTAATCGTATTTCAGTCATTTCTTCTAATACTACAGCCTATTAATTAAGATACTATTTTCAATGGGTAAATTATCCTTCATCTTCAAATATTGACGATTCTTTCACCACTAATCGAAAGCCATCCCGCATCTTGAAAAAAAATATATTCTATTTTCTTAAATAAAATTCTAAACCCATAAATATCAATCTATTTATTTTATCTATATTATATTCTAAAGTAATACCAACTTGATTGTAGCTTGCTCCAGATGACATCTCCTCTTAAACAATTAGTTGCAACCTTCTACATAAAATTCTTGATATATGAGATTGTTAATGATAACAAAAAAAAACATTTATCCCTATAACCTATAATAGTTGCAATGTTACTTTTTAGATAAATTATATTCTCTTAAATAAAATTATAATGTATGAGAAGTATTTTTTGAAACCAAGAATTCTTATTTACTATTTCTAAATAATTAATATTAATATTAATATTTATAATTAATATTATTATGTATCTCTTTGAATTTTGTTACAATCATCTATTATTGTTGTCTATAGGGTAGCATGAAGGCTTATAATCACTCACATGTGTATAAAGAAGTCAATTGACATCTCATGGACTGCCGAAAAATACTAGAGAAACTTGAAGCAGGCCTTATGGAGTTAAAAGAAACTGCAAATCGACAAAGTATGTGATCCTTATATTAATGTTCTACTAAATTCTTGATACCTTTACAAACTTTCTATAAAGAAGACTTTTGCAGCATGTAATTAATATTCTATAAGACAGAGACTTTTGCAACATATAATTCATATTCTAAAACAAAATCTTTTGCAGAATTCAAAAAGACTTTTTAATCGTTTCAATTTTAATATTTGTGCTTGAAGATGATTACTAAGTTTACTTTCATTTTAATAATGATAGATATTTTCTTACAACATAATTGTTAGTTTTTGTTTCTGTAAATATTTTTTATGTTAAAGGATGTTAAGGATCTTAATGAGAATAATTGATTGTTTTTTATATGAATACGAATTAAATTTCTATAAGAAGTGAGTTTTTGAAGTATTTTTTATCAAAAATAGAGAACCTGAGGTGAAACCATGCTAAAAAGAGAGTTGAAACATAAATATGTTTGGATGTTTAAACTGCTTGGATAGGAGTTCTTCATATTTAGTTTTCCTTAGGAATCTCTTCCCCTCTCATATCGTTCAAGTAATTCTTTAGG
>JANAVB010003616.1:0-50115 GCA_029216955.1 Iris pallida
GTTGGTACCAACAACCAATTCCGAATGATCCAGGATGTGGCTCGGGTCCGGGATATACCGTCGTAATTAGGATACATGGAACACGTCATACACCTCGCTTAGCGACGGTAGAAGAGCGAGACGATAGGATACATCTCCTACTCGCTCCAGAATGTCAAACGGTCCTATATACCTAGGACTAAGCTTGCCCCATACGCCGAAATGAATGACGCCACGGTTAGGCAAAATCCTCATGAATACATGATCGCCGATCGAAAACTCGAGAGGGTGCCGATGAGAATCGGCCCAATGGCGCTGGCGATCTTGGGCAACTCGAAGATGATCTTGACTCGCCTGACCACTTCAACTGTCTGGGCAATCTTTTCTGGACCGAGCATCTGTCTCTCCACATCATCCCAGGTTAGCGAGGATCTGTACTTCCTACCATACAGTGCCTCGAACGGTGCCATCTGGATACAGGCCTGGAAACTGTTGTTGTACGAGAATTCCACCAGGTGCAAGTGATCTTCCCATGAACCACCGAAGTCAAGTGTGCAAGACCGCAACATGTCTTCAAGAGTCTGGATCGTGCGCTCCGACTGGCCATCTGTCTGCGGGTGATATGCAGAACTGAACTGGAGATGAGTTTCCAAACTCTCTTGCAAGCTATGCCAAAAGTGCGACATAAATCTTGAATCTCGGTCCGAGGTGATACTGACTGGCACATCGTGCAATCTGACAATCTGCCTGAGGTACATCTCTGCTAACTGAGCCGTCGACTGACCAACTCTGAATGGAAGAAAGTGAGCCACTTTCGTGAGCCTGTCAACTATAACCCAGATAGCATCTCTACCAGCTGGGGATCTAGGTAGTCCAGTCACAAAATCCATGGTCATATGCTCCCACTTCCATTCTGGAATCGGTAAGGGCTGAAGAAGTTCAGCCGGTCTCTGATGTTCGGCTTTAACTTGTTGGCAAACCAAACACCGAGAGACAAACCGAGCTATCTCCCGCTTCATGCCATTCCACCAGAAATGCTGCCGGATATCACGGTACATCTTCGTACTGCCGGAATGGATGGAATACTGCGAACTGTGTGCTTCTGACATGATCTCCTGCCGGATATCTCTGCTGGGTACACAAAGACGCTTACCATGTCGAAGTGTACCATCCTCATGAATGCATAACTCTGGTCTTCGTCCTGCCTCACACTCTGCTCTGAGTCGCTGAAGCTTGGAATCTGCCGACTGCGCCATCCGGATCCTCTCGACTATAGTGGACTGAACTTACATACTGGCCATCAAGGCCACACTGGAAGGGAGAACAACTTCAATACCCATCATTTGAAGATCTGCTAACAGCTCTGGTTGTGTTGTTAGAAAATAAACTCCTGCTCTCCTGCTCAATGCATCCGCAACAACATTGGCCTCCCCAGGATGATACTGCAGGTTGACATCATAATCCACAAGAAGCTTCAGCCACCTTCTCTGACGCATGTTAAGATCCTTCTGGGTGAAAACATACTTCAAGCTCTTGTGGTCGGTAAAAATCTCCACCCTGTCTCCATACAAGTAGTGCCTCCACAACTTAAGTGCAAACACCACTGCTGCCAGCTCCAAGTCATGGGTTGGGTAATTCCTCTCATGATCACGAAGTTGTCGTGACGCATAAGCTATTACCTTCCCATGCTGCATCAGAACACATCCTAAACCTCTGCCTGAAGCATCACAGTACACTGAGAATCCTCCGGTCCCATCTGGAAGCGTGAGAATAGGAGCTGTTATCAGGCCTCGCTTCAACTGCTCAAAAGAACTCTGACACTCTGCTGTCCAAGCAAACTGTGCATCCTTGCAGGTCAACTGCGTCAATGGCGCTGAAATTCGAGCAAAATCCAAAACAAACCGTCGGTAGTAGCCGGCCAATCCAAGAAAACTACGAACCTCTGCAACTGTGATGGGCACTGGCCATGACTCAATAGCCACAATCTTCTGGGAATCCACTTCTACTCCTCCTCGAGTGATGATATGACCCAAGTACGAAATGCGATCGAGCCAGAACTCGCATTTACTGAACTTGGCATATAACTGGTGCTCTCTGAGGATCTGAAGAACTATACGGAGATGCTGCTCATGCTCCACCTCACTCTTGCTGTAGACCAGAATGTCATCCAAAAACACAATCACAAACTGATCCAAGTAAGGCATGAAGATGCGATTCATGAGGTCCATGAATACTGTCGGTGCATTGGTTGCTCCAAAAGGCATAACAAGGAATTTCTAATGCCCATATCTCGATCTAAAAGCTGTCTTCGGGATGTCCTGCTCTCTGACTCTGATCTGATGATAACCTGAGCGCAAATCAATCTTCGAGAATACTGAAGCCCCCTTGAGTTGATCAAACAAGTCATCTATCCTCGGAAGAGGGTATCTGTTCTTGATTGTCACTGAGTTCAAGGTACGATAATCAACACATAACCTGGATGTACCATCCTTCTTTTTCACAAGAAGTATCGGGGCTCCCCAAGGCGATCCACTAGCACGAATGAATCCCTTGGTTCTGAGTTCTTCAATCATCTTGTACAATATCTCCAACTCTGACGGCGCCATCCTGTAGACTCTCTCTGACACTGGGGCTGTCCCGGGAATCAAGTCTATAGTGAACTCGATCTCCCGCTCCGGAGGCATACCTGGAAGTTCTTCTGGGAAAACATCTGGAAACTCCTCGACTATCCTGGGCAACTGAACTGCTGCTACTGCCATCCGCAATACTGGAGGAGATGACTCAACTTCGCCTCGGGAGAAAGAAAACTCCGGCTCGCCTGGAATGCTAAAAACAACCCTGCCAATGTGGCAGTCTATCCTAGCATACTGGTTCCTCAACCAATCCATCCCTAGGACCACATCATAATCGGCCATCGGGAACTCTATCAATCTAGCAGGAAATTCTCTACCGCTAACTACGATCCGACACGAGGAAAATACTCTATCTACTCCCACAAGTCCGTTACCAGTAAGTATATTAAGCCTTACTGATAATGACTCGGGCTCCAATCCTACCCGTGTCGTGAATCGTGCAGACATAAATGAATGCGATGCACCAGAATCAAATAAAGCTGAAGCTGGAAAGGAGTTGACGAGAATAGTACCTGCCACTACCTCTCCTGGTGCCAATCCTTCCTCCACGGTCATCACCATAGCCTGACCGTGCCCTCGGGGTGCTGGTCCCCTCTGCTGAAATCCTCGTTGCCTGCTCTGACTCTGGGCTTGGACTTGTGCATACTGCTGGGGGTTCTGTTGCTGGAACACTTGGGTCTGAGGCGGCAAGGGCCTCGGCAATGGATACTGCTGCTGCTGGACCGGAGCTGGTCCTCTCACCGAAGAGATAGAAAGGTTGGACGATGATGAACCACCCCTATTCGGGCAGGATCCAACCCTATGGTCTGGTGCTCCATAAGCCAGACACAATCCCTGTGCCCTGCGACATTCTGCCACCACATGGCCTGGCTTCCCATAATGAGAACAATCTACTGCGGAAGATTGCTTCTGCTTCTGCTGCTGAGGGTGCATCGGAGTTGAATGCTGAACCGACGTTACTGAGGCCACTCGCCTCGGAGCTCCAATAGTCAAAGCCCTGGCTGCCGGGGCCGGTACTGAAGACTGATTCATCTGGCCGTGAGATCTCTTTCGACCTCCGGCCCTATCCACAATCCTCTGGGAGGTATATTCATGCCTCCGGGCTGCTCTCAAGACTGCATCAAAAGTCTAATGCTCAAACTGCTCAACTGCCAACAAGATCTCCAGGTGAAGTCCCTGCTGGAACCGCTGGGCTCTATCATACTCAGTTGCCACCAAAGTGGGAGCAAACCGACTGAGTCTAGAAAACTCGGCCGCATATCCGTCGACCGTCCTGCCTCCTTGCTTCAGATTGGTAAACCTCGTCTGCAGATCATACCGAGCCACAGCATCGAAATACTTGGTCTGGAATCTCTCTCTGAATACTGCCCAAGCAATGGGTGCTGCTAATCCAACAGCCTGCGCTGTCCACCAGCTGCGGACAAGATCTAACAACTGCAGGCGCACAACGGCCACCTTCTCGTTCTCTGGGGTCCTGGCTGCTTCTAGAATCACCTCTGTGTCCTGAAGCCATGCATCTGCTGCGATAGCATCTTCACTACCGTCGAAGAATGGAGGGTTCATGCGCTTGAAGCTGTTGGCCGCGCTGTTACCCTGATGACCACCCCGGGTCAAAGCATCCGTCACTGCCGGGTGCAAGGCATCTCTACGCCGGTCTTGGAAAGCTATCAAGGTCCTGACGAGTCCTACCAAAGTGTCATCATCATGTTCTACAGGTTGAACTGGCTGAACTGGTGACTCTCCGCCAGAAGGCACAACTCTGGAGGCTACTCCAGAATGCTGGGCTTGATCTCCAGGTTGCTGCTGGTCCGCGGGAGGTGCTTCGCCTTGCTGGTCGGTAGGACCACGAACAATGCCGCTGAAGAAGACGACATAGGTAACAATAAGGAAGGACCAGGACAGATCAACGATACAAGCATATGATCAGGACAGGAATCCAGGGATTCAGAAGATACGAGCAGAGATCAAGGACGAATACTGATTGAGACATCTATTCGGTAAACCCTCACATATCTTGATTTACAAGACCTGCATGGGCCACCACTTAAACCATGTCACGCCCCAGAACCAGAATACTGGAGAGCGGGGGCAGACATAGCCAGCTACGTATATGAAATGGAATCCATCTCGTTATACAGTCACGGCTGTCTAGATACATGAGGGTTTATCTACAAGCCAACAGTCTCTTAAGGTCATGAACAAGCCTAGTGTCTCAATCACAAGCAAGTAAGTAAAAGTCACGAGATGTATGATCATTAAATATACAATAGTAAGGCGTCCCAAACATTACATATTCAGTTGATCATGAAGCTAGTCGTTACAAAATGTCAGGACTAGCAAGAGTTTAGTTATACATGATCAACCCTAGGATCTGTTAATCATGTTACAGCCCGTAGACAGACAGTAAGTAAGTGCAATCGAGCTAAACAGGTGCTCGTCGGCTAAACGTCTCAAAAGAATATTTTTATAAGGGAGTGGGAGAGCAAAATAAAATCCACTCGTTGCCGGGATTCCTTCTAGTGTTCACCATCTGGAAGGAAGGTCGGTAGATCCTCTGGAGCTGCTCCAAAATCTGGCCACACAAAACCAGCTGGGTCAGACCCCAGAAAGAGCAAGTGCCACAAAGGAGACTTCACTTAAGAACTAAAACCAGCAATCAGCACAAGATATAAATAAAAGTAAGAACTAGAAATAACGAAAATATACCAGGATGATATACGGCGAGATAACCATGGAACTATTCAGATATCCAGGTTACAACCCGTAAACCAAACAAGGACCGGGGTTGTAACCCTTCGTCTGAACAGAACTTGGAATTCTCACCATTTATCGGTAAAATAAATACAAGCATTCTGGTCATTCAATAATCTGGAAGAGGATCAGGGCAAGACTAGACTGGTTAGACTCCGTCCAATCACTTCACGGCCAAGCAAGAATTACGGCTTGATACTTTAACTAACTAGGGTTGTCACAAGCCTAATTACTAACAAGATGCGGTAAGATTATTCTACAGCCACAAGCCCTGCAGACCATCCAGGTTACCCGGGTTAAAAGATTAGAGTTGAATTCAGGTGGGTACATCGTCCAGGAAACGAATGTAACCTTAGGTAGCTTGAAGGGTGCAACACATGACAGTGTGCTGGAAATGTGCCCTACTCGACGGCAGGCTACAGATCCAAAGGCGTGCCCAGGTAACGGGATTGCTTGTAGCTGGAAAATCTCGTCATGACTAATGTATTAATCTAGTTATTAGCCTTAGTCCATTTTAGTAGGTACTCCTGACCGTGGTACTCAGGAGTCCCTGTCCTAGACATGATGTAAGACAGGACTGGTTTATTTATACAAACACAATCGCCCACGGTGTCAAGATTAATTATACAGGTCATGTCATGTCAGGTAGCCGTCGTAACAGCTATTCGAGATAATCATGTCAGGTTATCATGCCAAGTGTACTTGTCAGGAGTGCGCCACGACGGACCACTATCAGGTCATGTCAATTATCAATTCCAAACATATCAAGTAAATTCGTAATTATCAAGTTCAGGACAAAAGGCGTAAGGATATAAAATGGACGTTAAATATCTAATAAAATATCAATATACAGGGCTATAGAAGATCCAGGGTAAGTAGGGTCAGGTCCAGTTGCGCCTAAACATCAGGTTGTGCCTGAGTCAGACTGCGCTCAAGTCAGGCTGCGCTCAAGTTAGGCTACGCTCAAGTCAGGCTACGCACAAGTCAGGCTACGCTCAAGTCAGGCTACGCTCAAGTCAGCGTATGCAAGACATACGTCTCCAAAAGGCAGCGTATGTACTCCATACGACTCCTCTTCAAGGCAGCGTATGTACTCCATACGACTCCTCATCAAGGCAGCATATGTACTCCATACGACTCCTCATCAAGGCAGCGTATGAGGTCCATACGACTCCTCATCAAGGCAGCGTATGTACTCCATACGAATCCTCATCAAGGCAGCGTATGAGGTCCATACGACTCCTCATCAAGGCAGCGTATGTACTCCATACGAATCCTCATCAAGGCAGCGTATGAGGTCCATACGACTCCTCATCAAGGCAGTGTATGTACTCCATACGACTCCTCATCAAGGCAGCGTATGAGGTCCATACGACTCCTCATCAAGACAGCGTATGTACTCCATACGACTCCTTATCAAGGCAGCGTATGAGTCAGACTGCGCTGCGCTAAAGAGCGCGTGCAGCTCAGTGACGCAAGCTAAAAAGCTCGCGCACTGCTCACTGTCTTCTCCAAATCAGCAAGAACTCCATGGTTTGAACCTAAAACTTCAAAAGTCCATAACTTGGTCAAAATAAGTCCAAATCTAACTTTTCAAAGGTCAAAATTGGGTAGAATAAAATTCTCTACAACATGGAACCATCAAAACTTGAAAACAAAAAAGTTTGATAGATCAAAACCACCAAAATCTAAAAATAACTAATTTCTAGATCTACAAAAATTAAAGCATCAAAATGAAAAATGACAAGTTCTAATGTGTCTTAGAAACATGAGGAGAAGCTAATAGAACAATAAAAATGAGCTCTCTTGTGGAAGCAAGTTGCACTTGCCTAGACCTCTCTCTCCCTCTCTTTGGTAGGTAAGGAAGTAATGGTGGAGAAGATGACAAATGAAGAGAGAGAAAGGAGAAGGGTTAATAAATGGTAGTGGTGGTGGTAGGTAGGGGGTTCACCCCTTGGTTCATGATAAACCAAGAGCAATCCCAAACCGAACCAAGCCAACCCAAACCAAGAATAAACCAAGCCCAAGAAGAAAATTAAGCAAGGAAATCATGCAATACAAGAATAAATACGTACACGTATTCCAGAAATACGTAATACGAACCACAGACATTACAGTGCGAAGGTTGGTCATTCGATAGCCATCTGCTCTACAAGAGAGTCCTTTAAATCTCTCATTGGGGAAGATTGGTCTGACGCTGAGAAGGAGAGGATTGCAGTCTTACTGCAACCTAGAATCAAAGAGGAAGATTATAGGGCAATCCTACATCGATCCTTGGATCGTCGACTTATGGAGGAGGCTGCGAAAGGACCCAATGCTGATACATCCCCTCAGTCTCAATCTAGGGCTAATCCTCCTTATACTCAACCTCCTTCGAGGCCCACAGCTGTCGGTGAACCCGGTATTTCCATCTCTTCTTATCCACAGGCAGCCAAGTATACCCCCCCACCTCAGGTCCATCGATCCTCCAGCTGAACTACCCCTGGCAATATCAAACAGGGTAATTCCTCCTGTTTCTTCATCAGGAATGTATCCTCAGTTTACAATATCAGTTCCCCCACTTACTCAACTCCCATCCCCGCCGATCTCTTCCTATACTATCCAAGCAAACACTGGGGTCGACATGGGGCTGGACCCTATGGACAGCGACCATGTGGAAAATGATTCTGGGGTTTTGGAACTGTGGGGTAGCCCTCCCCCATATCATAGGAAACACCCGGTTCACTATGAAGAGTCATCATGTGGGTCTCACTCCTGTGAAATGATTCCCACAGTTCCTCTTGATAAACCAGTTTTATCATCTCCTAGTACTGATTATTTCCCTCATTTTCTGACTCCATGTTTCAATTCTCCCATCATCGAACTTCCCCCTTCGCCTCCCCCATCTCCCAAGAAAAATCCTCCCACCCGCAAACTGACCTGGAAGCGCAGGGCTCGTATGAGTCAAGCCACACCCATCTCCCCTACTGATCCATCCATAAAATCAAAAAAGCGTTATCCCTCTGCTATCATTAATCCTAGGGCTACGAAACGTTTGGTTGATCCTCTCTTCTCTCATTCCCTAGATACTTCAGATACGGCGGCTGTCGTTCAATAGCCGCTTCATCAATGTTAGTGTTCTCCTGGAACTGTCGTGGGCTGAGGAATGCTACGACAGTCCAAACTCTTCGCTCATTCCTCTCCGCAACCCATCCCTCAATCTTCTTCCTCTCTGAAACCCTCTCCTCTTCTCAACACTCCTCTCAAATCATGCCTTCATTAGGTTTTCCAAACACTCATTCTGTCTTCCCGACTGGCCGATCGGGTGGCCTCTGGCTAGGCTGGACTGCAGGTACAAATGCCTCAGTTTC
Organism: Iris pallida; assembly: GCA_029216955.1. Taxonomy (NCBI): domain Eukaryota; kingdom Viridiplantae; phylum Streptophyta; class Magnoliopsida; order Asparagales; family Iridaceae; genus Iris; species Iris pallida. The sequence goes on from JANAVB010003616.1 coordinate 8,714, forward strand.
TTTTTCTTCCCCCAATCTTATTATTCTTTCCATCAAAAGTGATGACGACACACCTCTCTGGAATCTTCTATGTGTTTATGGCTGCCCACGAAAAAAGGATCGCCCTCTACTCTGGGAATCTATCAAGACTCTTTCAGAATCTTTCTCAACTCCCTGGTGCTATATTGGTGACTTCAACGATCGCCCTCTACTCTGGGAATCTATCAAGACTCTTTCAGAATCTTTCTCAACTCCCTGGTGCTGTATTGGTGACTTCAACGCCATTACTACTGCTGAGGATAAATTCGGGGGCCGGGGTTTTGACAGACATTCAAACTCCTCATTCCTTCAAATGATTAACCACTGCGGGCTGATTGATCTTGGGTGTATTGGCCCGACGTTTACGTGGTCCAATAGCCGGAACTTGTCTCACATCATTCAGGAAAGACTGGATCGTGCCATGGCGAATGGTGATTGGTGCAGTATGTTCCCCTTCTCCACTGTTCACACTCTTCCTAGATACAATAGTGATCATGCTCCTATATTGCTCAACACTAATAACCGGACTCCAAGGAAAAAGTGACCCCTCCGCTTTGAGAGTTTTTGGCTCAAGCACTATAAGTATATTGATACTCTGTCTACTGTTTGGTCGGCTGCTAAATCCGTTCCTGGTGCAAATTTCATGGGTAACTTATATTTTCTTATGAGTAAACTACACAGGTGGGGTCGGGCTTCTTTCAATGCTACTAAATCCTGTATCAAATTCCTTCAAGACCAGCTGCTGGTTATCCAGAAGAGTACGCCAACATCTTCTCTCATGCTTGAGGAGAGAGATGTAGTGAAGGAGCTCAATGGGCTCCTCATGCTTGAAGAAGCATACTGGTGCCAATGGGCTAGATGTAAATGGATTATCGAAGGTGACAGATGTACCAAATACTTTTATGTCAAAGCCTCGATCAGGAGAAGAAGGAATGATATTCGTTCGATCCAACTTCCCAGTGGAGATTGGACCTCTGAACCTGAGGTAATCTCTGCTTCTATCATTAATCATTTCTCCTCTCTCCTTGGCACGGATGACTCTATTCCCATGGATCCGAATTTTGGCTTCTCGACTAATATTCTATCGGGGGAGGAGTCCACTGCCCTGGGCTCGGTCCCTGATCAATCGGAAATTGAACAAACTGTTCGGAGTATGGAAGCTCTCAAGGCTCTTGGACCTGATGGGTTCCCTGCTTTATTTTATCAAAAATGTTGGTCAGTGATTGGGAATGATCTCACCGCTACTATTCAGGATTTTTTTGCAAATGGCAAGCTTAACATGGGTATGAATCACACCCATATAGCATTGATTCCTAAATGTGCTACTCCAAAAACTGCTGTTGACTTTAGTCCTATTGCCCTGTGCAATGTGTCTTACAAAATCATCACCAAAATTTTTGCTTCAAGGCTGCGTCCTTTAATGGACAAATTAATCTCCCCGTTCCAAACTGTATTTGTTCCTGGTAGACAGATCTCTGATAATTGTGTTATTGCTCATGAGATTTTCCATGCTATGAACAATCGCTCTAAGAAAAGCAAAACGTTTGCTATGAAGATTGATATGGCAAAGGCCTATGATCATCTATCTTGGCCTTTTATTAAATCCGTGTTGAACGGATTTGGGATTCGTGATCATCCAAATGACCTCATCATGAAGTGCATTTCCACTCCAAGTTTTTCGATCCTGATTAATGGCTCTCCGGAAGGTTGGTTCCAAGCAAAACGTGGGATCAGGCAAGGTTGTCCTCTATCTCCGTTCTTGTTTATTCTATGCTCAGAAGTTCTATCACAATTATTCTATCGCTTCGAACAAGAAGATCTCTATAGAGGTATGCGTATCAACCGATATACCCCCTCTATTTCTCACCTCTTGTTTGCAGATGACATTCTTGTGTTTGGCAATGCCTCTTCAAACTCAATTTCGACTGTTCAAAGAATTCTTGCGAGATTCTCTGCATGGTCTGGACAATTGATCAACTTGGGGAAATCGAGCATTCATTTCAGCCACAGTGTCCCCCCCAGGAACGTAGAGAGCTCTCCAGTATACTCCAACTCTCACCTATGCGCAACTGTGACAAGTACCTGGGACATCCTCTTCTCCTTCCAAAATCCAGACTCAGCACTTACAGTAATCTCCTGGAGAAACTCTCTTTTCGTTTCAAGGGATGGAAATCAAAATTGCTCTCTCATGCGGGGCGCACTGTTTTGATCAAATCCACCTTGGGATCCATCCCTATCTAAAGGCATATACAATTCTATTGATCGTAAGTGCAGGGATTTTTGGTGGGGCCATGATGACGTGAACAGGGCTATGCACCACATTGTCTGGAGGAAATTCATTTTACCCAGGAAGGAGGGTGGCCTGGGGCTTCGTAATTCCCGTAGGGTTAATGAAGCTCTTATTGGCAAGCTCTTGTGGAGGCTCATCACCAATCCACACCAACTCTGGGCCCAGGTTCTTACTGGCACTTATCTTCAAAATCGTTCTATTTGGCACATTAATAAATGCAGGAGTGCATCCCCTACATGGGCTAGTATCCTCGATGCTCGTTGTCATCTGGAGGGGAAGATCCTTTGGAAGGTGGGTGGCGGTTGGATACACATATACAATGAGCCTTGGGTCCCTGGCTTACCTGGGTTTAGGGTTAGTGCCATCAATAGCAATGTACCCAAACCCAGCCTTGTCCGAGAACTCATGGATTCTACTAGCCATAACTGGACTACTTCCCTGATCAACTCTCTATTTCATCCCTGGAAAGCTAAGGCCATCACTGCTATAAACCTCCAGGCGGGAGAGGATGTTGATAAACTCATCTGGACGTGTTCCAAAACGGGTGAGTTCTCGTCAAAATCTTTATACGAATCTATTCGTTGCAGCTATCCTTCCTGCTCGGCTGCCTCGGCCTCCAATCTTAAGTGGGAACGTCTCTGGAAGTTGCCAAATACCTTCCCTCGCATCCTGATGTTCATTTGGCGATTGTGGCATAATGGGCTTCCTCTGTTCTCTATCATCAACATTAGAAACACGCAGGTTAGTCCCATATGTCCATTTTGCCAAATCCATGAGGAAACAGCGGACCACATGTTTTTACAATGCAGTATTGCCAGGGAGGCTTGGTTCTTAAGCCCCCTGGGAATACGATCGGATGACTGTGGTAGTCTCCACTCCCTTTTGCTTTCTTGGTTAAACGATAACTTTGATTGTGAAGCTTTTCGGATGGGGGCCTCGATTTTATGGGCCATCTGGAAATCTAGAGGGGATTGTGTATTTCAGAAACTTGCCCCCTGTAGGGTGTGAAAATTATGACACGCTGACATAAGACTCAGCCCAAGTCATACGCTCAAGTCATACGCTCAGTAAAAGCCATACGCTAAAGGCCATACGCTCAGTCAAAGCCTTACGCTCAAGGCCATACGCTCAGCCAAGGCCATACGCTCATCTAAAGGCCGTACACTCAGTGAATATTTTAATATTTCTTGAGATGACAGCACAGCATGTATTTAATGAAGGATGAATCTGACACTTTGTCTTTCGTGCAAAGACAGCTGCCCCATGAAGATTAGCCGTCGTATAGGTTTTCGAGAAAAGATTTTGTCTCTTACGAGGACAGCTCAGCAGCCATCATAAATAAAGAGCCATTATTACTGTCATTTCTGACAGTCTGTCAGCCATCATATCTGCAGCACGACGCTCAAGAAATATTTGTCAGTATTTGAAGATATGGCGTGTTTGAGAAGATTGAGAATAGCCATGTGTCTACTCCCTCAATCCACACGGCTTCTTCCTATCCAAATGAGCGTATGGACCTCATACGACTCCTTGCCATCTAAGTGAGCGTATGGACCCCATACGACTCCTTGCTTAGTGAGCGTATGGACCCTATATGACTCCTTGCTTAGTGAGCGTATGGACCCCATACGACTCCTTGCTTAGTGAGCGTATGGACCCTATACGACTCCTTGCCATCCAAGTGAGCGTATGGATTCCATACGACTCCTTACCAGCCAAGTGAGCGTATGGACCCCATACGACTCCTTCCCAATCAAGTAAGCATATCAGCTTTATTTATATGATCCAAGTTAGCGTATGCAAGACATGTGCCTTCAAAAGCTAGCGTATGACTCTTCTTCAAAGACAGCGTATCACAGCAAAGGTATCCAGGACGACTTTCAATGTACAGTCAACACACGTTCTCACGTGTCCTGTATTCAGTTACTCAGTTATTCAGAAGTTATGCAACGTAGCATCCATGCCACCAATCTCTCCTAGATATATTCCACTACTCTCAACTGCACTCCAACGTGTCTTTACCAGAATTCGCCACGCGTCCCTGCAGTTATGCACACGTCAAGTAACTGACTGAGCGTATGCTTCAGAACAGTTATCCAGAACTCTATAAAAGAGAGTTTCTTCATCTTCATCAGGACTACAGTCAATTTCAGAGAGAACAGAGAGATTGCCCAGTTGCTGTCCAAGTTCTTCGAAGTTCGAGTTTTCTTCATCGCATCGTCCAAGGGATAAAGTAATCGTCTTCTAGATTAGATTCCTACAGTTGTAATTTTCTCAGATACAAAATAAATAAAGTGAATTTATTTATGGAAAACAAATTGGCGACTCTGCTGGGGAAAGCTGTCTCCTCCGACGAGATAGCAACAACTCAATGCGATACTTCGTCGATCGGCTCGACGAAGAAGACGATGGTCGTACAATTCGACTAATCTGCTTACGAAAAAATGCTCAAGGTGAAGGAGGGCCGAACTGCTTCCTCCGCTCTTTCTGCTGTCAAGAAGAAGGGATGCTCTGTCTATGTCCCTAAGTCTTCTTCAACAGCCCGAGACGCTTCTGTCACTTCTCACGCTGACAAGAACACGTCTTTAACTTCAACGAAGCACACTTCGGCTTCTCTGAACACGGCAATAGTGGCTTCTCCTAGTCACGCTGACAAAGTTGGTTCTTTAACCAAGTCAGCGTGTCCAAGGAAAACCATCTCTGGATATGTCAAAGTCTCTTCCCCCTCTACTCTTACGACAGCAGTCGGCTCTTTAGCCATTGATGACTCTGTGCGTATGGCAGTCAAAGGGCAGCGTACGGCAAAGGCAGCGTATGCTAAGCCAAAGCCAGCGTATGCTAATAAAAAGGCAGCGTATGACCAGAAGTCCAAACTGAAGTCAGCGTATGCTAATAGATACAGTCCTTTGACTGTTTCTCAAAATCAAGCTGGGGGTTCTCTTCCACAGAACATACAAATGATTTCCCTTCAACTTGCACATCTTGTGCCAACCAAGGAGAAAGACTCTTTAGTCAACTCCTCTACTCCTAAGGTCTTTACCTCTGGAGTTAATTTGACTAGTACTCTTACTAGATCAAACAAAGGAAAATGCCTTTTGGCTAATTCCTCTAAAGATGGATTATTACCGACTCCCAGTCGGAATAATACCCATCTTCCTTCTCTCAAAATTTCTCGATCTGAGAAAAGCAAATTACAAGTATCCAAGACTGATACCAAAGTCAGATCTCCTACGGATCTTCGTAACAAGCTTAATCAGAATCGTCTCACTGAGACAAGTATATTAGACCCTGATGCAGAATATGCTAAGAACTATGTGGCTCAAATTAATCAGTCTTTATACACTCAAGAACCGAGAAGACAGAAGAACAAAAGACAAGTTTCTACACAGAAACTATCTTCAAATACTTCCCAATCTGTTCCTACAGATCTCCGGGAGTATTTGCAAAATAAACGGAGAATTGACACTCCATCTGGCCATGACATTGCTCATATTTGCCATGAAAAGCATGGTTGCAATTTCCAACCTCGGGTTGTGATTCAGTGTTGTTATTCACCAAAAAGACGATCTGTTTTCGAACGGATTCAATATAAACCAATATTAGATGATGATGAACCACTTTATGCTTCTGTCAACATGACCTCCAGAAATATTGGGGGTAGCCTACGATCTGATGCTATATCAGATTCTGAAGATGGTATTTATCTCGGCACCCGATCCAGGACCGGAGCCTTGGCCAGGGTCTCTTCTTCTTCTCATCCAAGTGGTAATCCAGAGATCACAGAAGATTTCCTTGGAGAGTCCAATTTTCCAGTATTGACTCCCGTAAATAGCCCCGGAAAAGATACTGACTCACACAGTGATGATTCAGAACAGACTGTTTCATCATCTATTCCTCGAATGATTACCACTTACATGGCAGAGGGCAATCATGAACCTTCAACTAGCACCGAAGCTCATGAACAAAGGATTTCTTCCTTAGAACAACAGTTGCGAGCTATGGCAGATACATTAAATGCTATGCACACTCTTATGCAAGCTCAGCATCAAACTCAGCAAGTCCAACAGACAGCCCCTCCAGTTGTATTAAATACTCCTGTTGCTCCAAACCCGGAACCCTCTACTATTCCGGGGGTACAATCTAATGTTCCTGTACAACCCACTCCAAGTCAGTCTGGAGCTGGGGGTGGTACATATGCTGCAGTCCCTCCTCCCAATTACACTCAACAAGTTACAACTCCCCAATCTTCTGGAATTGTTACTGAAGAGTTAAGGAATCTCCGAACTCAATTCGAGGCATTCAAACAGAAGGATGGTTTGCAAAGGTTAGGCATCAAACAACCTTATCCGATAGAATAGAAGCAGGTATCGTATCCACCAAAATACAAACCTCCGACCATCTCTTTCTTTGATGGGACTACCTCCCCAAGTCAGTTCATTAATCACTTTGAGGTAATGACTGATCAATTGCAACCAAGTGACGCCCTCCTTACTCGAGTGTTTGTTGGGTGTCTCAAAGGAACGGCTTATGAATGGTATAGAAGTCTTCCTGATGGGTGCATTACCTCATTTGCCGGTTTCAAGCAAATGTTTCTTGAACGATTCTATAAAGGGCTCAATGACATGACCATGTCAGCCCTCATAAGAATTAAACAGAAAAATAATGAAACCACCGAAGACTTTATTGAAAGATTCAGAAGAGAAGCCCTCAAAATGCCTCTCGGAACTCCCGATGCTGTTACTATCGACACTTGCAAGTCGAATCTCTTACCAATTATCAGCATGTGGACAGGGTCCACTCAGTTCCAAGATTGGCCTTCTTTCATCGTCAGTGCCAAGGCTGCTGAAGTCAGTGCTGAGACCTTCAAGGGTCTGGGGGTACAAATGGCTCCCAAGGAATCAAATCAGAGTGCTAGCAATAGTACTCGACCTAACAATCGCAAAGGGAAAGAAGCTCTTGAAGTCAATCTCCAAAGCAGTAGTCAAGAGGTAAAGGCTACCCAAGCTACTCCAGCTCCAACAAATCAACAACAGAGACCTCCTCGGCCGAAGGAAGAATATTCTTTCGACGATGACGATGTTCAGGGTATCTTTGAATGCTTGCTCAAAGGTAACAAGATTCAATTGCCAGAAATCAAAAAGCCTGATGAAGCCAATAAGACATATCATCCAAAATACTGTCCATATCATAGAATGCTGGGTCATACAATCCGGTCTTGCTATGTATTAAAAGGAAAAATCCAAGAGATGATTAAATCAGGAGCTGTGACACTGACACCCAAAGACAAGACAGTCACAGCAAATGTAATTTTAATGCAGTTCGGTGACTTCCCTCCTTTAATGATAGAAAGTAGGATTGTTCCTATCCCCAAAACAACTCTCGAAGTTGTAAACATCCCACCAGCACAGAATGAAGGACTTGTTCCTGTCACAACTAAGAAGGGAGAGATCATGTGGATCCACCCGGATTTAATGACGGAGTTTGAGACGTCTTCCTCTTCTCCTCGAAAGACTCCCTCATCTAAAAAGAAGCTCGGGAAGACTAAGTCATGCAATGTGACTTCTAGTTTCACACCCAATTTTTATCTAACCTCTACTTTCATCTTGGCAGGAAATTTACTCCCTACGGAGATAAAATCTGTACCTCAATCTGAAGATAGGTACAAGCCTGCATTTTATCTATACAGTTCACAATCTCGTGAATTAATGGCGAAGATGGGTTATGATCTAGCCACTGCTCCTGGTTTGAACTCAGGCAAAGGACTCCGAGCACCTTTAGCCATCACTATGAGACATAATCAATCTCGTGTTGGCCATGGTTTATGGAATGAAGCTCTCATCAAGCATAAAAGAACCAAGAGCAAGATAAAGAATTGCAACATGGTTTCCATAGACCCTGAACCGGAATCTGAAGTCGAAGTTCATGCTGGAACTCGGTCAGGAAAAATATATCTGAAAGATTATGCTGACGTTCCTGAAGAAACTTCTGATGTCCCTCCGGTTACAGCTCCAACACCAGTCTCTACTGAAGTACCTTTAAATGTTCCTGTTGAGATAGTTCCTTCTAAACCAACAGCAGCTGACAAAGGTAAACAACAAGTCCGCTTCGACAAACCACTGAAGAAGTCATCTCCTACAGGACTTGAAAAGCCTTATAATTTTGATATATTGGCTCAACTAGCCAATACACCAGCTAAATTATCAATCTTCGAGCTCTTACGCCTCTCTAAAGAGACTCGAGAAACTCTGAGTGAAGCACTGCTGCAAGCAGAAACCTGCCTAACTCTCCTCAAGAAGTTGGAAACAGAACCTGTTTCTCATTGCCATAATGTTTTGGAATTTATTCCAAACATTACCTTTACGCAGGACGATATGTTGCTAGAGGATAATCGATATGACCGTCCTTTATATCATACAGGATATATCGATTCTATGAAGGTTGATCGTCTACTGATTGATCCAGGATCCGCTCTCAGTATTATGCCAAAAGCTATGCTAGATGCACTGAAGATACCTGTGCATAGTCTTTCCAGCACTATCACTACCATCTTGGGATTCAATCAGGGAAAAAGTGAGCCTTTGGGCAAGATTCGCCTCAAATTTCAAATAGGCGATCTTCGTACTAAAGTTACTTTTTACATCATCGACAATCATGGTTGTTCATACAATGCTCTATTGGGGAGACCATTCTTGCATGAACATAATATCGTTCCTTCGACTCTTCATCAGTGCTTCAAATATGTTGATGATAATGGAGAAGTTCAAAAGGAGGTTGCAGATCTCTATCCATTCAAAGGAGTCGAAGCTTATTTCAATGACGCTCGCATGTACAAAGATGAATACTCAAAAGTCTTGCAAGCTATGGATAATGATGATGAGATATCAAAAGTCGATACTTTTGTTATTCCTGTAAAAGGGCGTATCACTCCTCCGCAGTCTGCTAAATCATCTGAAGAAGGCTCACTGATAATTCCTGTCAGTGGACGTACTACTTCATCATCTGCCCAAGCTCCACATGGCTCACTGATAATTTCTGTCAGCGGACGTACTACTATATCGTCTTCCCAAGCTCCACAAAGTTCACTGATAATTCCTGTCAGTGGACGTATTACTCCTCCTCCATCTTCTCAGGCTAGACCAGATACTCTAGTCATTCCAGTCAGTGGACGTACTACTTATCCACGATCTTCTTCAAGGGAGCTCACCTCTTCTGAGCCTTTTGTTATCGATCTTAATCGAAACAAAACTTCTGATCGCTCTTCCTCTCCTCCTTTTGTCATTAATTTGACTAAGTCTGATAAGGCTCAGCCTTCTGTTGTAAATACAGTATCTGATATTAATGAAGCATCTCCTTTGCAGTATATTGATGTCTGTAATCATGTACAAAGTTATTTACAATTACTAGATAGCTTAGAGCCACTAACTATAGGAGTTGTTCAAACTCTTCATACAGACGTATCATTGGAGTCCATACAAAAATCATACTTCGTGGTCCCTATTAGAAAGAAGGGAGAAAATCCAATATTCTTTTATAAAGGACCCCAGAATCCTCCTAACATGGAAGAAGATGACACAAACGACGATACTGGAAGGTTACAACTGCGTCGATACAGTCAACAGTCCAAAAATATCATCAAGAATATGGGTTATGACTTCAGAACCAGTCTCAATAATGGAAAAGGAAGAAGAATGCCTGTTCGAATTCCTTCACTAAAATACGGAAGGACAAAATCTGGTTTAGGTTAAATTGCTCCTACCTCCTTTATCAACATAATCCATGAAGATTCAAAATCCGATGAAGATGAACGATCTGAATCTTCCGATTCCCTTTCTTGGGATTCTGACACAATTATTGGCGATCTCCATCGCTCTATTCTATCCATCAATATGGTCTCTGTTGATGGCCCGCAAGAAAATGATGAAGATGAGGATGATTTTGAAATATCTCCCGAATCAGAACAATGGGCTCAAAGATTAGATAATCAATGGAAATTCAGGTTCGAGCAGAGGGAACCTCCTACTGAAGATAAACTGATCCAAATTGATGTTGGTGAAGAAGGGTCCCCTAAACCAATATTCATCAGTGAAAGTCTTTCAGAAACAGATAAGCAAGACATGATCAAGCTTATTCATGATTATATCGATGTCTTCGCTTGGAGTTATGAGGATATGCCAAGATTAGATCCAAAGATTGCAATGCACAAACTTAATATCATGCCAAATGCTAAACCAGTCAAACAACAACAGCGACGATTTCGTCCAGACATTATGGATGCAATTGAAGCTGAAGTCAACAAGCTTATGGCTTCTGGATTTATTCGAGAGGAACAACATCCTGAATGGGTGGCTAACATCGTTCTTGTCCTTAAAAAGACTGGCAAGATCCGAGTCTGTATAGACTTTTGCGATCTCAATACAGCTTGTCCTAAAGACGAGTTTCTCTTCCAATTACAGATGTCATGATCGACAACACATGTGGTTTCGAACGGATGTCATTCATGGATGGGTATTCGGGATACAATCAAATCAAAATGTTTCCAGATGATGAAAAACACACTTCCTTCAGAACGCCGATCGGTACATACTGTTATACAGTGATGCCGTTTGGTCTCAAGAATGCAGGAGCAACATATCAGCAAGCAATGAGCACTATATTCCACGAACATCTCCGGAAAATAGTCGAATGCTATGTTGATGATATTGCAGTCAAAAGTCGACAAAAGGAGGATCATATCCAAGATTTGAAGACTATTTTTGATTTAATGCGTCAGCATCAACTTAAAATGAACCCTACTAAGTCCTTCCTGGGCGTCTCTAGTGGTAAATTTCTCGGCTTCGTCATTACCGCTAAAGGTATACACGTGGATCCCGAGAAGATCAAAGCCATTCAAGAGATGCGTCCTCCACGCACCTTAAAAGAGCTACGAGGATTTCAAGGAAGAATTGCTTATATCAGGAGATTCATTTCCAACTTATCAGGACGCTGCAGACCGTTCAACAAACTTCTGAAGAAAGGTGTATCTTTCGTCTGGAACGAAGAATGTCAAAAAGCATTTGACGATATCAAACAGTATCTCATGAACCCTCCGGTTTTGGTACCTCCTGTCTCGGGAATACCATTTCTTTATATGTTCGAGCCATGGATCATTCTCTTGGTGCATTACTCGCCCAGAAAAATAAAGATGGCCATGAACAGGCTATTTATTATCTCAGTCGCACAATGACAGGCGCTGAACCGCGTTATTCTCCAATTGAGAAAGAATGCTTAGCATTAATGTTTGCTGTTCAGAAGACGCGACATTATATTATTGGTCAAACGATTCACGTCATTTCCAGAGTGAATCCCATCAGGATTATGATGAAGAAACCCGGTATTCTCAACTCTAGACTAGCTAATTGGGGAATCTTGTTAGCTCAATACGACATGCATTATATTCCCCAGAAGTCAGTTAAAGGACAGGCTCTTGCTAATTTTCTGGCAGCTCATGCAGTTCCAGAAGATTCTAAATTATATGATGAGATTCCAGATGAAGTTCTGAATTCAAATATGGTTTCTGAAGAAATTCCTACCTGGCGTCTATTCTTTGATGGAGCATCTAGAATAGGTCCTAATGGCGATATTGTCGCCGGAGTTGGGATTGTTCTTGTATCCCCAGAAGGACTAACTATTCAGAGGGCTTATTCTCTGGATCAATCATGTTCAAACAATGTAGCCGAATACAATGCATTGCTCATTGGTCTTCAACTTGCTAAACATCTAATATTCAATATTTGGAAGTTTATGGAGACTCTAAGCCTATTGTCAATCAGATCAGAGGAACGTATGAAGTTCGTCATCAGGATTTGATACCTTATCATCAAGCAGCACTTTCTATGGCCTCATCCTTTGAAGGTTTCTTTATTGAACATGTTCGACGAGCTTATAATGCAGAAGCTGATGCTTTGGCTAATCTTGCTGCTGTATTAGCCATACCAATCAGACGTCAGCAAGTGATAGTGGTTTATAACCGAGAACTATTCTGCATTGAGAATAATTTGGCTTCGGCTTTTCTCATAATCCAGACAAAGATTCTCTCAACCTTGATGCTGGATTAAAGTTTGACAAAGTGTCCTCGTCTTCTTCTGATTCTACTATGGAATATGTCTTTTCTAATGAAACAGAAGCCATAACTGAAGACTGGAGACGCCCATTTTTAGACTTTGTATTATATGACATACTTCATGATAATCCGAGTGAAGCAGCGTCTATTCGACGTCGATCTCTCAGATTCTATTATAATCATACAACGAAAACACTATATCGTCGGTCTTACGACGGTCTTCTCCTCCGATGCATCGCTGGTGAAGAAGCACAGCAGATTATCCGTGAAGCACATGATGGTGTTTGTGGAGCTCATCAGCCAGGTCCTAAACTTCAAGATCGTATCCGACGTATGGGTTATTATTGGCCCACGATGGTGGCTGACGCCATTCAATATGCTCGAAAATGTAAAGCCTGTCAAATTCATGCAGACTTTATCCATCAACCGTCAGAATTCTTACACCCAACAGCGGCATCATGGCCCTTTGAAGCTTGGGGCATGGATGTCATTGGTCCTATTAACCCACCATCATCAAGAGGACTATCGGTTTATTCTAGCAATAACCGATTACTTTTCCAAATGGGCTGAAGCAATCCCGTTATCTGAAGTCAAAACTTCTAATGTTATCAACTTCAGTCAAACATCATGTCATCTATCGATTTGGTGTTCCTCGACGTATTATCCATGATAACGGACCGCAGTTCGTCAGTCAGAAATTTACTCGATTCTGCGACGATCATCGGATCAATAATTTAGCTTCTACAGCATATAACCCAGCAGCTAATGGATTGGCAGAAGCTTTCAATAAAACGATCATCAAACTCTTGAAAAAGTTCGTTTCTTCTAACAAACGCAACTGGAGCGAGAAGCTTGGTGAATGTTTATGGGCCTACCGTACCACAGTTCGCAATGCGACCGGATGTACGCCTTTCTCTTTAGTATATGGGTGTGAAGCTGTTCTTCCCCTTGAGATCCAGATTCCTTCTCTGAGAATTGCAATCTCTAATGAACTTACAACAGAAAACAATGATCGTCTTCGACTTCAAGAATTGGAAGCTCTAGATGAAAAATGTTTGCATGCTCAACAAAATATCGAGCTGTATCAGGCCCGAATCTCAAAAGCTTTTAACCGGAAAGTCAAAGTCAGAGCATATCAGAAGGGAAGAACTGGTCCTTACTGTCAGACGTCCTATGACCATGACACATATGAGCAAAGGCAAATTTGATGCGAAATGGGAAGGCCCATTCGTAGTAAACAAAGTCTTCTCTAACGGAGCATACCAGCTTGCTTCTATGGATGGGAAAGTCATGATGATGCCTATCAATGGCAAATTCTTAAAGAAATATTATGTATAATATTTTCATCATTCCCCAGCAAATATAAAATTCTTCTCTACAAAAGTTATCTCGATATCAGTTATCCCCAGAGGAAACCGATATTCTACCATGTATCATTTTCCCAGAGAATTTGATATTTTGTCTTATTAGATCCCCAGTGGATTTAATAAAGATCTTGTATAGAAAATCATGTCCATATTACCTCTGAATTTTCTATCTCAGTATGTATCATATTTTCTATTCTCTGAAAATGATATCTCGTCTTTTGATTTCCGAGTCCAAAGATCATGGAAAATAGAATCCAAAGATATCTTTATATCTGAATTCTGTTTTCTCTAATCAGTATTAAACTAAAATTATCTATGGTTTAATATCATGATAGAGTTACAAAGTTTATTTGTATATTCTATTTTATTGAAATATGTCATGTATTATTTACCTCTGAACATGTTTTCTACAAAAATATCATCCACAGAATTGAAATCAAGCCAAGATATTCATTTCAATCAAAATCAGAACATTGATTACAAATGGGTATCAAAACTTCAATACATGATAAATGTAAAAGATCTATTTAGGAGGAGTAATTATCTCCTGAATACGAACGATTACATTATTTATCTTTTCTTCATGAGCTTTCTTGATTCGCTCTGCTGTTTCAGCTCCAATCATCGTTGGTCATATTCCACAATAATAGAGCTACGGCGATTGGTCTCTTCAATCTGATTGGTTTGCATCAATTCTCGCTCTTGCTGTAAAACTTGACAGCGTTCAGCTGCAGATTTACGATCAGTAACAATCTCTGATTGTTCTGTTTCCACGGAGGCAATTTGCTCCTGAAGACGAGCTAGCTCTTCCCTCAACTTCCTAAGCTCTTCAGCTTTTGACGCTTCATCTTTCTCTAGGCGCTCCATATTCTGACGAGTACTTATTATTTCTTCGTCTTTCGCCATTAGCTCTTTAGAAGACTGAGCGAGGAATTCTGTCAGAGCAATGTGCTGAGCTTGAGCTTCATTCTCCAATTGAGCAATCTCAGCTGCAGTCAGAGACTTAATGTCCTCCTTTTTAATCTCCCAGTATTTATGGATGTTTGCTTCTAAATCATTCAGGAGATGTTCAAAGAAGACACATTGGGTCCCATAACCAGCCTGTCTCAAAGCTGAAAGTGGAAAACTAGTCGCCTCTCGAAGACTCGAAAAGGGCATAGTCTCATCCTTCATAAGTCGTCTTGAGAATGTATCCAGATACGAATAAATAATATCTGAATACATCCCCATGATCTTTGCTATCCCTGTATCAAAACCGGGAGTCGCTGCAATAATAGGGGAAGGAGCAGGAGGAGCCTCTATTCTTGGAGCTGAAGTTAGTGCTTTTGGAGAACTCGGCAAATGTGAACTCCCCTCACCCACATCAGTTTGAACAAGTGGGGCTTGAGTAGAACTCATAGCCGGTGCAGTTCCTACAGCTGTTGGAATCAAAGAAGCATGATCAAAACCAAAAGACAATAAAGCAGAGACAAGACAAAACTTTGATGAATAAAATATTACCTGGAGCTGGTTCATATTCAGTTTCCTTCGGATCATTCAGCCCGGCTCGTAGTCTGTTCAGAGTACTTTCTGACATGGGATTTATTTCACTGCTTCCCGCCCCAGAAGTACTCGGAACTTGAACTTCTATATGCCTCTCCGGCTCTGGTGTCAACCCTGAGTGTTGACCAATGGTCTTCAGTACATCAATTGGAGTTTTAGACGGTGATTCATCGTCTATCTCCATGTCTTCTTCTCCAGAAGAATGAGACGACGGTTCATAGTCAACTTGTTCGCTCTCTGAAGCTTCAGCAATTGGTTTGAGAGAAGTGGCTTCCTTCACTGATTCTCCCGAAATCAGTAAGTCATTAGCTGTTTCAGTCTGATGCTCGGCCTCTACCGCAGGTTGACTAATCTCCTGCGTATCATCGGCCATTGGCGGAATCGATCCTATATCAGAAGGCATGGATGACCCAGCAGGTTCAGGAATATCTTCTTCAACAGGTTCTGCCTTTACAGAAAAATCAAAAGCATCTTGTTTTTCTGAAGCCAATCGCACAGCACGATCGGTGGGACTCTCTGCATCGAGACAAATTACGGATTTAGTTTTTGAAACTATCACTTTCCTTCCTATTCTTTTTGTGAATGGAACAGTAGGATAATTGTCTTTTGGATCACTACCTGCTTCATCAGTATCTCTGACTCGATTGGAAACAGGAGAAGTCCCTGGAATGGTAATTCCTCCACGATTTCGAGTCTCTGCTCGAGTGACTCTTTTTGGGGCAGGCCCAGCAGCACCTTTGCCCCGCTTCCTCTTCGGGGTATTATCAGCAGATATACTTTCTTCAGCACTCCCGATGGGTACATGTAATGGTTGATGAAGGTCATCAGAGAAGAAAGTTTCTAGAACTTCATCATCAACTTCATCAGTAGCCAAAGGATCTTCTTGATCATGGCAATCTCTAGGCAAGGCTGATTTAGTTGATTTCTTTTCAATATGAATAAAGCTTCTACCTAAGATGCTGAATTTTTCATCAAAGGTATTAGCTGATACATAGAATTTGGCATAAGACGCCAATATTCTAGCTCCTCTCTGATAGGTGACCGGATCTGGCATGGAAAAGGTAGCCCCTGTACCTTTAGCAATGTAATATATCCACGCTCTGGCACCATCAATCAACCCGCCTTGATAACCAAAACACGTCGTTGCATTGCCTACATGCAACTGATCGTAACCAAATTGCCGAGCAAACCTGCTCGGAAGATATGGTTCTAGATAAGTGATGTTGTCACGGCGGCAGATTAAATGAGATGGCCTGATCCTCTTCAGCCATTCATGTTGAACATCATCCAACTCATTGCCACCAATGCCATCAACCAACCTCCCAGGCATGGTTTCATAACTAACAGGTGGAGGAACACAAGTGAAGCTCCATAGTTCTCCCCTGTTTAATATAGTTCTGCAATCTGTCAAAGTGTCATATTTCCACTTTGGTGTGTGACTGTATCTTTCCAGAAAGGTGTCATCTGGTCTAGCCATCCCAGCATTCATAAGAGATTCGAAGTGCAGAAGCAGCCATCCAAATAAATATGTAAAGGGCATTTCTACCCGAGGAAAGGATGTAAGGCTCTTCCTTGCCAATTCGAACATTCTGTCTGTGTATGCCCTTAATCCAGCATTCAGACGGCATGTCATTGCTGTCAGTAAATCCATCTTATACCCAAAAACTAGACGGACTGCTGCGAAAAGCAACTCCTCTGTGCATCCTGTCTGCTGAACAGGTGCCAGGAACTACAAATTTTCTCAGCCAGAGAGAGATAAATCCGGCCAGATGACCTTCAGCAGATAATTCTCGGCTGCCCTGCTTAATATAGGTCTCAAACCTATCACCGGCTTTATAAGTGCCTTCGTCTTCCTCAATGACAATGTCGTCATGAGTAGTATCCCGGATGAGCCTGTCAATCTCAGCTTGATTCAGAGGTTTAAATTCACCGACATACTGCTCAGACTTCTTCTTCTTCTGAACTTCATCAGTACGGCCTTGAAATAAATAGGCCATCCATTTGGAAGAATAACAGTTGGAATCTCCTTCTCCACCTTGTCCTTTATAAAAAGCCTTACAAATACTGTAATGGCACATCAATTCTTCAAAGACATGAAGAACCAGTGGGTTGGCTTCGGAGATCTTATTCATTTCATCAACGAAAGGGATATACTCTTCATATGGCAGATCTGCTGTTGGCAGTTGAGAAATATATGCCATTTCATGAAGGGCGAATCCCATCTCGCCTCTTGGGGTCATGAAGGTGCCAGTACGGTAGTTATACCTCTCCGCTAATGTCACGACCCGCACCCAGTATAGGGGCACGAGAAGTGGGTACGTCCAGCCTACGCCGTAGTGTCGGCGGGGTAGTAAGCTGTCCTAGGTTGCTAACTAATCTCATGCAGTGAATATAAAAAGTACTTGTCCAGATATCAGCTCCGAATGGAGGGCAAGTAAAGGGTATGATCTACTCAAACACAGTCTAAGCATGAAAAGATAACACAGAAGTTATACCTAAGGAATTAAAGACAACAACAACTAACTACTAAAATAATACACCAATATCTCAAACCAACTTAATACAGACTCAATATCTTAACTTTAATACAACAAGCCAAAACATGAAAGCTAAAGTGGTCTAATAGCTAATCTCCTGAATCACTCCTGAGAGTCGGAACCAAAGGTAGCTAATCCCTCGCCAGGTCCATGGTAAGCAGGACATGTGTCCTCAGGATTATCATCTGTAATATTTTCAACAGGTCCAATCAGGACGGGAACGAGTACAACTCATCAAGAAAAACCCAAGTAAATGACAAAGAACTATAAAGCAGTTATAGACAGTTTTATTGATGAGCATGGCAGTTCTATATAGGTAATGATGGCATAGAGAGGCAGTAAGATACAAAAAAAAAAGGTAACTAAAACAAGAGAAGAATCATGGCAATGAAGACTGTAATAAAGGCTAACTGAACTAGAATAATATGTACGAGTCCAGACAGTACGATATAAGTCTAATATAATCCCAGTGTGAGTCCAGTCCATATAATCTGATACCAGATAATTTCCAGTACAAGATGAGTCCAACAGTGATCAATGAAACCAGGATGAGTCCAACTATGATCTAACAGTGTGTTTTAAAATACCGAGGTCGACATGCAAACGGCTGTAGGTATCAGGCACATCTCTCACTGATCAGGCAAGAGATGGCTATACTTCCAGTAGATTCCAGTTTAGAGATTCCAGATTTGGGGTATGTCTACATGTCTTACTCAATATTTCCCCGCCCAGCAAGTGAATCCAAAATCGACAAAAGAATCGAGATGAGTCTGGCCAATACATGATGATTCCAGAAATGATTCCAGAATGATACTAATGACTCCAGTAATAGAGGCCAGCAAGTAAGGTATGTGTCGATACATGAATCCAGAAATATCCATACGTGTTGATACAGAGAATCACATAGAACTAACTAGAACTGAAATACAGTAATCGACAAATAAATGAGAGAATTATCAGAGAATGTACTCGCCTGTTACTCTGGAAAGAGTAGTGTAATATCAGATGTCTGTACCAGGGTCACAATGTCCTAAAATAGAGCAATACAGTTATGACATGTCCAAAATGAAGGTAAATGAAATTTACAATGCAATCTATATGAATTCTAAGCCAATCTAGGTCAAAGTCAAACTTGGTCAACACTACAGTCAAACTAAGTTAAATCAAGTCATACTAGGTCACAAGAAGTTAAACTAAGTCATACAAGGTCAAACAAGGTTAAACAAGTCTAATCTAGGTTAAAGTCAACCCTTGGTCAAATATTCTAGCCAAACTAGTCAACTCTAGTTACTTGGGTCCATATAGGGTCAAGTCTTAGTCTAACTAAGGTTTTGGTTAATCATAGACTAGTCAATAAGGTAATTAGGTTAATCTTGACTAATGGTCAACATCCAGTCAAACCCTATAAGGCTAACTCAAAACCAAACATAGGCTAACATGCCTTAGAATACCTAAGATACTATACTATAATTACCTATACAAAGTATACCACACATAAATACATATAGTACAATACCAACCTTAATCCTATAATCAAGCTAATCCTATTCTCCAACTCAAGTCATGACTCAACTCTAAGTATCTCACTTAACCCCATACATATCTTCATCTATATAGGATTACCCTCATAATCTATATGGTTAACTTAATCATCTAGTTAGGGTTTAGTCAAACCTTAGTCATTAAGTCCTTTTAAGTCTATCCAAGCCATTTCTAGGTCAATTAGGTCATGGTTTGACCTATAGTTGACTTTGGTCAACAATGGTCAATTACCTAGTCAAACTATGTCTTACTAGTCAACTAGTTAGACTAGTCATTTTAGGTCAATCCTAGTCAATTCTAGGTTAACTAGGTCAACTTTGACCTAAGGTTGACTTTGGTCAACCCTTAGTCAACAAGGGTTAACTAGTTGGGTTTTTGGGCCTTTAGGTCAAATTGAGTTAGTCCCAAGACCATGGGCTAGTAACCTAGGCCATGGGCTAGTCATACAGGTTTCCATCTCTACACAAGTACTATATTATATCTATATATATAGTTATACACATCTATCTACTACCTATATCCCAATATGTAAAATACTATATATCATACCATCACCCCATTATATATATAATGATACTTCATGAGAACTAATACAAATATATTATATATCATATATATATATATATATATATATATTATATATATAATAATCTACATACATATATATATATATAAAACTTACATATAGAGAGGGAAGAAACTATATATATATATATATTACATATATATAGAGAAAGTGAGAGAGAGAGAGACATAGAGTAAGAGAGAGAGAATGAGAGAGAGAGACTGAATAGAGAGAGGGAAAGAGAGTTAACAGGAATGGGAGGGAAGTTCCAGCTTTCCTGGAATCCAGGAAAGCCCCCAATCCACAGGAAAACACACACACACACACACAATACACTAAACAGGCCCCTCCTTACACATGTGTGAAAACACATGAATACACATCCATTTCTCCCCAAATTTCACCCACACACACACTAACATTTATACAACATGTTAACCTAATAATAACATAGCATTATATGTAAAAATCAACATTAATTAACAATCAAATCCAATTTAGAAAACTGGGAATTAAACTGGAAATGGAATATTGGACAGTAAACCTAGATCTTAGGTTAAACCAAACACAACCTAAATCAAACTAAAATGGCCCAAGGTTGGTTGGTAACTGTAGCCCCTAGGTTAGACTAGGATCTTAGCATCCTGACACGGTATCACGACGCGACACGGCATGTCCACGAGGTTTCAAAGTCACACGGGTAAACTAGGTTAAACTGATACACACGTATCAGTACAAATTAGAAAACGACCTAGGACACGACACAAAGCGACACAGGCCTCGTGCTCGTACCCGAAGGTGCGCCTAGGGTTGGGCTTCGTGTCCATGGGCCTGATACGTGTCCACGTTTCGTGTATAACGGACACGAGACGCGTATCGGAACCCTAAAATACGTGTTTCAGACCGTGTAGACGTGTTTTCTCGTGTCTCGTGTTCGTGACACAGGACACGAGATACCACGAAATTGTGTCCACGTGTTCGCCTAAGTATAGGCTACGTGCTCGTGTCAGTACGAAGTGTCTACGTGTCGTGTACAGTGGACACGACACGCCCAAAGTTAGGTGTCTGTGTGTGTATACTGTGCACTGAACGACCCTTTGAGAGTCGATTTCATGTCCGACACGACACGAAGTCATCCCAAACTTTGGGGATGACCTATCAGTCAATGCCCCAAGGTGGGTGTCAAGTTTGACATGTCCAAGTGACGTGTCCAGTGAGAACTGACACAGTGGTAGCAGGGCATTTTCCCTGTGTACTGTGCAGTGTGTCCCGAGGGCTTTGTGTCCAGTTTTGGACACGACACAAGGCCAACTTGTGCTCAGTGAGTAGGGGTTAGGGTTAGCTAGGTCTAGGCTTTATTTTGGTTCAAATACATTTACAAAACAGTGAGTAAATTTTCATGTGACAGTGAGCTATTTACACTAAAATTCAATGTTTTGACAAATAGGATACGTGTCCGATACGACACCAAACAAACCCTAAAATTTACCAAACCTAAAAACAGAGCTAGGGTTATCTAGATGCATGCAATTGTGAGAAAAAACACTATATTAACAAGGTTTAGGAATAATTACCTCTTGGTGCACAAAGTCTTGAAAATCCCTAAAAGAGGGTGATGTATCCTCTAGCCTCAACTTGTCCTCTCTTGGTGAAACTTGAGTAGCACACTTCCCTAGGCTCCCTTAGATTGTAGGTGACCTAATGGAGAAAACTAGAGGTTCAAAGCTCTTGAAATGAGAAAGTTATGGAAGAATGAGTGGAAGGTTTTCTAGGTTTTTCTTGGTTTTGATTTTTCATGTAACTATGGGAATATGAACTAAGTGTTAGCTATATAGGAGAGAGGGGGGGCAAGGGGCTGTCATGGGGTCACTTGGCCGGTCATACTAGGCATGGGGGGTTCAAAACTTCTTGGCTAAGCTAAGGACTTTTTGTGCCTTAAATGGATATTTTGCATAAATCAAGCAAATATCTATTAAAGTAAAAATAGATATTTTGACACCTTGATTCATGATAAAATCTAACCCTTGGTCATTCTAGGTTAGGGGTTAACCTTTAGATTAGGGTAGCTAGGTTAGGGATTATCAAGTCACTAATCAAAAGTCCATGAATAGTAAAATCTCCCTAATCCTACTTAATTCCTAGAAATATACCAAAATACCCCTTAGGCTAAAACCACAATTTTGATGTTCTAAACTTATGACTAGGCTCACATGATCATGGTTAGTCTCTAGGACAAGTAACTCTAAGGTTACACTAGGGTTTCATTAGTAAATCACAAAGTCATAAGTCATGACTTAGAAAATGGTTTTAATTACACTAAAAATCACCAAAATCATATCATGACTAAATCATCATTATTAATAATTAAAATAATAAATTTTCAAAAATACCCCATTTTCAGAAAACTGGGTGTTACAAGTCTACCCTCCTTAAAATAATTTCGTCCTCGAAATTTAGATGGTCGTACTCCTCCTGGATCAAACCCTCAACAATCAAAGTCAGAGTTACTACTTAGCAGCATACAAGGTCAACAAGTAAAATGTGGGTAGTAGACCTATACTGGGTCATGTCCAATAAATTGGACTGGCAGGTTTAGGTCAAGGGTGTCCTCAATTTAAATTGGAATCAAAAGTAACTCTATGGGGTAATTTAGGATGAAGTCTTGTGTCAGGAAAGTCGTACTAAGCAATTGAAGTATAAAATGGTGTGCCTTAGTGGGATACTAAAGTCATGGGTGTAGGTTGTCAAGTCTAGGTCATGCCTGTGAAATTGGTTTTGAGTAAACAACTAGTCTTGTGCTCCTAATTTAAAATTCATGGTAATGTGCCTACGATGATCATAATTAGAGTGGGAATGGTCAATGGCCTAAATTTAAACCAGAAGTTGTGATGCAATAGTAGTACAAGGATAGGTTAAATGGGATAGTCTGTGACTATGGGTATTAGACTAGGTAGGTAAGAAAACAATGAATCAATAGGGTTAAGAGGTTTACCATTCTATGGTTAGAGCTACTCTTCTAAGTCAAAGGTATAGCACATACATCAATTCATTCCTAAAGGATTATATTAACAATTAGAGCTACTCCTACTCCTACTCCTACTCCTACTCCCACTCCTAAGTAAGAGATAAAATCAAAAGAACTATCAGGTCAAATTCATCAAAAATAAGAAATAGGTAGGAGCATATGGAATTGGATTTCAAGACAGATATAATGAAACAAGATGGGAATGGATTTGAAAGAACAGAACCTGCAAGTGGCTCCATCCATGTAGAATAATATATAAAGCGAACCAAAGTGCAATAGGTTGATCAGACCATCATGCACCGGCCCTGATTAGACAATATGTTAGTGGGTACTAGCCCCCAATAAAATATGTCGTGATCAAGCTCGATAAAATATAAGCTTGCAAAACTAAGGCTAAATTAGCAGTAAAGAAGGTCAAAATATAAGGGAGGTAATGATGAATAAGGTTAAATAGTCCAAGATCCCTTAAACATCAAGGAGTGAGGGTGAATTAAAACAAGAGGAAAAGGGTTTTCAATATCGAAGTTCAAAATAAGATTCTCAAGGGTCGTCCCGGAATCTCTCATGAAATCCTAACAGTGACTGAGTATACTTTCATCCTAATACCTTAATTCCTATATTCTATCGCAAGCTCATAGCAGTACAACTAAGTCGTCGTGCTACTACGATATCGCACAAATGCGACTCTCGACCTGCATGGGATTTGTCACGCCCCGATTCATAGAGTCATTTATTCACATATTTTATCTCTTGGAATCGATCGTCCTCGCTTGGGCGTGATGCCGTACAAGTCTGGTATTGCACTTGTACAAGGCAAAGATGGTACATAATCGATTATTCTTCAAATAGGAACACATCGCAGCGGCAGAAGCAGATAAATTGAATTTAATGAGGACAATCTCTCTTATTGAATAGAAGTACATCACTTTTTTATAGCAGTGGAGAAAAAGAGTAATTTGAAGCCACACAGAGATATGTAGAACTTTATTCTCTTTATTGATAATTGAAGAAGAGTACAAGACTTGTATTGAAGTACAATGATTACAGCACATCTCACTCTACATTGGAAACCAACTGAACAATGCTATACAGCTTACATTTGATATTTAGATACAATGGATTACAACTCGATATACTGACTTGGCTTACAATCTCACTGGTACAACTGATTACAATGTTCCATACATTATGCCCTTTATAAACAGAAGACATCATCTTGTGCAAGGAGAGCTTCTGTATGCCCAACAAATCTTCGATCGCGGGACCAATCAAGCCAATCTTCGTGTGTAGAACATTCCAAGCACGAGCACCTGCCCACAAAACGTGGGTCAGCACGTCATCTATGTACTGGCGAGCAGAATCCAACCCACTCGCATAAACCAACATTAAAGTGATCATTTAAGCAAGCATTTATTAGAATGATCTTTCTACTTGGGGCCTAGCATCAGTTTACAGTTCATGGGCAATAATCAGAGTGAAGCATGTAAACATATTCTTAGTAGCATTCATGTGGACATATCATTTATCATTCTTGGTGTTATCATGCAAAGGCATCATTGAGGCATACTAGGTGTTATCATGCAAAGGCATCATTGAGGCATCGTTAACATTAACATTTTAAACATGTTATAACAGTTCTCACTTCAAGCATCACTTAGCATGTATGTTGTGTTTGAGCAATAATGATAGCAAGGCATCTTTCTAGCATACTAAATGGAACATGTTAAGCAGGCAAGTTAAACCAACTTATACAATATCACAATTATGTGATTTCTTACCGATAGCCGACTCCTCGTACCTGTATCAATTACAGGTTATCTGATATACTTACTCTGCCTGCACAAAACATTCATTAGCATGCATCCTGACTACATGGTCACTGGTGTTGTTAAACCATATGGACTCTTCTCATTTCATTTCATTTTAAGATAATGCGGTCAGCATAGTAGGTGGCGAGCCTCTATGCCACCCCGCCTTATCCGTGCTCCCATAGCACTCATCATTATTTCCTCCTAGGCCGAATCGGTCCCCAGGGCCCTAGGAACCGTTCGAGGAAATTATTACTCAAACCTTGTATACAAGTTGTCCATGACCATGCGAATACGTGTCCGGCTCGATTGTGAACAAAATCACATGGTAAAATATATTAAGGAAAGTAAAGGCAACAGTGCATCATTAGTCATATTCAATGACTTATTCATTTCGTCATTACCATCATTTCATTTGGTGATCTCAACGATCCCAGCTTTATCATATCTCATTCATTACTTCATTGCAATGTATCTCATATCATTCCTTCTTAAGAGGAACTTAACATACATTCATTTCTTATAAGGGACAGGTAGCATTTCATATTCTTGTAACAGTTATAGAGAGAGTACATGATTCTAGTGTTTATTCAGTTCATTGGGTCGATAGCACCGCCAGTTCACTTCTTATTCTATCATTCATAAGGCATCTCATTAATCAAGTGTTTTATCGTTTCAGCAGCATTAAGCATAAGAAGCAAGGTTATCAATTCAATCTCAGGCATCGAATTACATTAGCAGTTCAATGTGTTGTACATTTCAATAATTCTCAGCAAAAGCATCTCTATTATTCAGCAACTAACATATGGGACATTTAGGGGCAGTTCATAGCATTTCAATACTTCATCTATTAATCATGAAGGAGTAAGGAGGAGGAAGGACGGTTCCACTCACCCAAAATTCTACTAAGCATAGCTCCACCAGCGAGCTACGTTCCAATACCCATTCCGTCTAGCCAGCTAAGAGAGACTGCGTCAGTCTCAATTCTTCTCATTCCCAACATAAGTCACGGTCCAATATTCTGATCCCATCTAATAAGCCAACCAAATGCCTCGTGCGGAGCGGGGCATTACATAATATACCACTCAAAAAAGTTTCGTCCTCGAAACTTAAGAAAACAACTCTTCTACTAGATTCACTTAGTCACAACGAGTCATTCATTCAGCTTCAATTCAATATTCATTTCAGCACACTCGGTCATCTCAAAATAGCTATCCAACTGTACCATTTAAATCTATCAACGATTCGATCTGTCTATCTCTTTTTCAATTACTTGTAACTTCTCCTTGATCCGCCAACATTTTTCTTACATTTCTATCTCAGTCGCAACATATCACTTCGTTTGGATCCATACACATATTTTAGGCGTCCCTAAAACATATGCATTTCAGCCAAAGTCCGTGCTAGTGCGATAAATTCTTCCCATAAGGTTATCTCAGTCACAACCAATCACTTCTGATGGATCCATACACATATTTTAGGCGTCCCCAAAACATATGTACTTCAGCCAACTTCCATGTTAGTGCGATTCGATCAGCCACAATATAACTCTCTTTTCTAAATCCAACTTAGCATCCTTTCAATTGACTTATTGCTTTATTCACCTTGCACAATCACTATCTTCCAGGCTACAATACTTAATATCAGGGACAACTTGGTTAAACTCTATACCCAAACATAACATTTCTAACATTCGATCAAGGGTCTAACTTAGAGCCAACCATATCAAGAGTTCACAACATGCAATCATATTCCTTCCCAAATCCAACAATATTTTTCACCGAGGCAACTCATCTTTTCTATAAGACACAGTCCGAAGTCACCCACTATCGATTACCCGAATCAGGGTAATTCTATACAACAGTCAAGGTTAACTTAGCTACCCGACTATAGGTACACTCAAGCCTTACCTTACGATTGCAATTCCCACTTATGGCCGACATATAATCCTTAATGGTCAAACATCTCTTAAGGCTCAAGTTCAAGCATACATTCCCTTAGGTCAATACTCATTATCATTGTCTCTCATTCAATGCCACAAGGTCATCCTATGGGTCTCCAATAGTCACCTATTATTCAGCCAGTCTCTAAGGTTAGCTACACTGATAGCTAAACTTAATCGTTCAGGTGACTTCCCTAGAGTGGACGGCTACTAGGGTTATACTAGTTTCTTATTCTTAAGGCCAACAAGCAACCAACAGTTCTAAGGAACTTTACCCAAACCTATGGGTTTTAACTCAGTCCGATTAACTAATCGCCATTGTTGGCTATGCCAACAATTGGTCATGCAGCCCTCGGTTTCTAGGGTCAAGTCTATCTATCTAGTATCTTCCTCAAGGAACTAATTCCCACAGAGGCTCACTCTAGACTTACCCAACGATTGACTAAGATCGATCTATCAACATTACGGTCAATTCCCAATCCGACATACGATTCTCATCGTTCCAATAGTCCATCAAGTAAATTCCCAACGATTCAATTTCTATTCCAATTCCTTTATACTCACACAAACCCATAAGCCAAGGCTAACTATTCAAGGGTCATCAATTCCGTTAGTCTCAACAGGACTATAGAATCATACTATTCGGTCTGTATGACGAAGTCACACCACTCAGTCATAAGCCAACAATCTATATCCCAACCAACAATCACCTATACCGACATTATCCAACACGTTTAAAATTTCTCCATCCTATTCGTTTCTCAATCATCAAACTATCTTACGAGCATTCTTAAGTCATAATGCAGCAATGGTCAAATAGTTCATCCATTCAATCCGATAATTTATGTATCACTTGACCATCCTCTAGGCAACGACAGTATTCAGAGTCACTAATTATTTCTCTAGTACAATTCAATTCCTCAGCACACATGCACATAGGCAACGACTATCCTTTGGTGATCTAGATGGGTTAACATCTATTACACCTTAGGGTCAAGGCACAAATCTCTAATATTCCTTTGATTCACCGACAATATTTTCAAACTTCCAGCTTGGCAACCAACTTTGTATTAGCCACATTTGATTTACATTCAACCAATCGAAGTCAACATTCAGATGTTCTAAGCCACAATATTCTCTATCCAAGTCTATTTACCCATAGCATTCTAACTGTCTTACTAGTCCGAGTCATCACTCAACTAAACAATTTCTAACCAAGCCACTGGTTACAATTTCTTCCAATCTCGCTACTCAATATAACATCACCGTCAAGGGACACTCGAGCAATCTAGCAACAATATATGACTTCCAGCTAAGTCTCGGCACTACCCAGTACCCACAAATAGTCTCATTGCTATTCTATGGAAAGGGTCAACATACATCTCGTTCTGAGATGGTAGAGGCAATATACCACTCAGAAACGAAGCCATCCTTAAACAATACCAACTCAATCTATTCCGGACATTCGTGATCTATGATGATCACAACACTTAGCCAATATCTCGATGTCTCAATATCATAAGCCAACATTCTTAGGGTCTCGAAAGTACTAACGAGCACATATGAGTCAACTCAGTAGTTCTGCTGAACTCATCCATCAATTATTCATTCCCAAATCCTTCTCCATCACATGCTATTCTCTACTTGTTACAGCATACCCAGTCACTTTTCTATATTCCCATATTTCCAACAGCATTCACAATATAGCATACTATGGCATCGAGTCATTGTTGGGTTATTTGTGTCCAAGCCAACAACAATCATTCATTCAAGGGCATCACAATATATATAGACTTATTGTATGGAACATCCAGTGAGCAGCCAAGAGGGTCAATAATCTTTCAGACACGAACAACATAGGATGATTACAGAACAACAACAACATAATCGCGGAAGCAATCTTTGATTTAATCGCGGAAGCAACGTTGAGTGATCGCGGAAGCAACTTTGGTTAATCGTCGATGCAACTTTGATTTGAAACGAATCAAAGAAGAGACCAAGGACGTAAAGCCGTGCTCTGATACCAATTTGTCACGCCCCGATTCATAGAGTCATTTATTTACATATTTTATCTCTTGGAATCGATCGTCTCGCTTGGGCGTGATGCCGTACAAGTCTGGTATTGCACTTGTACAAGGCAAAGATGGTACATAATCGATTATTCTTCAAATAGGAACACATCGCAGCGGCAGAAGCAGATAAATTAAATTTAATAAGGACAATCTCTCTTATTGAATAGAAGTACATCACTTCTTTATAGCAGTGGAGAAAAAGAGTAATTTGAAGCCACACAGAGATATGTAGAACTTTATTCTCTTTATTGATAATTGAAGAAGAGTACAAGACTTGTATTGAAGTACAATGATTACAGCACATCTCACTCTACATTGGAAACCAACTGAACAATGCTATACAGCTTACATTTGATATTTAGATACAATGGATTACAACTCGATATACCGACTTGGCTTACAATCTCACTGGTACAACTGATTACAATGTTCCATACATTATGCCCTTTATAAACAGAAGACATCATCTTGTGCAAGGAGAGCTTCTGTATGCCCAACAAATCTTCGATGCCGCGGGACCAATCAAGCCAATCTTCGTGTGTAGAATATTCCAAGCACGAGCACCTGCCCACAAAACGTGGGTCAGCACGTCATCTATGTACTGGCGAGCAGAATCCAACCCACTCGCATAAACCAACATTAAAGTGATCATTTAAGCAAGCATTTATTAGAATGATCTTTCTACTTGGGGCCTAGCATCAGTTTACAGTTCATGGGCAATAATCAGAGTGAAGCATGTAAACATATTCTTAGTAGCATTCATGTGGACATATCATTTATCATTCTTGGTGTTATCATGCAAAGGCATCATTGAGGCATACTAGGTGTTATCATACAAAGGCATCATTGAGGCATCGTTAACATTAACATTTTAAACATGTTATAACAGTTCTCACTTCAAGCATCACTTAGCATGTATGTTGTGTTTGAGCAATAATGATAGCAAGGCATCTTTCTAGCATACTAAATGGAACATGTTAAGCAGGCAAGTTAAACCAACTTATACAATATCACAATTATGTGATTTCTTACCGATAGCCGACTCCTCGTACCTGTATCAATTACAGGTTATCTGATATACTTACTCTGCCTGCACAAAATATTCATTAGCATGCATCCTGACTACATGGTCACTGGTGTTGTTAAACCATATGGACTCTTCTCATTTCATTTCATTTTAAGATAATGCGGTCAGCATAGTAGGTGGCGAGCCTCTATGCCACCCCGCCTTATCCGTGCTCCCATAGCACTCATCATTATTTCCTCCTAGGCCGAATCGGTCCCCAGGGCCCTAGGAACCGTTCGAGGAAATTATTACTCAAACCTTGTATACAAGTTGTCCATGACCATGCGAATGCGTGTCCGACTCGATTGTGAACAAAATCACATGGTAAAATATATTAAGGAAAGTAAAGGCAACAGTGCATCATTAGTCATATTCAATGACTTATTCATTTCGTCATTACCATCATTTCATTTGGTGATCTCAACGATCCCAGCTTTATCATATCTCATTCATTACTTCATTGCAATGTATCTCATATCATTCCTTTCTTAAGAGGAACTTAACATACATTCATTTCTTATAAGGGACAGGTAGCATTTCATATTCTTGTAACAGTTATAGAGAGAGTACATGATTCTAGTGTTTCATTCAGTTCATTGGGTCGATAGCACCGCCAGTTCACTTCTTATTCTATCATTCATAAGGCATCTCATTAATCAAGTGTTTTATCGTTTCAGCAGCATTAAGCATAAGAAGCAAGGTTATCAATTCAATCTCAGGCATCGAATCACATTAGCAGTTCAATGTTTGTACATTTCAATAATTCTCAGCAAAAGCATCTCTATTATTCAGCAACTAACATATGGGATATTTAGGGGCAGTTCATAGCATTTCAATACTTCATCTATTAATCATGAAGGAGTAAGGAGGAGGAAGGACGGTTCTACTCACCCAAAATTCTACTAAGCATAGCTCCACCAGCGAGCTACGTTCCAATACCCATTCCGTCTAGCCAGCTAAGAGAGACTGCGTCAGTCTCAATTCTTCTCATTCCCAACATAAGTCACGGTCCAATATTCTGATCCCATCCAATAAGCCAACCAAATGCCTCGTGCGGAGCGGGGCATTACAGGCCACCACTAAAAACGTGTCACGACCCGCACCAGTATAGGGGCACGAGAAGTGGGTACGTCCAGCCTACGCCGCAGTGTCGGCGGTAGTAAGCTGTCCTAGGTTGCTAACTAATCTCATGCAGTAAATATAAAAAGTACTTGTCTAGATATCAGCTCCGAATGGAGGGCAAGTAAAGGGTATGATCTACTCAAACACAGTCTAAGCACGAAAAGTTAACACAGAAGTTATACCTAAGGAATTAAAGACAACAACAACTAACTACTAAAATAATACACCAATATCTCAAACCAACTTAATACAGACTCAATATCTTAACTTTAATACAACAAGCCAAAACATGAAAGCTAAAGTGGTCTACTAGCTAATCTCCTGAATCACTCCTGAGAGTCGGAACCAAAGGTAGCTAATCCCTCGCCAGGTCCATGGTAAGCAGGACATGTGTCCTTAGGATTATCATCTGTAATATTTTCAACAGGTCCAATCAGGACGGGAACGAGTACAACTCATCAAGAAAAACCTAAGTAAATGACAAAGAACTATAAAGCAGTTATAGACAGTTTTATTGATGAGCATGGCAGTTCTATACAGGTAATAATGGCATAGAGGCAGTAAGATACAAGAAAAGAAAGGTAACTAAAATAAGAGAAGAATCATGGCAATGAAGACTGTAATAAAGGCTAACTGAACTAGAATATGTACGAGTCCAGACAGTACGATATAAGTCTAATGTAATCCAGTGTGAGTCCAGTCCATATAATCTGATACCAGATAATTTCCAGTACAAGATGAGTCCAACAGTGATCAATAAAACCAGGATGAGTCCAACTATGATCTAACAGTGTGTTTTAAAATACCGAGGTCGACATGCAAACGGCTGTAGGTATCAGGCACATCTCTCACTGATCAGGCAAGAGATGGCTATGCTTCCAGTAGATTCCAGTTTGGAGATTCCAGATTTGGGGTATGTCTACATGTCTTACTCAATATTTCTCCGCCCAGCAAGTGAATCCAAAATCGACAAAAAGAATCAAGATGAGTCTGGCCAATACATGATGATTCCAGAAATGATTCCAGAATGATACTAATGACTCTAGTAATAGAGGCCAGCAAGTAAGGTATGTGTCGATACATGAATCCAGAAATATCCATACGTGTTGATACAGAGAATCACATAGAACTAACTAGAACTGAAATACAGTAATCGACAAATAAATGAGAGAATTATCAGAGAATGTACTCGCCTGTTACTCTGGAAAGAGTAGTATAATATCAGATGTCTGTACCAGGGTCACAATGTCCTAAAATAGAGCAATACAGTTATGACATGTCCAAAATGAAGGTAAATGAAATCTACAATGCAATCTATATGAATTCTAAGCCAATCTAGGTCAAAGTCAAACTTGGTCAACACTACAGTCAAACTAAGTCAAATCAAGTCATACTAGGTCACAAGAAGTTAACTAAGTCATACAAGGTCAAACAAGGTTAAACAAGTCTAATCTAGGTTAAAGTCAACCCTTGGTCAAATATTCTAGCCAAACTAGTCAACTCTAGTTACTTGGGTCCATATAGGGTCAAGTCTTAGTCTAACTAAGATTTTGGTTAATCATAGACTAGTCAATAAGGTAATTAGGTTAATCTTGACTAATGGTCAACATCCAGTCAAACCCTATAAGGCTAACTCAAAACCAAACATAGGCTAACATGCCTTAGAATACCTAAGATACTATACTATAATTACCTATACAAAGTATACCACACATAAATACATATAGTACAATACCAACCTTAATCCTATAATCAAGCTAATCCTATTCTCCAACTCAAGTCATGACTCAACTCTAAGTATCTCACTTAACTCCATACATATCTTCATCTATATAGGATTACCCTCATAATCTATATGGTTAACTTAATCATCTAGTTAGGGTTTAGTCAAACCTTAGTCATTATGTCCTTTTAAGTCTATCCAAGCCATTTCTAGGTCAATTAGGTCATGGTTTGACCTATAGTTGACTTTGGTCAACAATGGTCAATTACCTAGTCAAACTATGTCTTACTAGTCAACTAGTTAGACTAGTCATTTTAGGTCAATCCTAGTCAATTCTAGGTTAACTAGGTCAACTTTGACCTAAGGTTGACTTTGGTCAACCCTTAGTCAACAAGGGTTAACTAGTTGGGTTTTTGGGCCTTTAGGTCAAATTGAGTTAGTCCCAAGACCATGGGCTAGTAACCTAGGCCATGGGCTAGTCATACAGGTTTCCATCTCTACACAAGTATATATATATATATATATATATATATATATATATATATATATATATATATATATATTAATATATATATATATATATATATATATATCTATATATAGTTATACACATCTATCTACCTATATCCCAATATGTAAAATACTATATATCATACCATCACCCAATATATATATATATAATATATAATGATACTTCATGAGAAAATACAAATATATATATATATATAATATCTATATATATATATACATATATATATAAAACTTACATATAGAGAGGGAAGAAACTATATATATATTACATATATAGAGAGAGAGAGAGAAAGTGAGAGAGAGAGAGACATAGAGTAAGAGAGAGAGAATGAGAGAGAGAGACTGAATAGAGAGAGGGAAAGAGAGTTAACAGGAATGGGGGGAAGTTCCAGCTTTTCTGGAATCCAGGAAAGCCCCCAATCCACAGGAAAACACACACACACACAATACACTAAACAGGCCCTCCTTACACATGTGTGAAAACACATGAATACACATCCATTTCTCCCCAAATTTCACCCACACACACACTAACATTTATACAACATGTTAACCTAATAATAAACATAGCATTATATGTAAAAATCAACATTAATTAACAATCAAAATCCAATTTAGAAAACTGGGAATTAAACTGGAAATGGAATATTGGACAGTAAACCTAGATCTTAGGTTAAACCAAACACAACCTAAATCAAACTAAAATGGCCCAAGGTTGGTTGGTAACTGCCCCTAGGTTAGACTAGGATCTTAGCATCTTGACACGGTGTCACGACGCGACACGGCGTGTCCACGAGGTTTCAAAGTCACACGGGTAAACTAGGTTAAACTGATACACACGTATCAGTACAAATTAGAAAACGACCTAGGACACGACACAAAGCGACACAGGCCTCGTGCTCGTGCCCGAAGGTGCGCCTAGGGTTGGGCTTCGTGTCCATGGGCCTGATACGTGTCCACATTTCGTGTATAACGGACACGAGACGCGTATCGGAACCCTAAAATACGTGTTTCAGACCGTGTAGACGTGTTTTCTCGTGTCTCGTGTTCGTGACACAGGACACGAGACACCACAAAATTGTGTCCACGTGTTCGCCTAAGTATAGGCTACGTGCTCGTGTCAGTACGAAGTGTCTACGTGTCGTGTACAGTGGACACGACACGCCCAAAGTTAGGTGTCTGTGTGTGTATACTGTGCACTGAACGACCCTTTGAGAGTCGATTTCGTGTCCGACACGACACGAAGTCATCCTAAACTTTGGGGATGACCTGTCAGTCAATGTCCCAAGGTGGGTGTCAAGTTTGACGTGTCCAAGTGACGTGTCCAGTGAGAACTGACACAGTGGTAGCAGGGCATTTTCCCTGTGTACTGTGCAGTGTGTCCCGAGGGCTTTGTGTCCAGTTTTGGACACGACACAAGGCCAACTTGTGCTCAGTGAGTAGGGGTTAGGGTTAGCTAGGTCTAGGCTTCATTTTGGTTCAAATACATTTACAAAACAGTGAGTAAATTTTATGTGACAGTGAGCTATTTACACTAAAATTCAATGTTTTGACAAATAGGATACGTGTCCGATACGACACCAAATAAACCCTAAAATTTACCAAACCTAAAAACAGAGCTAGGGTTACCTAGATGCATGCAATTGTGAGAAAAAACACTATATTAACAAGGTTTAGGAATAATTACCTCTTGGTGCACAAAGTCTTGAAAATCCCTAAAAGAGGGTGATGTATCCTCTAGCCTCAACTTGTCCTCTCTTGGTGAAACTTGAGTAGCACACTTCCCTAGGCTCCCTTAGATTGTAGGTGACCTAATGGAGAAAACTAGAGTTTCAAAGCTCTTGAAATGAGAAAGTTATGGAAGAATGAGTGGAAGGTTTTCTAGGTTTTTCTTGGTTTTGATTTTTCATGTAACTATGGGAATATGAACTAAGTGTTAGCTACATAGGAGAGAGGGGGGCAAGGGGCTGTCATGGGGTCACTTGGCCGGCCATACTAGGCATGGGGGGTTCAAAACTTCTTGGCTAAGCTGAGGACTTTTTGTGCCTTAAATGGATATTTTGCATAAATCAAGCAAAATATCTATTAAAGTAAAAATAGATATTTTGACACCTTGATTCATGATAAAATCTAACCCTTGGTCATTCTAGGTTAGGGGTTAACCTATAGATTAGGGTAACTAGGTTAGGGATTATCAAGTCACTAATCAAAACTCCATGAATAGTAAAATCTCCCTAATCCTACTTAATTCCTAGAAATTTACCAAAATACCCCTTAGGCTAAAACCACAATTTTGATGTTCTAAACTTATGACTAGGCTCACATGATCATGGTTAGTCTCTAGGACAAGTAACTCTAAGGTTACACTAGGGTTTCATTAGTAAATCACAAAGTCATAAGTCATGACTTAGAAAATGGTTTTAATTACACTAAAAATCACCAAAAATCATATCATGACTAAATCATCATTATTATTAATTAAAATAATAAATTTTCAAAAATACCCCATTTTCAGAAAACTGGGTGTTACAGCTAACGCCAAGAACAAATCCGGGTTTGGCCTGAAACCATAGGCAGTGCACTTAATAGCATCATATAGGCCTATCACCTGTAACTGTTCACCAAAATTCTTCAGGATCCATTTCACAAGAGCAGTCCATCTGGTATTCTCTGGATTTACCAGACCAGTCAGCCTCATAGACTGTTTTGGTAGATGGCATTTTCCAGTTGAGCAAATTCGTTTGCAAAAATTGGGACTCTGACTGGCTTCAGCAGTGCCGAGTCCTCAGGAGGGATGGTGGCAGGTAGCAGTCCTCGCAGAGATGTGACATGTGGTTCAGTACCACTGCAGAATCTTCCTTGACGATATCCTATCCACCCAGCCTTTGCTTGTCGGGATGGAGTGATATCCCACTTCATCTGTCTTTGACAACTCGCATGAAATAAACGAGCTATGTTGATGCTTTTTGATAAACCAGTCAAATACATTGGCTGATTTACATCACCATCCCTATAGTAACAGTATGATACTTTGTCCAGAGCAGGCTGAGAATTCATGTCAATAGCATCTCCGAAAAGAAATGCTGGCTTCGAATGGGTAACACCATCCACACTTTGTAAAGGCAGTCACTCATCAGGTTCAGCAAAGTGTCATTTTCTTGATTGGTCAAAAGAGCTATTCTTGTAGAAGGTCCATCGAATTGGGGAAAACGAACATGTGATAGGTCACTTCTATAGTTATTTCCTACACATCCTTCAAATTCTGCCTCCTAAGCCAGAATATCCACTGCAAAAGAAGAATAAAACCTTAGAAATCTTCAACATCAAGAAACTCAAGGTTCAGCATACGCTCAGTTTTCCTTGAGCGTATGGCAGACTCAAGGTTTAGCATACGCTCAGTTTTTACTAAGCGTATGGCAGACTCAAGGTTCAGCATACGCTCAGTTTTTACTAAGCGTATGGCAGATTCAAGGTGCAGCATACGCTCAGTTTTCCTTGAGCGTATAACAGACTCGAAGATCCATATATGCTCAGTTTATCCTAAGTGTATGACAGATTCAGAGATCACTTTTTACGCTCAGTTTATCTTAAGTGAATGATTTTAAAAAAGTTCAGTTTATGTTCAGTTTGAGCGTATCAGTGTATGGTTGACAAGATGATCATCAAAAACATACGCTAACACAGGAGTTAGCGTATCTCAGTGAGACAACTCGCCATAGCATATTCTTTTAAGACAGCGTATTTGACATTTATATCGAAAATACGCGTATCATACAGAATACGCTCCAAACATATTTTTCGTATAAACAAAAAATATAGGATACGGCTAAACCCTAAAGAGGAAAGCGTATTTTTTTTGACGTATTTGACCCTAAAAAGGGATACGTTTTATGATTTGGTTCTAACCAGAGCCCTAAATAGGGGATAGTTACAGTTCATCATCATCATCCTCACCATAGAGAGGCTTCAATGGGCGTTCACTTCGTCGAACGCGCTCATTGGTAGTTTTTTTAGCAGCGGCGGCGGCGGGCTGAGATGACTCCGGAGCCTTCCCCTTTCCCTTCGCAGCAGCATCAATCTTGGGCGCCATTGATAAAGCTTGAGTTGAAGAAGAAGAAGAAGAAGTTGAGTCTTGAGTTTCTTTTCTCTCTCGAAGATGGATGCAAAAGTAAAGAAATAAATCAGGTCTTGGAAGACCTATTTATAGAAGAAAAGAAGAAGTTCAAACGGCAGATATTCTTTAAACAGAATCCATAAAGATTTGCACTGATATTGAGGAAGATAACAAACTCATGCCAGCGTGTCAGGACTTATTCCCACTTTAAGTTCAAAGTAATTTCAAACTTTTGAAATTCATAAAGTTCGAAAACTTTGAAGGGGGTCTTGTAGGGTATAAAAATTATGACACGCTGACATAAGATTCAGCCCAAGTCATACGCTCAAGGCCATACGCTCAGTAAAAGCCATACGCTAAAGGCCATATGCTCAGTCAAAGCCATACGCTCAAGGCCATATGCTCATAAAGGCCGTACACTCAGTGAATATTTTAATATTTCTTGAGATGACAGCACAGTATGTATTTGAAGGATGAATCTGACACTTTGTCTTTCGTACAAAGACAGCTGCCCCATGAAGATTAGCCGTCGTATAGGTTTTCGAGAAAAGATTTTGTCTCTTACGAGGACAGCTCAGCAGCCATCATAAATAAAGAGCCATTATTACTGTCATTTCTGACAGTCTGTCAGCCATCATATCTGCAGCACGACGCTCAAGAAATATTTGTCAGTATTTGAAGATATGGCGTGTTTGAGAAGATTGAGAATAGCCACGTGTCTACTCCCTCAATCCACACGGCTTCTTCCCATCCAAATGAGCGTATGGACCTCATACGACTCCTTGCCATCTAAGTGAGCGTATGGACCCCATACGACTCCTTGCTTAGTGAGCGTATGGACCCTATACGACTCCTTGCTTAGTGAGCGTATGGACCCCATACGACTCCTTGCTTAGTGAGCGTATGGACCCTATACGACTCCTTGCCATCCAAGTGAGCGTATGGACTCCATACGACTCCTTCCCAGCCAAGTGAGCGTATGGACCCCATACGACTCCTTCCCAATCAAGTAAGCGTATCAGCTTTATTTATATGATCCAAGTTAGCGTATGCAAGACATGTGCCTTCAAAAGCTAGCGTATGACTCTTCTTCAAAGACAGCGTATCACAGCAAAGGCATCCAGGACGACTTTCAATATACAGTCAACATACGTTCTCACGTGTCCTGTATTCAGTTACTCAGTTATTCAGAAGTTATGCAACGTAGCATCCATGCCACCAATCTCTCCTAGATATATTCCACTCTCAACTGTACTCCAACGGTCTTCACCAGAATTTGCCACGCGTCCCTGCAGTTATGCACACGTCAAGTAACTGACTGAGCGTATGCTTCAGAACAGTTATCCAGAACTCTATAAAAGAGAGTTTCTTCATCTTCATCAGGACTACAGTCAATTTCAGAGAGAACAGAGAGATTGCCCAGTTGCTGTCCAAGTTCTTCGAAGTTCGAGTTTTCTTCATCGCATCATCCAAGGGATAAAGTAATCGTCTTCTAGATTAGATTCCTACAGTTGTAATTTTCTCAGATACAAAATAAATAAAGTGAATTTATTTATGGAAAACACCCTTGTCCCAGAAAATTATCAAGCATGCTTTGAGTCTTCTCTCGATGCAATCTGAGGAGCTCCAAAACAAATCAAATGAGTTTAGCGAACTGAGGCATGTGGCCAATGATGTTGCTACTTGGCAAGCGCCTCCCATTGGATCTATCAAGATCAATGTCGATGGGGCAACATCCCCGTCGGGCTGTGCTGCTTGCGATTGCCAGGGATGCCATGGGTTCATTTATTGCGGCTGAGACAAAGCATTTTGTTTGTCATACTTGCTGATCAGAGCCTCCAAGCTGAATTGGAGGCAATAAATGTCGGGATTGGCTTAGCCCGGAATTTGAGTAACTGCAATATCTGCATTGAAGGAGACTCTATGGTTGCTTACAGGATATTCAAAGGGGAATCTCACCTCATTCCATGGAGACTTTCGAATCT
The DNA here is from genome assembly GCA_029216955.1 of Iris pallida. Lineage (NCBI taxonomy): Eukaryota > Viridiplantae > Streptophyta > Magnoliopsida > Asparagales > Iridaceae > Iris > Iris pallida. The sequence goes on from JANAVB010003616.1 coordinate 48,062, forward strand.
GGTTAAAGCTATCCAAAAGGATTTAGTTGATTTTCATTCTATCAAGCTTTCATTTGTTAGAAGAGAGGGTAATAATGTTGCCCATATTTTAGCTGGGCAAGCTCGGATAAACCTTTCCTCTGAGAAGCTCTCTTCTCCTCCTCCTTGTATTGTCCAGGTCCTGATTGAGGACTGCTCTCTGGATGTAAACAATGCTATTTGATTTAATAAATGCCTTTTCCCTCTCAAAAAAAGAGTAAGATTCTAAAATTATACGTATTGTAATTTAAAATTAAAATAATAACTTAAATTGTTATCAAAGTCCGGAAGGATTAGTCCAACATACTTGAGAAACACAACGTAATAAAAATATTACAATAACATCTCTACTATTATTATCCTCCGTTAAATAAAAAATTAAAAAATAAAATAACATTCTAACTAAGCATATGTACGTAATTAAAAAAAATAAAGTTATAGAATTATTCTAACTAGAACATATAATAAAATTTATAAATTAATTATATTTAAACTATATATATATATATATATATATATATATATATATATCTATATATATATATATATATATTATATATATATTATGAGCGGATCAAAAGTCCCCCTTAGAAAACCCCCTAAAAACCCCCTCACTCTAATTCGTAATAATAATGTTAATATTATGTTAAAATTAATGTTAATGTTAATGTTAATATAATGTTAATGTTAATATTAATTTTTTTTTATTTTTATATTAATGTTAATGTTAATGTTATATTAATATTATGTTAATGTAATGTAATGTTAATGTTAATCTTAATTTTAATGTTAAGTTTCCTGTTATTTTCGTATTTCCTGTTAATATTATATTACCCTTAATATTACTCTTAATTTCATTAATTCCGGATTAGAGTGAGGGGGGTTTTCTAAGGGGGGCTTTTGATCCGCTTCCTATATATATATATATATATATATATATATATCTATAATATATATATATATATATATATATATGCACATCGAGTCGTGGTGTACTGGTAACACCACCGTGCACGGGGGGTGAGGTCGGTTCGAGCCCTCCCTTCTACGGAGGTGGCTGGGGTGGCGGTGTGGCCCACGGCCTCCGGGCCAAGGTCGGGTGGAGTCGTCCACCGGCTTTGCTTTTAAAATAATATATATATCTATATATCTATATATATATTATATATATATAGTATCTTGTAATATATATTTGGAATGAGGTAAATTGTTTCTGGAATCGCTCCCACTGGGATTCGAACTCCTGACCACTCGGGGCCGCATGCATCTCTCTTAACCACTAGGCTAGAGGTCATCTGCTATATATATATATATATATATATATTATAATATATATATATATAATATATATATCCAAAATTATAAAACATACCTATAAAAATACTAATTAATATATCAAATTTTAATTAAAATATAATTTTTTTATTAATTTTTAATAATATTTTAGATTTTTTACGCTGCTTTTACTCTTGATTCCGGAATTACATTTAGGGTAAAGTGCATTTAAACCCTCCTTAGAGTTGCCTCGTTTCGCAAAATAAGACCTTTTAGAAAACTTAAGCAGTTTGCACCTCCAGCAAAACCGTTTTTGCTCGGAATGCCCCTTTCCATCAAAATGACGTTAGAACTAGCCGTTAGAGTCCATATTTTGGATTAAAAAAATGTGCACTCCCCAAAATACCCCTAATGCTAACGGTTACATTGTGGCTGCTGGCTCTCTTTCATTCTCTATATATAAGATGTTTGTTTGAAACATAAAACCTAAGCTTTATTTTTCTATTTTTTGACCGGTTGGTTGGAAGGAAAAATAATATTTAAATTTTTTTTATATCTTTTTTTTTACTTATTTGCTCTCATTTAATGTATTAAAGCTTTTTCTTACCTACGGATCTCAAATCCAACTGCAAATTTTTTTATATTCCCTTTTTTTTTTTTTACTTTTTGGCTCTCATTTAATGTTTGAAGCTTTTTTTTATTTATTCCTTTTTTTTCTCAAGACGTCCAAATAGAAATTATGGAGAACAATTTTGCTATTG
>JANAVB010003617.1:0-48815 GCA_029216955.1 Iris pallida
ACATTAGGAGTTTTCCAAATCTATTTAAAGGCAGTCCTAGACAACATATAGAGCTTCACAACCTTTCTTGCGTATTGAAAATCATCGACTACGCGTCGAGAAATCGAATCCCAAAGTTTTCCAAAAATCTGTTTTCAAAACTAGAAAATTGTTCCACATGACGTGCGTCCCGCCAAACTGGGCGACGTGGTCGTGAACCGAAGGCATCAAAAGCTGCATAACGGCTTCGTGGTCGTGTGAGCTTTGACGGAATTCAAATTGGTCGCATATGCACAACGAATTTGATGCGTATCCGTCGAAATTCACCGTATCGTGCACTTTGCAAATTCTCCAATTACTTCGTGCACGCTCATCAGATCGAGACGAAACATGCGCCAACAGAACCGTATCATTTTTGGTTCTGTATGCCAAGTTTGGTCCGATTCTGAGACAGTTGAATCGTACGTCGTTTTGTGGGCCCCACGGTCCCACTCAACGGACGATTTGTGCACGGCCCGCCGAAATCCAACTTTAGACATACGGTTGGGTTTGTATCGAAAAACTGGATCCGTAGACATGTAGTTTGACGACTTTAGAGACCGTTGACTCTAGCACACTTTTCGGTGCAAAGCGGGTCCAATGGCAGACATCGTTTTGGCCCAAAATTACCGTTTTGCCCTTGTGTCCAATATTGGACTTAAGGACAGGCAATCCTAGCTAATTTGACTATTCTGAGATCATTGGTATTGTCTATTTCAGCATTCGGGGACTGTTGTACGGGTTTTGACTATTGTGGCACATTGAGTAGTTCAGATTGTCGGTTTCACCAGCAGAGGACCACAGGCGAGTATAGTTTATTGTCTGCATTTCGATATGATTTTCACTATATTTTATTGATTGGCCATTGGTTATGTAAATTTTCTATTATAAATTGTTGAGTCGAAAATGAGAAGCACCAAGGATGTGTGATCTGACCTTAGACCGTGTAGACCGTATTACATTTATTTCTTGTAGACAGTGTAGACAGTGATTTATTTATTTCTTGTAGACAGTTAGACAGTGATTTATTATTACAAAGTAGACAGTGTAGACCGTGAATATTATTGCATTTAAACTGTGTAGTTCGTGATTATTATTTTGTAGACAGTGTTTCTTTATGGCAATATCAACTGTAGACCGTGTAACTGTAGACCGTGTAACTTTAGACCGTGTAGACCGTGTCGCATAATTGTCCCGAGACCAATCACATATCAAAGGTACTTCTAACAGTTGGGGAAAGTATTCGTGTCTAATTATTGCTATTGGTTTTCCGTATTTACTATTTATTTTCAAAACTCATAATTGATGTCTAACCTTTGTCTATAGTCATTTTCTTTATTTGAAATTGCATTCAGTGAATTGTGCTCGTTCCATTCCTGACTGAAAACCAATATTTTCAGGTTAGCCGTGGATTCACTTAGCTTAGGGAGTGACGGGAATACTTGCAGACAAAAGACTAGAGACTAGCTAGATAGTTGAGTTGTAGTCATTCATTTATTTGTACAAGTTTATATTTTTCTACAAATGTAAAACTTGTGATCATTGTAAGTTAAATTAATTACGTGAATGAGCATTATTTGTGATTTTGATCTTCATGGCCGTGACAGCGTTCTACCGCCGACACTGCGGTGTAGGCTGGCTTGGATACGTCTTGTATCCGTTTAAAAAAAAAATGGGTGCTGGTCGTGACAAGTTTTTGTGGTGGCCCATGCAGGTCTGTCTTTGCAAATCATGTGAACTCGTGATAGTACTTAAGTTAGTTGTACTATTGCGAGCCTGCGACTAGAACATGCTCATTCACGAACAAGGATTAATTTAATTGAATGACTAGGACTATGAGTCCCTATACAAATTTACCGATGGGTAGTCTAGGCCATGTAATGTAGATGAGGAGTTATTAATTTTGACAGTTTATCAGATCCCCATAGGTACACTATTACCTCTTGATATGACGACATGATCCAAGGTGGATAGAGTATTCTCTTGGTAAGACATGGCTTCATAGAGTTAATGGTCTAACCTTGGTAAATTGTTTAATTCCTTCTCTTTGCCCTTGAGAAAATCACCCTCATATCATAATTCGAATTGCCTATTCAGTTTCTATTTTGCCCTAAGAATTATTATTTTTATAGGTTATCCATATACGGGCCTCGAGTTAGTTTCGATTCAAGCTTGTCCCTCAAAGGCTTGAATACACATGGAATAGTTAGAATGTTTGTATTTCTTTGTTTTCAGTTGTCTCCTCCCTGTTCATCTTTTATACTAAGGGTTGTGACTGATAGGACAAATGCTTACGCTTTATTTCATAGGCAACTTGTTTGGATCTATAGGAGCTCATGGATTTTTACAGATGTAGTTAAAGGAAGGTTAGTTAACTCATAATGGCAGGACAGCAGCGCACTGTCGCAATTTACTTAAATTGTGGAGACTAGGGACTCACTGCAGCCAGCAGCGCACTGGCGAGACACGACCCCTAGAGTTGAAATTAGTTTAAGAAAAATATAGGTTATAGAATATTACTAGGGCTAGTGGTCCTCCTTGATCGTAATTACCCTGGTGTCGGGATAAGGTAGAGTATCTGATAGCATATCACCTCTGAATCACGGAACCAAAGGTTTACCACAGCCAGAGTATACGGGCAGGGCATAATCCGCGGTGGAATAACTTCAGACATGATTACAAGTCTAGGATACTATAGAGGATAAGAGAATGCCCTGTGTGTCCCATAAGATCCAAAACCAATACTAGTGTAAGTTTTGTGAGTTGGGTAGTGTGACCCCCAATCTAGTATCCCGTGGTCCTTGTGATCTATTGACGAGGTAATTGATTGACACTAATAGGTTGACCTAGAATACAGAAGTTAGAAGTCAAACCCATTAGTCGACTAAGGCCTTGGACAAAAAGATAGTAGGAAGACTGTATAAGCAAGAACACAGAATAATTTTTTGATTCTCTCAAAACTCGAACTACTTGTGCTTTCTTTCAAAAATCTAGTATACTTGTAATTGACTATTTTGACCAATGTTGCTATTACAGCCTAGTTTTGCAAGCTCACTCTATTCTCGAGCTTGATTCGAGGTATATGTTTAGTGGGGACGCCTGCTAACATATTGTCTAATCAGAATCGATGTATTACGGTCTGATCAACCGTAGTGCACCCGGTTTACCCTCCCTCTGATTACATATATAGATTGAGGTGTAGATGTCTCTAGGGCCTCATCCACTACTGCGTTGACAATTCTTCTTGAATTATACGTTCGCCTTTGAATCACGTGATTGTATTCAATGACATCTTTCTTGAACTCTTTATTGTTTTCGTCTTTCACTGATTTGGAAAGGCAGAAGCTCGTAATTGGTTGAGGGATACCGAGTACCCCCATGGCTATGGTAGTTGTATACACAAGTGTAGTTACCATCAGCCAGCCTTGTGACTAGAACCTTGCCTTGAGTTACTCGTCCTCCCTTCGACACTAAACCTACTATTTTGATCTTCTGGTCATTGAAGTCCGAGAATGATTAGGATCTTTCTCCTTGACCAAATGCCAACCTAGGAGACTACCTATTCTCCAGAGCAAATGTTGTGAGCCTCTAATCATTTGTTTGAAGCTTGCTTCAATTAGAACCCTTGTAACAATAGTCTGGCAGGTTTGACACTTATAGAAATTCATGACCCAGTCGTTAGAAATCTTTTCGTATGATGTGCCTTAGAGTTGGTTACCCTGTCGATAACTCCTGTATACTGGACAAGTAGATCACTCTATTTTATCGACCATGGGTTATTGTACACACTCGTTTTCCATTTATTAGGGAATGACCCTTGCTTTGACTTACATACTATATCCCGTTACGTCGTGCCTTATTCTCTATTTACATAATCGAGGTACGATATCCGAACCTTGAAATTCTTCTAACCCCATTATTCCTAAAACCATATCCTAGCTTCTAAGGTGGGTAGACTGTAAGCCCTAAAATTTTGATATATATGAAGGTTATGATTGATCGGAATAACTTCCATTAGGATGATGATTCGTGCCCTTGGACTCCCACTTTTCATTTAGATCATTTTGTGTCCCCGGCCGTGTCATTGATATTCGGAGCACGAGGCCAGTTGTTACTTTCCAACAAATTTCATATGCATGATCTAGACGAGTCCACCTTTATCTAGGTATATCATGTCCCACTCAAATCCGTCCCCTTATACTCTATTTTTGTGCTACGACTTTCAGGTTAGAAGGACTAGCTATGACCCTTACCATCTTACCGGTAAACTTCCCGACTACAATTAGAGGCTCGACCTTGACTCAAATCTTTCGACCCAATATATGGTTGTGGTCTACTCGAAGCCCACTATGTACATGTCACTAGTGCGCCATTCAATTGTGTCTTCTCGTGCTACTTAAACACGAAAGTCACTGAAGACGCATTTTTGGGCTTTAGAGACCTAGTTAACCATTCCGACTGCCCAACTAGTTCAACCACTAGGGTTGAAATCTATTCTAGGTTACCCTAACCTAGTAGAAATAGTTTATCATAGGGATATTGTCCAGTCAATATAGATTAAAATCCTAGGTTCATCCAACAAGCGATTGATGTCCAATCAGGAAACCCATTAAGACCCAGTAAAATCCATACATACATACCACTATAGTTGGACTATTAAAATCGAACTATTTGAAATAGGTTCCTACACCAATTAGGTAGTCTCCACCTCTTAGAATGTGGTATCATTCGTAACCATTATTCTATTTACCTGGAAGTCGCGATACAAACTTGTATTGCATTTTATTCCTTGCTCGTATGTTTAAATAACCACGAAAAGATCACGATCTTGATTTCTTAAATTCCGTTCTATTATGGAACCTTGTTTAGATAGAATTTCGAGAACGGAACTTCTATTTTGCACAGATTGCAAGCCACTCTAAGAGACGAAGGGTTCTTCGTTTTAAGTGACTAGGCTAGAGTAGCCCACTCTAGCAAATAAGTTAATGGTTCATGAATTTCCTTCTAGCTGCAACATTAGATATCCTCTACCGCCCTTGAAATTTCATTAATGCTCTTGATTCTTCCTTATCTTCCTGTCCTTCCTATTGCAGAGCGACGTGTGGTCATGCTTATTAGAATTTACCAATATTTTGGCTACCTGTATAAATTTGTTACTTGTTAAATTTCTGGATTGCTTGATAGATGGGAGAGGATTATAGATGCAATAAGCAGTAGATATCTATTGGTAGGAATTTTAGCAAGTATTTGGATGATTATAAAGTTTAGCATCAAGAGAATGGAGGAAGTAGTGTGACCAAAGGTGGGTAGAAGTTCTCACAGTTTCGAAATTGCAAGATGGCTAGGAGGATGATATAAACTGTTTTTGAGGAATTAAATTAGGGAGATTAAGGTAGCAGCGAATCCTTTTTTTTTGAATTTAAGAAATAGTTGTGAATTAGAATTTCGAGGACGAAATTATTTTTAAGGTGGGTAGATTTTAATACCTCTTCCCGGAATTATGATAATATATTTTATTTATTTATTTGGATTAAATGGTGACTTTTAGATTTATTTTTATAATAATTATTTAGCTAAATATTACGGTAGATGACTTTAGCCATGGTGGAGGTTGGAGTACACGGTGACTAGAAATCGTGGCACGGATAGTACCATGGCGTACTTTGACTAGTGTATTAGCCCTGGTAGGGAAGGTCGAGCCATAGTGATGTCCTAACTAGGAAAATTAGGCCAAGTTACGACTTAACCCTTACCGAAGATTTATTTAATTATTATTTATATTATTGAATTTTAGGAAAATCAGTTATATCATTTTAGTCCAGACTGGACCCGAACTGAGCCCAAGCCCATGTAGTCATGCGGGACGTTCAATGACGTTCGTATTGACGTATTTTGGTATGAGTGGTGTGGTGTTCCGTTTTAATTATTTAATGAATATTTTCTAATATTTGTAATTAAATATTATAATAGTCATTATTAGTTGATATTCGGTAATATTGTTATAAAATAGGTCCGTGTACATATTGGGATTTTTTAGACCGCACAAGTTGTATATATATATATATACACCATTTATTGTTTATTGAATTTTGTTATATTTATTATTATTTTATTGAGGTTATTATATATATAATATTTATTTGTTATTGGTTATTAAGTTTTATCAATTAAATATTATTGTATAGAATCATATAAATATATGGTAATATATTATATAGAAATATATATAGTGATATATATTATATAGGTATATATATATATATATATATATATATATATATATATATATATATATATATATATATATATATATATACAAAACACAAAGGTTTTTGAATCCTAAGGCTGACTGTGCCAAGATAAAGAGGTTGGGATTTAATCTTGGTGAATCAACGGTTGTGGGGTTTTATGGGGAAGAGCATTATTAGGAGTGAGATTTTATGGGGAAGAGCATTATTGGGAGTGGGGTTTTATGGGGAATCTATGATGGGAATTTAATATTTGATGGTTGTGATTTAATATTTTGATGGGGGCCTCATAATGGTTGTGGATGAGCATTATTGAGAGTGGGGTTTTATGGGAAATCTAAAGAAAATTCACATCCAACAGTGGTTGGGATTTAATATTTTGATGGGGGCCTCAAAATTATTATTGTTCGTTTAAAATTGGGGGTCCAAAATTTTGAGGGGGAATACCTTAAATGAACCATGCACTATGGGCACGGGTTATGACTAGTATATATACATAGTGATATTATATAGAAATATATATATAGTGGTATATATATATATAATAGAAATATATATATATATATATATAAAATGATTATTATATATTAATATATATTTTTTATATATATATATATATATATATATATATATAATATATATATATATATATATATATATATATATATATATATATTATATATATAATATATAATATATATTATATATATAATATATATAAATATATATATATATATATATTATATATATATATATATATATATATATATATATATATATATATATATATATATATATATTATATATATATATATATATATATATATAAGATTGGACTTATTAATAAGAAAAAGGAAAAGAAAAAAAAGGGACTTGCTATTGTAGCTACGCTACAGTAGCTAGGTGAACCCGAGAGGGGGGAGGACCTACTGAACGAAATAACCGAGCCTATAGTTTTCCACAGGTCGAGAGAGAATGCATGCGGTTATATAAATCGAGAGAGAGGGGAGTTCGAAATCGCTCGAAAACCCTAACTCTCCAAACACCAGTCGACGAACCCCACCCCGACCTCCAGGCGGTCATTCGCCACCAGCGCCGTCGCCGTGCACGAGGACTTCGCCGGAAACGCGCGCGCGCGTTCGGAACATGACAGCCGCAGCAGCAGCCCAGGTACCCTTCTTCCATGTCTTTTCTCCCTCGTCGTTCGATAATTTTTTGAACCGAAAGATCCGCTGCATAGCTAACCCATACCACTTCCATCCCCAGTAAATAGATTTAGGTATCACCTAACTAAACCGCCTGGGAATCGATCAAAATATTGCTAACAAATCTGTTCAAAACAGAACAGTCCCGTAGTTGAAAACCCTGTTTTGGATGATAGATTATGACCAGGACATTAGGAGTTTTCCAAATCTATTTAAAGGCTGTCCTAGACAACATATAGAGCTTCACAACCTTTCTTGCGGATTTGAAAATCATCGACTATGCGTCGAAAAATCGAATCCCAAAGTTTTCCAAAAATTGTTTTCAAAACTAAAAAATTGTTCCACATGACGTGCGTCCCGCCAAACCGGGTGACGTGGTCGCGAACCGAAGGCATCGAAAGCTGCGTAACGGCTTCGTGGTCGTGTGAGCTTTGGCGGAATTCAAATTGGTCACGTGTGCGCGACGAATTTGATGCGTATCCGTCGAAATTCATCGTATCGTGCACTTTGTAAATTCTCTAATTACTTCGTGCACACTCATCAGATCGAGACAAAACTTGCGCCAACAGAACCGTATCGTTTTTTTGCTCCTGTATACCAAGTTTTGTCCGATTCTGAGACAGTTGAATAGTACGTCATTTTGTGGGCCCCACGGTCCCACTCAACGGACGATTTTGTGCACGGCGCCGAAATCCGAATTTGGACATACGGTTGGGTTCGTATCGGAAAACTGGATCCTTAGACATATAGTTTGACGACTTTAGAGACCGTTGACTCTGGCACGCTTTTCGATGCAAAGCGGGTCCAACGGCGGACATCGTTTGGCCCGAAATTACCGTTTTGCCCCTGTGTCCAGAATTGGACTTAAGGATAAGCAATCCTAGCTAATTAGACTATTCTGAGATCATTGGTATTGTCTATTTCAGCATCCGGGGACTGTTGTACGGGTTTTGACTATTGTGGCACATTGAGTAGTTCAGATTGTCGGTTTCACCAGCAGAGGACCACATGCGAGTACAGTTTATTGTCTGTATTTCGATATTGATTTTCACTATATTTCATTGATTGGCCATTGGTTATGTGATTGTTTTCTATTATAAATTGGTGAGTCAGAAATGAGAAGTACCAAGGATGTGTGATCTGACCTTAGACCGTGTAGACCGTGTTGCATTTATTTCTTGTAGACAGTGTAGACAGTGATTTATTTATTTCTTGTAGAAAGTGTAGACAGTGATTTATTTATTGTAAAGTAGACAGTGTAGACCGTGATTATTATTGCATTTAAACTGTGTAGTTCGTGATTATTATTTTGTAGATAGTGTTTCTTTATGGCAATATTAACTGTAGACCGTGTAACTTTAGACCGTGTAGACCGTGTCGCATAATTGTTCCGAGACCGATCACATATCAAAGGTACTTCTAACAGGGGGAAAGTATTTTGTGTCTAATTATTGCTATTGGTTTTCCGTATTTACTGTTTATTTTCAAAACTCATAATTGATGTCTAACCTTTGTCTATAGTCATTTTCTTTATTTGAAATTGCATTCAGTGAATTGTGCTCGTTCAATTCCTGACTGGAAACCAATATTTTCAGGTTAGCCGTGGATTCACTTAGCTTGGGGAGTGACGGGAATACTTGCAGACAAAAGACTAGAGACTAGCTAGATAGTTGAGTTGTAGTCATTCATTTATTTGTACAAGTTTATATTTTTCTACAAATGTAAAACTTGTGATCATTATAAGTTAAATTAATTACGTGAATGAGCATTATTTCTGATTTTGATCTTCATGGCCATGACAGCGTTCTACCGCCGACACTGCGGCGTAGGCTGGCTTGGACACGTCTTATATCCGTTTAAAAAAAAAAAAACCGGTACGGGTCGTGACAAAATCTATGAATGGAACATAGATGATCTTTCAGATAAGCAAATTCATGATCAACTACATAGAATATTGATGTACTCCAAGGTTGCTAAAGCCGCTGGAAATAATGATCGACAAATTGCCTTATTTGTCGTCAGTGGATTTACAGGTATCCTACGAGGATAGTGGGATGATTGCCTCAGTAATGAGCAACGAATGGAAATAATAAATGTCACTAAGACAGAAGATGGACAGCAGAAATCTGATGTTGTTTACACTATAATATACAATATATTAGAGCATTCCACAGGACATATTTCTGATGGGGGGAGAATTAGAACCCTACTACAGAATTTACGATGTCCAACTTTGACTCATTTCAGATGGTACAAAGATACCTTTCTGAGTAGAGTCATGGCGCTAGATGATGCAAATGTGTCACATTGGAAATCCAAATTCTTTGATGGATTACCCAACCTCTTTGCTGAAAAATACGACAAAAGTTGAAGGAAAAGAATAATGGCGAAATACCATATCAAAATTACACCTATGGAGCATTAATCAATGCTTGTGTTCAAGAAGGATTAGCTTTATATAATGATCTAAAGCTAGGGATTCAATTGAAATCGCAAAGGCTTTCGGAGAGAAAGCAATTAGGTGAATTTTGTAGCTCTAGGAGCGTAAAAAGTGCTTCATTTAATGAGTCAAGTAGATGGATCATTCCACTCATAATGATCTATTTTTACGCCAAGGAGATGCTAATCACTTTACGCTCGGGTCTATGCCAATGGTTTTATGCCTAAGACAGGCTAACTACTTTACGCTGGACAAAGCTGTCAAGTCTTGCATTTAATGCAAACACTGACATGAAGATATTAATGATGACATATATCACAGAATTCGAAGGAATTTGTTTTATACAGAGACCAATGTTGTCGTTTAGTACGTGGACTGAGCCACTTTACGCTCATAGTGTGACTTCTTTTACGCATGGAGACTATATTTGTTTTTACACTCAAAGTTGACGTGTGCGTAAAGTCTATTTGAGCTACTTTTATGCTCAAGGTTATTTAACAACCACTTTACGCGGGAAGTCTATGTCATGGCCATTTTACGCCTAGTCTACTGCTTTACGCTCAGAGTACATTGGGGATGTTTTTACGCCCTATTTGTCTGACCAGTTTGGAACGTGGTTTGCCTACATGGCTCTCATGCCACACATCTCGAAGAATGTGTGTACGTGCATCCTATTCTTAATGAAATGATGGGACACGTGTCAACGTATACAGAGGATGACTTTGGTCGTGGGTGGCAGTTGTTAGCGTAAAGACGGAACTTTTGCTGAGTTTTTACGCACAAGAGCCCAAATCTATAAATAGACTTATTTTTCTCACATAACAGACAGAAAGAGAAGAGGAGAGAACAGAGAGACTAGAACTTAGAGATTTTGATTCTCCAGAGCATTCTACTTCAACCTTTCTTTCAGAGCAGAGTGAAGCAAAGCAGGAAAGCATTCGGCCTCGCCGTCAGTGCCCAAGTGCATCGATACCTTTCGGGTGACTTAGTTCTTCCAATTGTTCAACTTCAAGCAGCGATCTTCATCATCATCGTATGGTCCAAGGAACAAAGTAATCATTTACAGATCAGACTTCCATAGCAATACTTTCCCAGAATCAAATTTGTACTTCTTGTACTTTTCTTGTTTTATTTTCAAAAGCCAATTTTTCTGGCATTTTGTTAAGTGAAACAAAATGGCAACTCTGCTGGGGACGACCTTCTCCTCTGACGAGGAGGCAATTGCTCAATATGATGATGTTTCGATCGGTTCGACCAAGAAGACTCTGGTTGTGCACTTCGACCAGACTGCCTACGAAGAAATGCTCCGAACTGGGGGTGGTTCTCGCTGCTCCAATGTTTAAAAGTCTTGCAAAGCACGAAAAGTTTGGATTCCTAAATCCAAAGTAGCTTCTGATCTCTCTGTTGCTTCTGATAGCAAGGGAATTCTTCCCACTCCTGTCGTAGGGGCTCCCGTTCGTAACGAGGCAGTCCTTACTTCAGCGTCGCACTCTAAGTGTGGCAATTTATCTCCCGTCTGTCACGGTAAAGATAATCAGGTTTTACGCCCAGTGGGTAAAAACCAAGTTTTACGCTCAAGGCATAAGAATGAGTCTCCCATTTGTAATGTGGCAGACTCTAATGCTTCTGAGTGTAAAAATAAGTCTCCCGTCTGTGACGTGGTAGACACACGCAAATTACGCTCTTCGCGTAAAGGAAAATCTTCCGTCCGTGACGTGGTAGATAATCAATTTTTACGCTCTACGCGTAAAGGTATGTCTTCTGTCTGTGACAGTGTAGATAAAATTCGCAACGATGTTTGCACATCTAATGTGAATGTACCTAAATGCATACAGCATAAAAATGTTGTTGGTAAAGCTTCAGTCCTACATCAACAACCTTCTTATACTGCTTTACACAAAGTACCAAACTTACAAATTACACGCAATAAAAATGGAGTCCTTTGTGCTAAAAAATCTCAAGATTTACGCAGACAACTCCAAATGCATAAAAATATGCAATTTGGTTCTGCGAATGCAGCCAGTAATCTTCTTTATACACAAGCGACTAAACGTTTCTCTACCCCAAATGTAATAAAGAAGAATACTCCCTCTATCCCTTCTGATTTACGTGAGTTGCTAATGCAAAAGCGTAAGAACAGACAATCTCCGGTGACATTCCCCCAAGAAAAACATCATTGTGAATATCACCAGGTTGTGATCAACTGTTGTTGTTTGGCTTCAAAAAGGTCAGTTTTTGATCGATTAAGTTTTAATTCGCCTCAACATCAAGCTGAAGACCAAGAACATGAGCTGTCATATGTATCAGTCAACATGGCATCTCATACTAACAGAGGACGACGTTCGAGACGGAATATGTCCCAAACTCCAGGTCAACAACAGTTCAACAAACTTCTTGATTCCTTTGAAGGAGTATATCAGAATACTCGATCACGAAGACTAAGACAATTGCAGACTTCTGATTCAGAAGCTGTGGGTACTCAATCTTTTGAGTCTGAAACTGATAGTGTGGATTCATACTTCTATACCAACCCCTCTATATCTTCAAGAGAAGTTGAATCCTATGCTATTGGAGATGAACCAGAGACGTCATCTGTTAATACGGAACAACGTCTCACTGTCGTCGAGCAATCACTGAAAGACATGCTTAATATGGTGCAAAGCATACATCAGATAATATTGACTCAGCAAACTGTACAGCCGGCAGTAGTAACACCGGTACCGGTAGCAGCACAAACTCAAGATAGTCAAGGGGCTGAAATACCTTTGAATATTCAAGAGCCTGCTGTTAACCAAAATTCTGCATCTCCAGATTCCATCATTCCTGAAGATGTACCACCTCCAGTGGGGGTTACGGTACATCCAACAACTATTCAGTCAAATGTGCTTCCTCAAACCAGTGAAACCATTCAAGCAGTGCGTGAGCTCAAAGCACAGTTTGAAGTTTTGAAGCACAAGGATCAGCTCCAAAGGTTAGGGATTAAGCAACCCTATCCTCCTCATTGGAATGATGTACCCTTTCCATCAAAATTTAAGCCACAATCTATGGTTTTGTTCGATGGAAAAGCATCTCCCAGTCAGTATATCAATTACTTTGATATTATGACTGTACATTTGCAGAAAAATAATGCTCTTCTCACTCGATTGTTCATCGGGTGCCTGACGGGTTCAGCTTACGATTGGTATCGTAGTTTACCCGATAATTCTATTTCGTCTTTTGACGAATTCAAGGCAATGTTTCTCTCCCGCTTCTATGAAGGAGGTATGGACATGAACATGTCCTCTTTGATAGAAATCAAACAAAAGGAGAAAGAAGATACTCGGACGTTCATCGAACGTTTTTGACTGGCTACTCTAAAGATGCCTCCTAGTATGCCAGATTCAGCATTGATTGATACAAGCAAGATGAATCTGCGTCCATCCATTGTTGTCTTCACGGGTTTCCAATTCACAGATTGGGCTTCGTTTATCATAGCAGCAGTTTCTGCCGAGACCAATGGTAGGTTGGCTCGTGAGCATGGGATGATTTTCGCTTCAGAAGATAAAGGAAAGAAAAGTAATCCTGGTAATAATTCTGGTAATCGTAATGTGAAAGGAAAAGATACCCTCATGGTCAATCTTTCCAAGAATAAAGCGATGCCGAATAATCATGAATCTTCCAGGCCAAAAGAAGAATACTCTTTTGACGAAAGTGATATCCCAGGGATATTCTAATGTCTGGTGAAGAGTGGCAAACTTCAGATTCCGGAGCCAAAGAGGCCTAATGAGGTGAATCTGACTGACAATCCTAAATATTGTATCTACCATAGATACATTAATCATCCTACCAGTGCTTGCTATGTCTTGAAAAAGAAGATCCAAGAGCTGATAAATGGTGGTGCTATCGCTTTAACTAATGATGACCATGCGGTTACAACCAATATGGTTTCTCTTCAGTTCGAAAATTTTCCTCCACAGCAAGTCCCAGATGGAATTATCCCAATCCCAAAGACGACAATAAAGATCGTGAATATCCCACCTGCCAGAGAAAAAAATGCTGGATTGCTGCCACTCACATTAAAGAGTGGTGAGATCATGTGGGTACATCCCGACTTGGTACCTGAGTTGGAAAATGAAGGTAAATCTTCAAAATCCAAGAAAGGTAAGAAATTCAAAACCTGCAACATGATTTCTCATGTTATTCCAGAGCCTGATGACTTGGATCGTCTATGGGATGGCCTTTCTTTAGAAGATAGATTGAGAGGACTGAACATCTGTCCTCCAAGTCTAGCTCCTCCTACCAAGATCAAGCTTACTCATCAGCAGTGGCTAGCCATGAATAGTGTTCCCTTATACCGGGCACAGCAAGTCTTTACTGCTTATGAAAAAGCTCCTACAAGAATTTTTCTTCGTATCCCGAATCCTTCTTCTCCCGTAGCTACAGAGACATCTATTCTCCATTCTTCTGTAGTTACAGAAGGACCTTCTTCTTCCTCTTCTGTTGAAACACCTATCAAAAGTCTGCTGCCCACTCATTTGTATAGTCAGCAATTTGTCCTTCTCATAAAGAAGATGGGTTATGACTTTCAAAAGACAGAAGGTTTGAATTATGATAAAGGAATACGACTTCCTTTACAAATTCAAAATCAAAACTCCACTGTTGGGTTGGATTCTGAAGTTCCTCATAACAATCCTCACAAGAAGAAGGTTAAGGGAAGGAAGACTAAATCCTGTAATATGGTACTTCTTTCTCCTGAGTCCGAAGAAGAAACTTTCACTGGTACAAGATCTGGGAAAGAGTACCACAAAGATTATGAGGGATCCTCCAAAGAAGCAGAAGACGTAGTGGAAACACTACCAGCTCAACCTTCTCTTGTTCCTGCTAAACTATCTGTGGTTGAAAAGGGGAAACAGAAAGCAGTACGCTTTGACGTCCCATTGAAGTCTGCTTCCAGTCAGGGGGTGGTGATGAAACCTTACAAATTTGATATTCTAGCTCAGTTGGCCAATACTCCGGCTAGACTATCTATATTTGAGCTACTTCATCTTTCTAGAGAAAGCAGAGAAACTTTGAGTGAAGCTTTACTTCAAGCAGATTCATGCTTGGCTCAACTCAAGAGTCCTGATAATACTCCAGTGTCATGTCCGCAATGTCATAGTGTGATGGAAGCAATTCCCAATATCACCTTTACACAAAAAGATATGCTGTTGAAGCATAACAAACATGACAGGCCTCTGTGCTACACTGGGTATATTGGATCCACTGAAATTGACAGGATTTACATTGATCCTGGGTCCTCAATTAGCATAATTCTTCAGAGTATGCTAAGACCCCTGAGGATTCCTACTAGTGATCTGACTTACACTAGTACTACGATAGTTGGTTTTAACTCTGGCAAGAGTAAACCACTGGGGAAGATTCGTCTACAGATTCAGATTGGTGATCTTCGAACTATGGTAACTTTCTATGTTATCAACTCAGACGTATCCTACAATATCCTTCTGGGAAGACCTTGGATTCATGAACATAATATCGTGCCTTCAACTCTCCACCAATGCTTCAAGTATGTGGATTCCCAAGGAGTTGTGAAGACTGAGTTTGCTGATATCAATCCTTTCAAGGGTGTCGAAGCCTATTTCTCTGATTCAAGGTTTTATAAACAAGAACATGTGAAAGAGATATCAGACGTAGCTGAAGATCAATCATCTACTGAGGATCAGTCTGTTAATGAAGATCTGCCAGAAGAGCAACCTTTGAAGATCATAGTCAAGGGACGAATCCAATCCCAACCTGTCAATGATCAACCTTTGATAATCAAAGTTAAAGGAAGAACTCAAGCTTCATCTGAGGAATTAGTAAATATTTCTGCTAAGAGCCAAGTTCAACCTTTTATGATCAAGGTCAAAGGGCGTACTTCTTGTACGAATGATCCAGAACCACCATTGATTGTCAATCTTGGCAAAACTATGCAGAAGGCGGATAATGGTCCACTGATGATTAATCCGAAGCGTAGCAGTCAAATTGTTAATGATGTAAATATTGATCATTCTGTACTTTTTGATATCAATAAAGATTTCCTTTTCGAGTATATGGCTGTCAAGTTTATTGAAAGGATGACTTTATCTTCTGATAATCAAAGTCATCAATATAAAGGTGACATAGAACCAGAAGAAACTTTATACATCGACCATAAGGAAAATTCCTTTCCTCTTTAGGTTGATGTCGGACCTTATGCTCAAAGGTTCCTAAAATCTTCCCCCTATCTTCTACCTGTGGCCAATTCATCACAAGCTTGTGTAACTTTTAGACGTCACGAAGAATCTTATTTCGTGGTTCCGTCTAGTAAGAAAAACAAGCGCCAAATTGTGTTTGGCCTGGCTAAAAAAATCCATGTTGCTCAGACGGATGATCTGAAAGATAAAGATAAAGGAAAAATCTGAATTAACAAATATAGTCAACAATCTATCAAGATTATCCAGAACATGGGGTATGATTTGAAGACCATGCAAGGTCTCAATCAAGGCAAGGGTAGACGACTACCATTATGTGGTGATCCATTTTACCAGAAGACTCGTCATGGGTTGGGATATGATCCGTCCCACATGTTTAATGACGATATACAAGAGGAATTCTCTTCTAACTCTTCACAATCATCGGATTCAGAGGAAATTCAATTCATGGAATCCGATATGTCTCGTTCCTCATATGACGAATATGAACAAATATTCTCAGTCAATATAGTTCAAACTGATGATGAATCTGAACTATTTGAAAATGATCCTTGGGCTCAACAGATGGATACTCAGTGGGAACTTCGTTTTGAACAGCGACAACCACCTACAGAGGATGAGGTTATCCAGATTGATGTTGGAGATGGAACTGCGTCTAAACAATATTCATCAGTAAGAATCTTTCCGAAGACGAAAAGGAACAGTTGATAAAACTTATCAAAGAATATATTAACATTTTCGCATGGAGTTATGAGG
Organism: Iris pallida; assembly: GCA_029216955.1. Taxonomy (NCBI): domain Eukaryota; kingdom Viridiplantae; phylum Streptophyta; class Magnoliopsida; order Asparagales; family Iridaceae; genus Iris; species Iris pallida. Next base: position 16,877 of record JANAVB010003617.1, read on the forward strand.
ATATGCCAGGGCTAGATCCTAAAGTTGCTACTCATAAACTCAATATTTTGCCCAATGTCATGCCTGTAAAACAACAGCAACAGCGCTTTAGACCAGATATGATGGATGCAATTGAAGCAGAAGTCAAAAAGTTGATTACATGTGGCTTTGTTCGTGAAGAGCAACACTCGGATTGGGTTGCCAATATTGTTCCTGTTATGAAGAAGAACGGAAAAGTCCGAGTTTTCATAGATTATCGAGATCTTAATGCGGCTTGTCCAAAGGACGAATTTCCACTTCCAATTACTGATGTTATGATAGACAATACATGTGGTTTTGAACGCATGTCTTTCATGGACGGATTCTCAGGATACAATCAGATTAAGATGCATCCAGAAGATGAGAAGCATACTGCTTTTCGTACACCCCTTGGGGTTTACTGCTATACGGTTATGACGTTTGGTCTTAAAAATGCCGGTGCCACGTATCAACGGGCTATGAGCAACATCTTTCAAGAACATCTACGGAAGATAGTTGAATGCTATGTAGATGACATTGCTGTTAAGAGTCAATCAAAGGATGATCACATTCAGGACTTGAAGACAGTATTTGAATTGATGCGTCAGCATCAATTGAAAATGAACCCTACTAAGTCTTTCTTAGGGGTTTCTAGTGGCAAGTTTTTAGGATTTGTTATTACTTCTCAGGATATCCATGTTGATCCTGATAAGGTTAAAGCAATTCTTGAAATGCGTCCTCCTCGTAATCTGAAAGAACTCCGTGGCTTTCAGGGTCGTATTGCTTATATCAGAAGATTTATATCTAATCTTTCTGGGAGATGTCAACCTTTCTCCCATCTATTAAAGAAAGGTGTATCTTTTGTCTGGGATGAAGCGTGTCAGAAAGCCTTCAATGACATTAAGCAATACCTTACAAACCCACCTGTTCTGGTACCTCCGGTGGTAGGAAGGCCATTTTTGTTATATGTTCGAGCCTTGGACCATTCACTTGGCGCTCTTCTGGCACAGAAAAGTGATATGGGTCATGAACAAGCAATATATTATCTGAGCAGAATGATGGTCGGAGCTGAACACAGGTATACTCCTGTGGAAAAGGATGTCTAGCTTTGGTTTTTGCCGTCTAAAAGACAAGGCATTATGTCACTGGATAGACTATTCATGTCGTCTCCAGAATAAATCCCATTCGGGTATTGATGAGAAAACCGAGCATTCTTAATTCCAGGTTAGCTACCTGGGCGATGTTGCTCACTCCTTATGACATGGTTTATGTACCTCAAAAATCAGTGAAGGGCCAAGCATTAGCTGATTTCTTAGCTGCTCATCCTATACCTGAAACTTCGAAGTTATATGAAGACATTCCAGATGAAGTCGTAGATTGTAACATGACTTTGAAGAATGACATATGGCAATTATATTTTGATGGAGCATCACGAGTAGGACCCAAAGGCTATATTGTCTCTGGAGTAGGAATCATTTTGGTTTCTCCTGACAAAATGGTCATATGCCGTGCTTATTCTCTCAATGAACCATGCTCCAATAATGTAGCAGAATACAATGCTCTATTGATCGGTCTCCAAGTAGCAAAACAATTGGACATTGAGTTCCTAGAAGCTTATGGAGATTCTTAATTGATCGTTAATCAAGTTAGAGGGACTTATGAGGTCAGAAATCCTGATCTCATCCCTTATCATCAAGTGGTAGTCGAGTTGGTCCTTTCATTCAAAGGATTCTTTATTGAATTTGTACCACGTTCTCAGAATGTGGAGGCTGATGCTCTTGCTAGCTTAGCTGCAGACTTGGCTGTTCCAATCCGAAGGCAAAATACAATTACTTTGTTAGACCGAGACTTGTTCTGTGTGAAGAATAATCTGCATATTGAACAAAGTTATGTCACAGAGTCAAGTTCCCAGCAGAAGGATTGGAGAACTCCATTCATTGATTATACAGTTCATGGGATTTTGTCTGAAGACCCAAAAGAAGCTGCATCAATCAAGAGACGATCATTTCGATTTTATTATGATTCGTCTTTACATATGCTATACCGTCGTTCATATGATGGACTCTTACTGCGATGTCTCTCAGAATGTGAAGCCAAACAAACACTGCGAGAAGCTCATAATGGCGTTTGTGGTGCTCATCAACCGGATCCTAAATTACAAGATCGCATTCGAAGAATAGGGTATTATTGGCCTTCTATGATAGCAGATGCTGTAGACTATGCCAGAAGATGTAAAGCATGTCAGATTCATGCCGATTTTATTCATCAACCATCTGAATTTTTACATCCTACAGCAGCCTCTTGGCCCTTTCGAAGCTTGGAGCATGGATATCATTGGTCCTATTAACCCTCCTTCTGTTAAGGGACATCGGTTTATATTAGCTATAACCGATTACTTTTCCAAGTGGGCAGAAGCAGTTTCCCTTACTAAAGTAAAGACATCTAATGTAATCAGCTTCATCAAACATCATGTCATTTATCGCTTCAGGATTCCTCGACGAATAATTCATGACAATGGACCACAATTTGCCAGTCAGACATTTTATCGGTTCTGTGATAAGAATCAAATTCAAAATCTGGCTTCTACGGCTTATAATCCAGCTGCTAATGGTTTAGCCGAAGCTTTCAACAAGACGATCATCAAAATTCTCAAAAAGTTCGTCTCTTCTAATAAACGTGATTGGAATGAGAAGCTTGGAGAATGTTTATGGGCTTATTGAACAACAGTCCGGACTCCTACTGGTTTTACACCATTCTTATTGGTTTATGGATGTGAAGCTGTCCTCCCATTGGAAATCCAGATTCCATCTCTTCGAATAGCCATTGCTAATGAGCTAACTACAGAGAATAATGATCGCTTACGACTCCAAGAACTCGAAGGATTGGACGAGAAGCGTCTTCAAGCACAACAGCATATTGAGCTATATCAAGCCCGTATATCTCGAACTTTCAATCGTAAAGTTAAAGAGAGGGTATTCAAGGTTGGCGAGCTTTTTTAGCTGTTCAAAGACCGATGGCGATGACTCACAAAAGCAAAGGGAAATTCCAAGTGAAATGGAAAGGACCTTATGTAATTGAGTCTGTATTTTCCAATGGCGGCTATCGGTTATCAAAGCCCAATGGAGATTTACTCTTGCTGCCGATCAATGGCAAATTTCTTAAGAAATACTATGTATAAAAAAGAAGACAGAATGAAAATAATATCTCTTTTATTTTTATTTTTGTTCAAGATAAAAAGATTCAGGACGAGGGCCACTGGCTTCGCCTTCCTTATTGAATACATAGTCAGTCAATGCTTCGAAGGCAGCGTTGCCTGAGTTCATAAAAAACTTGCAAGCAGCCATCCTCAGCGCTTCTTCTTCAGGAGTTTTCCCTGGCTCTACTAAGAAAGCAAGGATGTCTTGGGGTGGCTTGGGAGTAGAAGAGCTTTCGCCTACATCGGTTGGATCTGTCGCAATTGGCTCAACGGGGTACATCTCAATGATGTCCTCAACTTTCCTGGAGATTTCATTCTTTTGCTGCATATCCTTGGAAGACATTTCCAATAAACAAGTGGAAATAAGAACGAAAAGTTACAAAGAGTTTTCGCCTATTTATTGTAGAAGCATGAAAAGGAAGAGAAAAATGATCCATGCGGCCAAGGAGCCTCATGCGGCTCGAAGGGCCCATGCGGCTCAGGAGTCCCATACGGCTCAAACACATAGGCAACTCGAGTAAACTCCATACAGCCCACAGAGAGAGGCCACGTGGCCTTCAAAGCAGCTGTGCCCAACGTCTGGACGCATTTAATGCTCTGACGGATGACAGACCTGACAGATGACAGCCCTGACATAAAGTAATCATAATGACTGACATAAGAGCACTATCTTCCTAGGGAACTGGAGAAAATCTTCGCAGACGTGGCACTATTCACCAAGCTTCGAGGCAAGTCTATGCGGCCAGACTAGACCAGTTCATGCGGCCAGTGCAGAGAAATCTATGCGGTTCAACCATGAAGGTCCTCCATGCGGCTCGGCCATGAAGACTCTCATACAGCTCGGCCATGAAGACCCCCATGCGGCTCGGTCATGAACATATTCATGCGGATCGGTCATGACAACCTTCATGCGGTTCGAGTATAGAGACTATTCATGCGGCTCGGTAATGAAATCTTTCATGCGGCTCGGTCATGACGACCTTCATGCGGCCCAAATATGAACACTCCTCATGTGGCTCAATAATGATGACAGGGCACGTGTCCTAAAGATAATCAAATTTTGGGTCAGATCCCAATAATTTGGGACACGCGGCAAGAGAATGAATTAAATTGATTCATTTAGATTTACGAACATCAGCAAATCATCATGATGGAGATTTATTGCAATCAACATTAATTACTGACATAATTTGGCATAATCCTCATTAATGGCCCACATCCTTCACGCTCAAGATTAATAGCCCAGATTGATCATTTACCAGGCCGCCGCCACTTTGAGAATGGGCAATCATTGCAAACCCTAATGATACCTCCAACTATTATAAATAGCAAGGTGCAGAAAGAGGTTTTCCCCCGAATAATCAGAGAGAAAATACACAGAGATCAATCCAGAGAGAGAGAAGCCAGAAGAGCAATACGAGGAGAGCAAGAAGAGCATTCCTTCGTCAACGCCAAGCATCTCGTCACAGGAGCCAAGGCTACGTCCGATCGTCCAAGGAGTAAGGCAGAGCTGTCGTCGCTTTCCCGAGCCTCTACCGTCACCCCCCAGATTCAAAAATAAACAATTGTACTTAGATTGCTGTACCTAGGTTTTCGTTCCTAGGCTTTTTTTGTACAAGCGAGTTTGTAACGTGAAGTAAAAGTACAGTCCTCCCATAAAACTGTTCTGCTCTTTTATATTTCATGGCAAACATGATGGCGACTCTGCTGGGGACAAACTTCTCCACGGCTGAGGAGTTGGTGATGCAATCGGATACAGCCAAACTTGGCTCTACTCAACAGATGATGGTCGCCCGGTTCGACCAACAGGCGTTTGAAGAAATGCTATCCGACAAGAGCGCTGGCCCGGTCCAGAAGCAAGCTCGCACGAAGAAGGCCCGCAAGGAGTGGAGACCCCGATCACTCGCTCCTACTGAAGCTCTTGCAGAGATACCCTCTGTTGCTCAAGACGGCGGGGAAGACTCTCCTGCGGCCCCACTTCAGACCGTAGACAACTCTGTTGTCCCCAAGTCCGGCAGAAGAAAACACTATGATGCTGGACTTACAGGGGCAAAGAGGAACTCTATGTGATCCGAGCCGCATAAGGGTGTTAGCCGCATGGACAAAGCTCATACGACTATATCCGCCAGCCGCATGAAGAAAGCTCACACAACCACATCTGTCAGCCGCATAGCTTATGCGACTACAGTTGCCAACCGCATGGATGAAACTTATGCGGTTACTGAAGTCAATCGCTTGCAGAAAACCCATGCAGCCACAATCGTCAACCAGATGCGGCCAGCCTGCACGGTCGTGACTCCTAGTCGCACAAGAACAACTCATCCGACAGCTAAAGACAGCCGCATGCAGACAGCCTGTACGGTTTCCAATCCTAGCCGCATAGCGTCTGTTCCACGCTTCTCTCGATCAGTCTTCGACCGTCTCTCATGCGGTCCTGACCCTGATGGTTCTCTGGATGATAAGCCAGACTCTGTGGTATTCAATTTGGACTCTTCCTATTACGCACCCGCAAGTGCTAAAAGGAAGAAGTCTAGGGCAGCGCGGGCCCACCAAGCCCAGTCAGCTGCCCCAACCTCTGACTATCGGGGCGTCCCGCTGATTATTACGCGGGCCTGGATGGGAAGTTGTACAGAACCACTCGAGTCCAGCCCCCGACGGCAGACGAACAGAGAGGTTCACAAAAGTCTCCCAAAATCCTGGGAGCAAACATGGTCGGTCCAGACCCATCTGACTTGCGTGAGGCCATCCTCCATAAATGCAAGAAAAGAGAAGATGCATCGGTGTGCAAAGAGTCTTTCCACGGACGTCACTGCACCCAAGTCATCGTCAACTGCTGCTGCAATAGCACGACGATACAAGAAGACCGGCAGTCTGTCTTTCAAAGACTGCAACAACCATCATCAGAAGATGAGGCACTACCCGTCGTCTCATGCAACTCTGCTCGGAAAGTCCCCGCTGATGGAAGGTGGAAGAAGACGAATGTTCCTAGCCCGAAGATCTCAACCACTGCATCTAAAAGACTGTCGTCTAAGCGGGTGCCCACCACCGAAGTTTTCTAAGGTACTCGCTCTAAGACGAAATCTGCTACAGTAGGGGATTCGTCGTCCATAACACAGGGGGTTGCTGGGGCTGGGGATAGCACCCCTCCGAGCCTCCACAGCAACCCGATGTTCCAAGAAGACGAGCCGGGGGAGACAACTCTCCCATCGGATGTAGCAAACCTCGACGTCCCCGAGGACGTCCACAACTCCCATGACGAGGCGAACTCAGAGACTGGGGGTACTGTTCCTTCCGAGTCTGAGTCAGAAGGGAATATACCCACATACCCCGACGACTTCTCACTACAGGGATACGATTCAGAGGGCGCTTCCTCCACCGCTTCGTCTATCTCTCCTCATGTGAAGACGGTATTCATGACAGACAGCAACCAAGGTGGTTCCATTGATCGCCAACGCATCGACACTCTAGAGGCCATATTACATGCCTTGGTCAAGTCTGTAGACGAGATCAAAGCGGTCCTTCCAAATCTCCAAGGAGGGACGCCTGGCCAAACAAGTGCGGGTCCCACGGTTAATGCAGACTCGAATTTAGCGGCACCGAACCCGGACAACAATCCTTCGAAAACAACGGCCCCCACCGCCGTGGACGAAGCACGCGAAGCGAGAAGAGAGGTCCAGGAGCTTCGAGCCATGTTCCACGCTCGAGAAAACTCTCAAGACCTCAGAATACGGCAACCATACCCTGCTGCATGGAGGGATGTTCCATTCCCACCAAGATATAAGCCGTTCAATATCAATCCTTATGATGGCAAGACCTCAGCAAGTCGGTACATCACTTACTTCGAGGTCACCACCGACCATCTGCCCCATGACGATGCCATTCTCACACGATTATTCATCGGGGCATTGGAAGGAGTCGCCTTCGACTGGTATCGCAACCTGCCGGACAACTGCATCCACTCCTTCGCTGGCTTCAAACACATGTTCTTGGAGAGATTCTACGAAGTAGGACAGGACATCACCATGTCCACCCTCATGGATGTTGTTTAGGGAGAAAAGGAGCTCACAAGGAATTATATTGAGCAGTTTTGCCAAACTGTAATGAAATTGCCGTCTGGAAACCCGGATTCCTCCTTGATTATAATTTGCCAAAAGAGACTCCTCCCAACAATCTGTCTCTGGATGGGCGAAAGTCAATTCAAGGACTGAAAGACGTTCATCATCAGCGCCACAAGCGCCGAAGAACGATTGAAGAAGGCTCGCCCGCTGGGATTGTACATCTCGGACGGAGAGAACAAGGGCAAGCGTCCTAACACCAATAATGACAATAGGGGTAGTTCCTCCAACAATCGGGACGGCAGGGGCAAGCAGGCTATGGTGGCCGACACGGCACAGAAACCTGAGCCAAAGCCGGCAGACAAACAATGGCCATAAGTCACTTACTCCTTCGAAGACGGTCACGTCAAGCCCATCTTAGACATGCTCATACAAAGGGACAGAATTCAGCTTCCTCCACCAAGACGGGAACCGCGGCCGACAGAGATGGAGAACCCAAAGTACTGCCATTATCATCGCTATGTCCACCATGCTATACACGACTGCTACCAGCTAAAATGGTACATCCAAAACCTCATCGATTCGAATGCTCTGGCTATCGATTTCGAAGAGGTAACCGTGGCAGCCAACATGGTGTCCGTACAATTCGGCAGCTTCCCTCCAACGGAAACTTAAGACGGGGTGGTCCCCATCCCTCTGGCGACAATGGAGATTGCTAATCTTCCACCACCCCAAGATCAGGCTGCTGGTCTAGTGTCCCTCACCACATCATCAGGGGAGGTCATGTGGATCCATCCAAACTTGGTATCAGAAGTGACTCGGCCCACACCATCTCCCACCTACAAGAAGAAAAGTAGAAAAGTCAGAACCTGCCACACAATCTCGGCAGACATCGAGGAAGCTACAGCCGGCGTCACGCGGTTTGGGCGCAATCCCAACCTGTGGTTGACAATCCAGCTGAAAATCATCAACCCACTACAACTGATGCTCCGGGACCGGCTCAGCCTTCGACGACCGGCAAGCCTAGGCCGAGGGAGACTCGATTCGACAAACCGCTCCGAAGGAAAGGACCTCAGGGGCTGGAAAAGCCCTACAACTTTGACATCTTAGCACAATTGGCTAACACACCAGCCAAGTTGTCACTATACGAACTCCTAAGGCTCTCCAAGGACATTCGTATTGCACTGAGCGAAGCACTCCAAAACGTCGATGCATACCTGGCGCAAGTCAACCTTACGGGAGAAAACACGTCTGTAGATTTCTAAGACAGCGCCTGCACGAGAGCAATGCCAACATCGTCTTCACTCCGCAGGACATGCTCATCAAAACTAATCTGCACGATCGCCCACTATACTACACTGGATACATCGGCAACGTAAAGGTGGATCGGATGCACATTGATCCTGGCTCTTCCATAAGCATTATCCCGAAGGGTCTGCTACATCATCTCCGCATCCCAATGCATCGCCTGACGCCTATAAGCACCGCCATCAGCGGTTTCAATTCGGGCAGGAGCTACCCTATTGGGAAGATTCGTCTGAAGTGTCAAATTGGCGACCTCCAATCCGAAGTCACCTGCTACGTCATAGATACAGACACTTCTTACAACATCCTCTTGGGGCATCCGTGGATACACGATTATATGATCGTGCCTTCCACGCTGCAACAGTGCTTCAAATATGTCGACAAACACGGCTTTATGAGGACGGAATTTGCTGATATCGATGTCACGACCCGATACCCAAATTGTTGGGCCGGGCCGAGCCATGTCCAGTCTATGCTTGGTTAAAGCGCAGTAAGCTGTTCTAGAATAAACAATAAAGGATCTAAGCAGCTAATAGTTCTAAAATCATATTTAAGGTTCATCACAACACAGCATCTATAAGCGAAGGTAAACAAACATGTATTTAATAATACACTTCCATAGTATCTAACTGGAGACAAAGTCCAGTATCCAAATATAAGTACAGACAAAGTCTAAGTCTCAAAACATAAGAAAGATAACTAAGCAAGGTTCCACGCTGGGGCATCTTCTGGAGCTAAGGCCATGTCCTCAATGCAGTACCATAATATGTAACATATAGCGTTTCCTTCTCGAAAAGTGAACCTACAACGTTATCCTGTCAGGACGGGAGCAAGTACAACCTCTACAACTAAAGTACTGAACATATAATGAAAGAGATGTACAACAAGAACATGGTGTGATAAGTCTATAAAACAAGAAATACTAGAAACATGGCCTCATGGTACAACTGGGATCACAATATCATAGTAACACAGGGAACATGACATATCTGGAATCATGGTATATCTCATAATATATCATGGCAAGGATACATATGTCATAAAGACAGATGTATATGTAATGTTTAAAACTGTAGCAGGTACGTGATCGGTCAATAGATGTACAATGTACTGAGGCACAATGTAAATAAAATGTACATACGTACAAGTGCACAAGCATAGGTGTACATCCGTACAGAAATGCGGGATAATGGCCTACGGCGCAGTATCATATAGAATGAACTTTGCTCGGTACGATAATGGGGGCATGATCACGTACTCAGCTACTAGTTTCCCCATAACCCATATTCTATCATGTGAGAGATACGAGAACAGTAAAAACATGTGAGAGATACTGGGATCGGTATAAAGCACGGTAGGTACTAATAGCAGTAAAATAGGTGAAAGTACTGAGAGCAGTAAAACATGTGAATACTCGGGCAGATATAAGCATAGTGAACATGTACGAGGAACCAGTAAGAAGCATGTGAAGATATGATAACTATCCTAAGCATGGTAGGGACTGAATTAATGTAACATGTGAAGATTTAACTTGCAACCTCGGTTAATACATGTTCTAGCATTAAAAGACAGTAAATGAATTTGTAGATGTACTTGCCTGGGATCCTGCTATCAATATGAATCAAGGCTCGGAGTGAAGCCACAGTCCTAAAGATGAGATAATACAATAGCTAATCAGGGTGAAAAGACATACTATAATGTCTAGGTCAACTAGGGCAAACTAAGACAAACTGGGTCAGAGGTTGACTTGTAGTTGACTTTGGTCAACTGTCAACTCCGGTCAATTCCAAGTCCAATGGGGGGTGACACTATATCCAAACTAACTTTCTAGGGTCTTTACACTAGTGTGGGGTGAGGTCCAATACTACAATAACTCAAAACAACACAAAAGTTGCAAATCGTAATTATTCAATAAATAAATCAAATGAACATTGTGTTCCAACAATTTTTGAGATAGATAAAAAGCTTAATTTTTTTATGAAATAAAGTACCAAAATGATCCTTGTTAATTATAGAAATTTATACTAATTTTTCTGGAATTTATAAACCTTCATAAACATTTATTAAAAATCAGCAAACATAGGTATCCTGAAAATGAGCTCTGTTTTCCTATTTTTATAAAATACCAAAAGTACTTATTAAATGCTGAAAAAATTATAATAAATTAGCTAAATTAACATAGTATTTAAATACAATTTTTCCAGAATTTTTACAGTACTTAAAATATATGAAAAAAATGCAAAACAGCCTAACCGGATTATCCGGCGAATTACTGCGGATTACCGGTGGATTTTCCGTTCCGTCACAGCAAGTTTTGTGATAAAAATTCGGATTTTCCGACGGATTTCAGCGGATTTCCAACGAATTTTTCGAACCGTCGCAGAAAGTTGATTTTTGAACTCAAAACTTGTTTCGGCCATAAAAAATTCGTTTTAAATTGAAATTCGGACTTTCAAAAGTCAAAATTGAATAGAATTGAATTTCCTACAACATGGAAGTATTAGTTTTCACAAATCAAAACATTTGATAGATCAAAACCTCAAAATACTCGAAAATCATATCTAGAAACTCAGATCTACGCAATACTACCGATCAAAACCAAAAGTGCTATATACTAAACATGTTAACAATTTAAAGAAGCATATTATAGGCCAATAAAACTCTAGTTTCCATGGAAAACAAAAATAAGGTATGGTTATGTCACTTTTGAGCAAGATGCACTTGCCTAGGTTAAGCTCCAAGCCTAATCTTCTACTCCACCACCAAGAGGTGTACGAAACCACACTCTAGACCTCAAGGCCAAGCTCCTGGAAAGCTCCAAGGGAAGAGAAAGGAAGAAGAAATGAAGAGAGAGTGAAGAGAATGAAAAGAGAGAGGAGAGAGAAAGTGAAAGGGTATATATAGAAGGGAGAAATTAATCTTAGCCGTCGGATCGTGATCCATGTCAAAATCTAAGTCAATCATGGCCATTCAAACAAAACCAAATATCCATTGGGTAATAGGGTGCATCTACACTATTCACGAAAATATCTAAACACTATTCATCGAAAATATCCAAAACACTATTTACAAAATATCGGAAACACTATTCATAAAAATATCTGAAATCGAAAATATCTAAAATGTGGAAAATCTGTCTGGACGGTATGCCGTCGGTATACTCCGATATACTGACGGTATGCCGGCCAAGGAAAAATCTATAAGTTAGGAAACATTTTTAAAGCATTACGAAAATCAAAAAAATACAAAATACACTAAAAAATACGTATCCGTATATATATACCGATACTGTAAGAAAATATTTTATTCAGAAAAATAAAAATAAACCCTAAAATTCAGGGGGCTTACATCCTACCCACCTTACAAAAATTTCGTCCTCGAAATTAAAAATCACACAATAGGTCAAACTATAACATGTAGCTGCTCTGGCTACGATACTCAATCTGCTACCCTTGTAATCATCTCTTTACGTTTCTCTTTACAATCTTTTTGGTTCAGGTTCAACAAAGTCCTTCTATCATAAACTACGTCATATATCCTTTAGAATCTTCCATACTAATATGAAACATTTATGTACCCTAAAATATAGGTCATTCTCTGGGTATATGTTCATAAGCAAACAATGCTTAATCATCAACCATATTTTCAACCTCAATTGTAAATACTGGATTTCTTTATTACATCCTAAGTATCCATATTCTATCAATCCATAGTCCCTTTGCATTATTTGTCGCTAATCCTTTCCTACAGTTTCTTCTTTGAAATTATACGTTCAATTCTTATCCTTGGCGTAGAGCCTTCTTCTTTTTACTCAACAAGTCCTCCGAATATAAATTCTCGATTTCAAACTCCCGATTTATTAATTACTAATGTACATATGTCCTTGTCTTGTTCCTTGTCTTTTTAATCGATAGCTTTCCGATCTCGTACGCAATACGATAACTCATTCTAATTTATTCTATATCAATCCACATATCGATCTACCCTCTAATCACATGTAATTAGCTATAGATAACCAACCAAAATTCTACAAATGCTAAATCCTCAAACTGTTAAGCACAAGATTCTAATCCTCAATCCATAGTCATAACAATATAATATCTCATTATTCCATCTTGGATACCCTATCATCAAGTCATACTATCAATACAATCGTTCTTAATGGTTTCCAAGTCTACTACTGTCAATCACCCATACTTGTCCTATAAGCTTAATCTAACCAATCCCCAGGAAAAGTATTTATCACAAACACATAATACATTTATAGTTATACTATAAAATCAGTTAACAAGGTTTGGCTATTTCGGTCGCCTATGAAGTAGAAGGTAACAAGGCCTAAGACTGGGTCAAGCAATCCATAACAGTGTCCAAACAAGTTAAAGGGTCAAGTAAGACGGGAAAGTTTATTGGAATACTCCAAGAATGATACGAAGACAACGAGATGCATAACGAGAAGAATTATCCAAGAGGTTAACAAAGAAGAGTTTGGTCAAGTCATAGGAAAGATGGAACACAAAAATAATTATGTCCAAAAGATAACGCGAAAGCAATCCTATTGGAGAGCCCTAGAGAACCTGTAATCCTAGTTGTAGATATAGATAGAACAGAGTTATTCAAGACGGGGAAGAATGATAATAAAAATTTATTCTTGCTCATTCGGTCATAATCATAGGGAATCAAAATCTTAACGATATTGAAATTTGAGAAACAATTCAAGGATAAGAGTCAAATTTCCTTTATGATAGGAAAGTTAAAGACAAGTTTCATAAGGAAGTCAAGTTAATCATCTCTCTGATACTATCAAATTTATCTGATCATTAATTGCCATTCATACCTTTATTTCACAAGTCCAATGTGAAATTCAACATTTATATGACTACTACCAAAACTGTACCCTTCTGTCATAAAGATTGAACATTAACATGTTTACCATAGGCCTAATTGCTAATTTCCAAAAACATATAACTCAAAATTATCCACTTAATCATCTTTAATTCCAAATTCTTCCACATTGTCATAAATTGATCCGAAACCTCTAAATCAAGTTTATGAAATCCTTGAACTTGTTCAAATCACGCTCCTCCAAATCGAATCTAATACTACTAGGCCTTACAAAATTTATTCTCCATTATAAAACCAGCTTTCATATTCTCTTCATCGTACACTTTCAAATATTATCCACCTTAAATAAAATTATCCACGAAGTCTCTTTTTTTTTCCAAAATCACATATTCTTACGAAGATATCACTTGATAACAAAATATGCCTTCTGATCTAGATGATTTACGACACTTCCTTAACTTTTTCAAGGTGAAGAGATACAAGAATTTAAATGATTTAACAGTGTAGTTGACAGGAAAAGGTACAAGATAGATGATTGGTGAAATCGGGACATAGTTAATCAAGACGAAGAAAATAATGGTAAGGCGAGAAAATTATCATACGATGAGAAGGAAAGAAAGAATGACGAAACAAGAAATAATAGTAGGAATCATTCTTGTTCATTAGGTCAAAAGAAGTGAATCAATTTAAGATATGTTCTGATAACCATACACATCTATCTAGAATCATGTTGCCAGAATTTTTGCCACACCAGTATGCTTAGATGCAATAAACGATAGAGTCATAACTATGGTATACACCCTATAATCATGTTATCTAGAATCCTTGCCACGCCAACCGGTATGGCTGCGAGAAAATCTAAATTCTATGAATAGGATAGTATATCCAAAATCAGGTTCTATGTTTTTATCATACCAGCTAATATGGCTGCGATAAATTCTAAACTCCATAACTAAAACAGACGTTTACCTTATCAGGATATATCATAATTCAATCCACGAAATTTATCACGATACAAGATCAAAGTTAACAACGAAAATCAAAAATCTAATTCAACAACGAATTTAAGGAATAGCAAATAAAAACAGGTGAAAACAGATTTCAAGATAAGATTAGAGTGAGATCCTCAGGGGTCATCCCAAGGGTACTATCTTGTCTAAATTGACCCACTGAAATACAAACAAGAGGCTAATTATAGCTAACGGTCCTATGCTGTGATGAGTTCTCCTATGTTGCAATCCTAGAAATCCTCTAGGTGTTCTAAATGTTATTCCTAGTTGTATCAAGTTGTCCTAGATCCTAATTGCAGGCATGCTTAGTACAATAACGTAACCAAACAACTTAAGTCTGGACCTGCATGGGCCACCACTAAAAACATGTCACGACCCGATACCTAAATTTTTGGGCCGGGCCGAGCCATGTCCAGCCTACGCTTGGTTAAAGCGCAGTAAGCTGTTCTAGAATAAACAATAAAGGATCTAAGCAGCTAACAGTTCTAAAATCATATTTAAGGTTCATCACAACACAACATCTATAAGCGAAGGTAAACAAACACATATTTAATAATACACTTCCATAGTATCTAACTGGAGACAAAGTCCAGTATCCAAATATAAGTACAGACAAAGTCTAAGTCTCAAAACACAAGAAAGATAACTAAGCAAGGTTCCCCGCTGGGGCCTCTTCTGGAGCTAAGGCCATGTCCTCAATAAAGTACCATAATATGTAACATATAGCGTTTCCTTCTCGAAAAGTGAACCTTCAACGTTATCTTGTCAGGACGGGAGCAAGTACAACCTCTACAACTAAAGTATTGAACATATAATGAATGAGATGTACAACAAGAACATGGTGTGATAAGTCTATAAAACAGGAAATACTAGAAACATGGCCTCATGGTACAACTGGGATCACAATATCATAGTAACACAGGGAACATGACATATCCGAAATCATGGTATATCTCATAATCTATCATGGCAAGGATACATATGTCATAAAGACAGATGTATATGTAATGTTTAAAACTATAGCAGGTACGTGATCGGTCAATAGATGTACAATGTACTGAGGCACAATGTAAATAAAATGTACATACATACAAGTGCACAAGCATAGGTGTACATCCGTACAGAAATACGGGATAATGGCCTACGGCGCAGTATCATATAGAATGAACTTTGCTCGGTACGATAATGGGGGCATGATCACGTACTCAGCTACTAGTTTCCCCATAACCTATATTCTATCATGTGAGAGATACGAGAACAGTAAAAACATGTGAGAGATACTGGGATCGGTATAAAGCACGGTAGGTACTAATAGCAGTAAAACAGGTAAAAGTATTGAGAGCAGTAAAACATGTGAATACTCGGGCAGATATAAGCATAGTAAACATGTACGAGGAACCAGTAAGAAGCATGTGAAGATATGATAACTGTCCTAAGCATGGTAGGGACTGAATTAATGTAACATGTGAAGATTTAACTTGCAACCTCGGTTAATACATGTTCTAGCATTAAAAGACAGTAAATGAGTTTGTAGATGTACTTGCCTGGGATCCTGCTATCAATATGAATCAAGGCTCGGAGTGAAGCCACAGTCCTAAAGATGAGATAATACAATAGCTAATCAGGGTGAAAAGACATACTATAATGTCTAGGTCAACTAGGGCAAACTAAGACAAACTGGGTCAGAGGTTGACTTGTAGTTGACTTTGGTCAACTGTTAACTCCGGTCAATTCCAAGTCCAATGGGGGGTGACACTATATCCAAACTAACTTTCTAGGGTCTTTACACTAGTGTGGGGTGAGGTCCAATACTACAATAACTCAAAACAACACAAAAGTTGCAAATCGTAATTATTCAATAAATAAATCAAATGAACATTGTGTTCCAACAATTTTTGAGATAGACAAAAAGCTTAATTTTTTAATGAAATAAAGTACCAAAATGATCCTTGTTAATTATAGAAATTTATACTAATTTTTCTGGAATTTATAAACCTTCATAAATATTTATTAAAAATCCGCAAACATAGGTATCCTGAAAATGAGCTCCGTTTTCCTATTTTTATAAAATACCAAAAGTACTTATTAAATGCTGAAAAAATTATAATAAATTAGCTAAATTAACATAGTATTTAAATACAACTTTTCCAGAATTTTTACAGTAATTAAAATATATGAAAAAAAATATAAAACAGCCTAACCGGATTATACGGCGGATTACTGCGGATTACCGGCGGATTTTCCGTTCCGTCACAGCAAGTTTTGTGGTGAAAATTCCGATTTTTTGACGGATTTCCGCGGATTTTCTACGGATTTTCCGAACCGTCGCAGAAAGTTGATTTTTGAACTCAAAACTTGTTTCGGCCATAAAAACTTCGTTTTAAATCAAAATCCGGACTTTCAAAAGTCAAAATTGAATAGAATTGAATTTCCTACAACATGGAAGTATTTGTTTTCACAAATCAAAACATTTGATAGATAAAAACCTCAAAATACTCGAAAATCATATCTAGAAACTCAGATCTACGCAATACTGCCGATCAAAACCAAAAGTGCTATATACTAAACATGTTAACAATTTAAAGAAGCATATTATAGGCCAATAAAACTCTAGTTTCCATGGAAAACAAAAATAAGGTATGGTCATGTCACTTTTGAGCAAGATGCACTTGTCTAGGTTAAGCTCCAAGTCTAATCTTCTACTCCACCACCAAGAGGGGTACGAAACAACACTCTAGACCTCAAGGCCAAGCTCCTAGAAAGTGTTGGAGTGGGTGGGGTTCCCAACCTATGTGGAGAAGACCCCGGAGTGCGACGAGCGCCGTCCGATATCGAAGAAGCTCGGGAAGTAGGCGACGGAGTTGCTGCTGTTGCTGCTGGAGCTGCTGGAAGCAGGGGATCCGAGTTCGGGCCGAACTCGGTCCCATGGCGAGTTCGGGCTGAACTCGGTCTGGCCGTTCCAGGGTTTGGCCAGTAGGTGCTGGTTGCCCCACACAGAGTTCTGGCCGAACTCTGTGTCGTCGGGGGCTGAAGCAATTTTTTGGATGAGTTTTTATCATTGGATCTAATCCAACGGTCCAGGTTGGTTGCGGGATTAGGGAGATATATTGAGTTTACTCAACCCTAATTCATTATCGTATTATCGCATTGGACAACACAAGTTTGAGAGAGAAGGAGGCAAGAGTGCCATTGCAACTTCGGAGAAGAAGACGAAGGATCGAAGGTCGTTTTCGAAGGAGATCGTGTTTCGAGTAATCTCTACTCGTCGTTCTCGTTCTTCGTAGCCTTGTGATCATTGTTCTTGTCTCTGAGTGTTGTGGGGATCCGATTTGGATCGGGAGGAGTTTGTAGAGGGTGTAATTCTTCTATTCCATTAGTGGAGGCTTCTCAGGGTTGGACTCCGATCGTCCCGTAGTTTTTTCCGCAAGGGTTTCCACGTCAAAAATTCTCTGTGTCTGCGTGATTGTTGTGTGTGCTTATTTTTGGGTTCGTGCGTTGTTTGTTCGGTCCTCTTGCAGGTACTCTCCGGTTTGGGAAAAGGTTTCCGCGCTTCTTTCCCAACATAGTGGTATCAGAGCTTTGGGTTCAAAGGGTGTCAGAAGTTGACAGAGGAACCAGAGAGGAGAGATGGACGCGAAGCCGGTGCGCATGGTGAACCTTAATGGCACAAACTATCATTATTGGCGGAGCAAGATGAAGGATTTGCTATTTGTCAAGAAGCTGCATCTACCTGTGTTTGCATCCGAGAGGCCCAGTGATAAATCCGAGGAGGACTGGAAGTTCGAGCACATACAGGTGTATGGGTACATACGGCAGTTTGTTGATGAGAACGTGTACAACCACGTTGCCAATATTGAGCACGCGAAGACGTTATGGGATAAGCTGGAATCCTTGTATGCGAAGAAGACCGGGGTAAACAAGTTGTTCCTGATCCGAACGATGATGGGTCTGCGGTACAAGGATGGGGCATCTATTACGGATCACTTGAGTGATTTTCAGGGCGTGGTTGACCAGCTATCTTCTATGGGAGTCAAGTTCGACGACGAAGTTCAGGGACTGTGGCTGCTGTGTACCTTGCCAGACTCGTGGAAGACCGTACGAGTATCTATGATCGCTTCTGCTCCAGAGGGCGTGGTCAGTCTGGAGTTTGCCAAGAGCGGGGTGTTGAATAAAGAGATGCGGAGACGTTCTCAGGGCACTTTATCCACATCCCACCACTCAGAGGCACTTGTTTCAGAGAGCCGCGGAAGGGGCAAAAGTAGGGGTCCAGGTGGTGGCAGAGACAAGAGCAGGGGGAAGTCCAAGGGTCGGTACGAGGACTCAGAGTGTTATCATTGCGGTAAGAAGGGCCATATCAAGCGGAATTGTTTCGCTTGGAAGAAGGAGAAGAAGGGCGACAAGGGGAAGCAAGAAGAGAACACTACAGCGGCGGCCTCGGTACATGGAGGCGATGTGATCGTCGTAGGTGATGAGGTCATTACTAACCTCGCCTGCGATGACAATTCTTGGCTGGTGGACTCAGGGGCTTCAGCACATGTATCTCACAATAGGGCACTGTTTGCCACTTACACGACAGGCGACTGTGGCGTGTTGAAGATGGGCAACGGAGATGTGTCGAAGGCGGTTGCCATTGGAGATGTGCATTTGAGAACGAAGACGGGTGCGGTTCTTGTTCTCAAGGATGTTCGTCATGTCCCTGATATCCGTTTCAACCTGGTGTCGGTTGGAAGGTTGGATGACGAGGGATTCTTCAGTCTCTTCGGGAATAGTCAGTGGAAGCTTTCCAGAGGTTCGATGGTGATTGCCAGAGGAAGCAAGAAGTCCGGTCTCTACTATATGGAGGGGAGCGCAGAGGGGGCACAGGAGGTGAACGCCGTCAGTGACGCGTCTACCGAGTTGTGGCACAGGCGGCTCGGCCATATCAGCGAGAAGGGGATGAGCTACTTGGTGAACAGGAAAGTGATTCCGGGGCTCAAGTCTACAAAGTTGGAGAAATGCACGCACTGTTTGGCTGGGAAGCAAAGTAGGGTGTCTTTCCAGAGTCACCCAAGTTCGAGGAAGCCGGCGTTGCTCGAGTTGATTCACTCGGATGTCTGCGGTCCTATGAAGGTAAAATCTCTTGGTGGTGCTTCTTACTTTATGACTTTCATTGATGACTGTTCCAGGAAGGTTTGGGTCTATGCCTTAAAGACCAAGGATCAGGTGCTGCCTACTTTCAAGGAGTTTCAGGCCTCCGTTGAAAGGGAGACGGGCAAAAAGTTGTTGTGTGTTCGGTCCGACAATTGCGGCGAATACATCGGTCCCTTTGATGCGTATTGCAGAGAGCAAGGGATACGACACCAGAAGACTCCACCAAAGACACCTCAGCTCAATGGTGTAGCGGAGCGCATGAACAGGACACTGATGGAGAGGGTGCGGTGTTTGCTGTCAGAAGCAAATTTGCCGGGCAGTTATTGGGGTGAGGCTCTTCTCACAGCTGCTTATATTATTAATTTGTCTCCTAGTGCTCCTTTGCAGGATGATGTGCCTGACAAAGTATGGTACGGCAAAGAGCCGTCATACAATCACCTGCGGGCGTTTGGTTGTAAAGCCTTCGTGCATGTACCAAAGGACGAGAGAACCAAACTTGAGCCGAAGACGAGGCGATGCGTCTTTGTCGGCTATGGTCGGGATGAGTTTGGCTATAGACTCTACGACCCAGTGGAAGGAAAGCTCTACAGAAGCAGGGACGTGGTGTTCGTCGAGGATCAGACCATGACCAACACTCAGGATTCCGAGACGCCTTCTGAGGCTGAGGAATTGCCTGAGTTAGAGTCATTTCGCTTCGAGCAGTTTCCAGAGGACATCGCAGAGGATCCAGTTATGGGGGAGCCAGTACATGGAGTTGCTTCCAACCTTGATCATCAGCCTGCTGATGGTGGTCAGGGTGTCCCTCAGGAGGATGAGCATGCCGGAGAGGTAGTTCCTGAAGGGGAGGAGGCTGTCGGTATACAGCCAGCACCAGTGGCTCCACTGAGAAGGAGCAACAGGGATCGTCGACCATCTACGAGATACTCGCCGGATGAGTATGTGCTACTGACTGACGGGGGAGAGCCCGAAAGTTTCGCAGAGGCTATGGAAGACGAACACAGGCAGGAGTGGATGGTGGCTATGCAGGAGGAGATGAGTTCCTTGCACACTAATTCCACTTATGATCTGGTGCGGTTGCCAAAGGGCAAGAAGGCTTTGAAGAATCGATGGGTGTTCAGAGTGAAGCAGACGGATGATACTACTCGCCCTCGATACAAAGCGAGGCTGGTAGTCAAGGGCTACGGTCAATGGAAAGGCGTGGATTATAATGAAATCTTTTCGTCTGTCGTCAAGCATTCGTCTATTCGGGTGGTGCTAGCATTAGCAGCCAGTTTCGACTTGGAGGTCGAGCAGATGGACGTGAAGACGGCATTCCTCCACGGTGATCTTGAGGAGGAGTTGTACATGGAGCAGCCGGAGGGATTCTGTGAGAAGGGCAAGTCACATTTGGTCTGCCGGTTGAAGAAGAGCTTGTATGGTCTGAAGCAGGCTCCGAGGCAGTGGTACAGAAAGTTCGAGTCGTTTATGGGGGAGCATGGTTATGCACGGACGACGTCGGACCATTGTGCATTTGTGAGGTATTTTGCCGATGATGATTTTATCATCTTATTGCTCTATGTTGATGATATGCTATTAGTGGGTCGGAATGCCACTAGGATAGCGGAGTTGAAGCGCCAGCTGGGCGCGGCCTTCTCTATAAAGGATTTGGGCGCAGCGAAGACTATTCTTGGGATGGAGATCAGCCGAAAGAGAGTCCAAGCTGCTACACTTGTCCCAAAAGAAGTACATTCACCGGGTACTTCAGCGTTTCGGGATGGACGGGTCGAAGAAAGTGAGTTCCCCCCTCGCGGCTCATTTTAAGTTCACTGAGGAGCAGTGTCCATCTACCGAGGACGAAAAGGAAGATATGGAGCGGGTTCCATATGCTTCAGCTGTGGGAAGCCTTATGTATGCCATGGTGTGTACGAGGCCAGATATTGCTCATGCAGTTGGTACGGTTAGCAGGTATCTTTCGAATCCGGGAAGGGTACACTGGAGTACGGTCAAGTGGATTCTACGATATCTTCAGGGCACTGCTGGTTGGAGACTTTCCTTTGGTGGTGACGAGCCGAAGCTGGTTGGGTATACCGACGCTGATATGGCTGGAGATGTAGACACGAGGCGATCGACTTCGGGCTACGTGATGATGTTTGCGGGAGGAGCAGTATCGTGGCAGTCGCGGTTGCAGAAGTGTGTTGCCTTGTCGACGACAGAGGCAGAGTACATTGCGGCGACGGAGGCTTGCAAGGAGCTGTTGTGGATGAAGAAGCTGTTGCAGGAAATGGGACTGAAGCAAGAGCAGTATACTTTGCTTTACGACAGTCAGAGTGCTATCCATCTTGTGAAGAATCAGACGTTTCATAGCCGGTCCAAGCATATCGAGACCCGGTATCATTGGATACGGGATGTGGTTGAGAAGAAGGACGCGGAGCTTGAGAAGGTGCATACAGATGACAACGGAGCTGATATGTTCACGAAGATTCTACCAAGAGGGAAGTTTGAGTACTGCAGGCAGGTCGTCGGGATGACGACGTCCTCCCCATAGTTGTGAAGGGGGAGATTTGTTGGAGTGGGTGGGGTTTCCAACCTATGTAGAGAAGACCCCGGAGTGCGACGAGCGTCGTCCGATATCGGAGAAGCTCGGGAAGTAGGCGACGGAGTTGCTGCTGTTGCTGCTGGAGCTGCTGGAAGCAGGGGATCCGAGTTCGGGCAGAACTCGGTCCCATGGCGAGTTCGGGCCGAACTCGGTCTGGCCGTTCCAGGGTTTGGCCAGTAGGTGCTGGTTGCCCCACACAGAGTTCTGGCCGAACTCTGTGTCGTCGGGGGCTGAAGCGATTTTTTGGATGAGTTTTCATCATTGGATCTAATCCAACGGTCCAGGTTGGTTGCGGGATTAGGGAGATATATTGAGTTTTCTCAACCCTAATTCATTATCGTATTATCGCATTGGACAACACAAGTTTGAGAGAGAAGGAGGCAAGAGTGCCATTGCAACTACGGAGAAGAAGACGGAGGATCGAAGGTCGTTTTCGAAGGAGATCGTGTTTCGGGTAATCTCTACTCGTCGTTCTCGTTCTTCGTAGCCTTGTGATCATTGTTCTTGTCTCTGAGTGTTGTGGGGATCCGATTTGGATCGGGAGGAGTTTGTAGAGGGCGTAATTCTTCTATTCCATTAGTGGAGGCTTCTCAGGGTTGGACTCCGATCGTCCCGTAGTTTTTCCCGCAAGGGTTTCCACATCAAAAATTCTCTGTGTCTGCGTGATTGTTGTGTGTGCTTGTTTTCAGGTTCGTGCGTTGTTTGCTCGGTCCTCTCGCAGGTACTCTCCGGTTTGGGGAAAGGTTTTCGTGCTTCTTTCCCAACTGAAAGCTCCAAGGGAAGAGAAAGGAAGAAAAAATGAAGAGAGAGTGAAGAGAATGAAAAGAGAGAGGAGAGAGAAAGTGAAAGGGTATATATAGAAGGGGGGAATTAATCTTAGCCGTCGGATCGTGATCCATGTCAAAATCTAAGTCAATCACGGCCATTCAAACAAAACCAAATATCCATTGGGTAATATGCTGCATCTACACTATTCACGAAAATATCTAAACACTATTCATCAAAAATATCCAAAACACTATTCACAAAATATCGAAAACACTATTCATGAAAATATCTGAAATCGAAAATATCTAAAATGTGGAAAATCTGTCTGGACGGTATGCCGTCGGTATACTCCGGTATACTGACGGTATGCCGGCCAAGGAAAAATCTATAAGTTAGGAAACATTTTTAAAGCATTACAAAAATCAAGAAAATACGAAACACACTACAAAATACGTATCCGTACATAAATACCGATACTGTGAGAAAATATTTTATTCAGAAAAATAAAAATAAACCCTGAAATTCAGGGGGCTTACAATCGATCCCTTCAAAGGGGTCGAATCTTACTACTCAGACTCCAACCTGTATGAAAAATCGAAGAAGCATCTTGGTGAAGGAGATGTACAAGCTAGTACCGAGACAGCCACAGGATCAGAAGAGCCTCTGACGATCCACCTCCAAGCTCGCAAATCGGGCAGGTCTGCACCCCTTACCGCCACTCTGCGTAAGGACGCAATCAGCCTCTTGGCACAAGAAGAGCAGATGATAATCCGGCTGCCAAGGTCTGGCTAAGTGCCAAGATCCATAACCGGGCCACTAACAATCAGACTGCCGAGAGTCGGTCAGCCCCAAACGGAGAAGCTCAATCCCTCAAACAAGCTACTGACGATACGCCTTCCCAAGAAGGGTCGTCACCCTGATACAAGGTCTGACACTTCTAGCGAACCAGCCACTCCTCGCCCCACATCGAGTACCAAACTGGGGGTCGCTAGTCTGCCAACAACTCCACGCTCAGCTCCATCAACTGAACCGCTGACGATCAAGCTCCCCAGGTCGTCCTCTCAGTCTTCATTCACACAGGGGGTAGCCGAAGAGGAACCGAAGCTAGCCAAGTATGTGGCTGCCCACACTGATATTCCCTCCGTAGATGATGTAATCCCCCTAAAAAAGATACCTTACTTCATCAATAAAGGACTATCTTTGAACTACCTCGAGCTTAATAAGATTTGTACAATGTACGCTATGGAACATGGTATAGGTACTCACCTACACACACAGGTGACAAATGTCTACACCACAATCCAGCTTACTCCAGCAGAAGACGCTTACCGAATAATCGAGGGAGGGGACCATCCAATCATCTTCGGTCGGAAGGACGATCCGTATCCCTTCACCATAGAAGAAGTCGACCTTGGATCGGATGTCGGGAGACTTCCTCTGTATCTTTATAGCCCCCAATCTAAATATCTCATGCAGAAACAGGGGTATGATCTGGAAACGATGCCAGGCCTGAACTATGGTTCTGGACGACGATTACCTTTGAAGCCTCCGGTCCCGGCTGGCAAACCACGGGACTACTATAGCAGGACTCGATGTGGATTAGGGTATGTAACACCCACGACGACCCCTGAAAGTTCAGATGAAGAATGAGACTAGCATTCACATTCGACCGGGTCACCAACTTCTGACTCGGATACCAGCATCGAAGACATATTCAGACAAGTCCTGTCAGTCAACATGGCATTCGCCGACGCTTATGAAGAAGATGAAGACATTCTGAAAATCCTTGAGCTAGAGCCGTGGGCCCAACAGCTAGATGAATAATAGAAAAAGCATTTCGAGCAAAGAGAACCTCCCACTGAGGATGAGGTCATACAAGTTAATCTTGGTGATGAAGCCTCCCCGAAACCAATCTTCATCAGCCAGAGTCTGACAGATGAAGAGCGAGAGTCGCTGCTCCAACTTGTTAAAGAGTATATCAATGTGTTCGCCTGGAGCTATGAAGATATGCCAGGATTGGACCCCGAGATCGCACTCCACAAACTCAATATTCGTCCGGATGCAAAACCTGTCAAGCAACAGCAACGACGGTTTTGTCCTGATGTCATGAATGCTATTAAAGTCGAGGTCAACAAACTGATAGCCAGCAGCTTCATTCGCGAAGAGCAGCATCTAGACTGGGTAGCCAACATCGTACCAGTTCTCAAGAAGAACGAGAAGATCTAAATATGCATTGACTTTCGGAATCTGAATGAGGCATGCCCTAAAGATGAATTCCCTCTCCCTATCACAGATATTATGATCGACAACACCTGCAGCTTCGAACGTATGTCCTTCATGGATGGCTTCTCAGGATACAACCAGATCAAGGTGTTCCCTGACGATGAGAAGCACACATCATTCCGAACATCGATTGGTACATATTGCTACACCGTTATGCCTTTTGGTTTAAGGAATGCTGGCGCCACTTACCAGAGAGCTATGAGCGTCATCTTTAGAGACCACTTGCGCAAGACAATGGAGTGCTACGTCGACGACATCGTCGTCAAAAACCGTTCCAAGGAAGATCATCTGCAAAATCTCAGGACAGTGTTCGACCTAATGCTAGCACACAACTTAAAGATGAACCCTACGAAATCATTCTTGGATGTCTCCAGCGGGAAATTCTTGGGTTTCGTCATCCCTTCTCAGGGCATTCACATCGACCTCGAGAAAATAAAGGCAATCATGGAGATGGGTCCCCCAAAAAATCTTCGCGAACTCTGAGGCCTCCAAGGCAGGCTAGCTTACATCAGGAGGTTCATCTCTAATCTCTCCGGATGATGTCAACTATTCACCCATCTCATGAAGAAGGGAGTCTTTTTCGTATGGGATGAGGAATGCCAGCACGCTTTCGACAGCATCAAAGAGTATTGTCAAACCCCCCAGTCTTGGTAGCTCCTGTTGCTGGGAAGCCATTCCTGCTCTATGTGCGAGCTATAGAACATTCTCTTGGTGCTCTATTAGAACAGAATAATGATGCGGGCCACGAACAAGCTATATACTACCTCAGTCGAAAGATGATTGGGCCAGAATACCAATACACGATCGTAGAGAAGGAATGCCTTGCTCTCGTGTTCGCCATCCAGAAGACGCAACACTACGTCACGGGACAAACCATCTACGTGATATCGCGGATCAACCCCCTTAGGGTCCTCATGACCAAACCTGGTGCACTCAGCTCTCGCCTTGCTACCTAGGCGATATTACTATCACCATACCACATGATCTTTGTCCCGCAAAATGCTGTTAAAGGCCAGGCTCTGGCAGACTTTCTAACAGCCCATCCAGGTTCGAAGATGACTAGGGTATATGAAGAGATACCGGACGAGGTCACCAATTCAAATGCAGTTTCTTATGATGCCATCTGGCGAATGTTCTTCCACGGTGCTTCGAGAACTTGACCCAAAGGCAACATCGTCGCTGGAGTTAGAGTGGTGCTGATTTCTCCCTCCGGCTTGGTGATCAATCGGGTCTACTCACTCATAGAGCCCTGTTCAAATAATGTGGCCGAGTACAATGCCTTGGTCATTAGCCTACGACTTGCAAAGGAACTGGGGGTAGAGTATCTTGAAGCATACGGTGACTCGCAGGTAATTGTCAATCAGATTCGGGGGTCGTACGAGGTCCGCCACGAAGACATGATCCCGTATCATCAAATAGCAATCGACATCATCTCATCTTTGGAAGGATTCTTCATAGAACATGTTCCCAGACTCCAGAACATTGAGGCTGATGCCCTAGCTGGTTTGGCCGCTTCCCTAGCTGTGCCAAATTATGCTCGTCATCAGATCGACATAATAGGCCGTAAACTGGTCTGTCCTAAGGATAACGTTCGATGAATGGAAAGCTACTCCGCCCTTTCAGTCGATAAAGCACCAGATTGGAGACAGCCGTTTATCGACTTCGTAGTATACGACATCCTGCCAGAGAATCCGAAGGAAGCTACTTCTATCAGAAGACGTTCTCTCAGATTTTTCTATGATACGGAGGCGGAAATGTTGTATCGCCGATCCTATGATGGGTTACTGCTTTGGTGTCTATCAAATACAGAAGCCAAGGAAGCCGTACATGAGGCCCATGATGGTGTCTGCAGAGCCCATCAACCTGGCCCGAAATTGCAAGACCGCCTTCGCCGAATGGGCTATTACTGGCCCACGATGGTTGCAGACGTAATAGATTATGCACGAAAGTGCAAAGCTTGTCAAATCCACGTCGACTTCATTCACCAGCCGTCTGAATTCCTACATCCGACTGTGGCCTCCTGGCCATTCGAAGCATGGGGTATGGACATCGTCGGCCCAATCACCCCACCTTCGTCCAGAGGACACCGATTCATACTCGCAATCACCGATTACTTCTCCAAATAGGCGAAAGCCATCCCGTTGGCAGAAGTGAAAACTTCAAACATGATTAGCTTCCATAAGCATCATGCCATCTACCGCTTTGGACTGCCCCGAAGGATCATTCACGACAATGGGCCACATTTCGCAAGTCATGCATTTTATCGGTTCTGCGACAAGCACCGAATTCAGAACA
Source organism: Iris pallida (assembly GCA_029216955.1). NCBI lineage: Eukaryota > Viridiplantae > Streptophyta > Magnoliopsida > Asparagales > Iridaceae > Iris > Iris pallida. The sequence goes on from JANAVB010003617.1 coordinate 44,333, forward strand.
TTGCTTTGACACCCTACAATCCAGCAGCCAATGGGTTAGCAGAAGCATTCAATAAAACCATAATCAAGCTACTCAAGAAATTCGTGTCCTCTAGCAAGCACGACAGGAACGAGAAGCTCGGCGAATGCTTATGGGCGTATCGCACCACAATTCGAACAGCCACCGGGAATACACCATTTTCCCTGGTGTACGGGGGTAAGACAGTCCTCCCATTAGAGACTCAGATCCCCTCACTTTGCGTCGCCCTCGCACATCAGTTGACGACAGACGAAAACCACCATCGTCGACTACAGGAATTGGAGGCCCTAGACGAGAAACGCCTGTGAGCTCAACAGCGAATCGAGTTTTATAAGGCCAGAATCTCCAGAGCTTTCAACAAGAAGGTCAAGGTCAGGACATTCCAAGTAGGCGATCTCGTTCTGGCAGTTCGGAGGCCGATGGTTATGACGTATAAAACTGTCGGTAAATTCCAACCAAAATAGGAAGGTCCGTTCATCATCGAGGCTGTATTCTCCAACGGTGCCTACCGCCTCGCAAAGCAAAATGGAGACTTGCTCATGTTGCCCATCAACGGCAAGTTCCTGAAGAAGTATTACGTTTAAAACAAAATCCTCGAGACGTCTCAGAGTGTCGAGTTATGTACCTTCCCGTACCGCTGAACTTACATTCTGGTTCTACACATCAAGTCATGTACCCGCTGGTACCTCTGAACTCATTCCCACCATTTTTTTTTCAATCATACGAGTCATGTACCCGATGGTACCTATGGACTCATTCCTACAATTTTTCCACACATAGAGTCATATGCCCGCTGGTACCACTGAACTCATGCTTATATTTTCTAGATCATCGAGTCATGTACCCGCTGGTGCCGCTGAACTCGTACCCACAAAATTTCAGATTGCCGAAGTTATATACCTGCTGGTACCGCTGAACTCGCCTGATCTACTGCCCGCATTCTCAATGCACAAAAAGTGTAACAGATCCACAAAATTCCTATACAACCACGTCGATGCTACCTCTGAGTTGTTCCACTTCCACCAAAAACAAACCGCCCCCTCGCATAGAACTTCCGTCCTCCTACCTCTGAGTCGTTCTATGTATCCTTCATTGAGCCCACTCCTACCATGTCCCCGTAACCTCTGAGTGGGAAGGCTCCGTCGAAGAAACCATTCATGCTTGCCATGTCCTTACACCTCTGATTAAGTATGATGGTTACCCTTCGACCTATTATCCGTACCCACGACCGGAGTACGCCAAGGATAGTAGGTCCATAAATATCCTCCGTCGAATCCACTCCTGCCATGTCCTCACTACCTCTGAGCAGGAAGATCCTACGGTAAAGAAATCCCCATACTTGCCATGTCCTCACTACCTCTGAGTAAGTATGATGGTCCTCCCTCAACTTATTATCTGTACCCATGATCTGAGTACGCCCAAAGATAATAGGCCCACAAACGTCTTCCGATGACCACAAATGTCTTCAGTCGACCACAGATGCTGAACTGGGTCTCCAGTACACGCCCATCCCTTCCCTAATGTACCTGGGAGCCCAGTTGCTCCCTAGCATTCTCTCGAATACCAAAACTTCTATAGTTGTCTTATCACGAAGTTGTTCTAGGTATTCCTCTCCGAAACTTGTTACTCGTACCTAAAACCAAAATACGCCCAGGGTAACAGGTCCACAAATAATCCTCCAGCAGGTCCAATTCCACAAACACCACAAGTACAAGAAAGAGAATGAGTTGAAACATGCTCATTTATTCAAAATTCAAAGTACTACATTATTTGGGATCACATCCCCTGACAAAAAGAAAGAAAACAGTGAAAGAAAACAGAAAATTGATCACTGCTCCGGGGCACATAACATCGTGAGACGGTCCGTCAGCAAAGCAACCGACCGCTCGAACCTCTGTTTGGCTCGACGCTCCGCCTCTTGGGTTAGCGCCGCCGCGTCCTCCAGATGAGCATGGGCTTGCCAGTTGTCCTCGAATTTCTTAAAAGCCCGCTCCAGGTTAGAAGATCGGGAAACCTTCTCAGCCTCCCGAACGATTGACTCCTGTTCCGCACGAGCAGCCTCAGCTCTAACTCTAAGAAGGCCAACTCCCTCTGAAGTGCGAGAATCCGCTCCTTTGTGTCAGCTATTCCATGAGAAGCAGGCTCTTCCCGGGCCCTATAAGCTTGACTTCGATGACCCAGCCTGTCATACGAAGCGGAAAGCTCGTCAAGGTCTCCCTTCATAACTGGCCCGGCAGTGTCTCGAGCGAACTTTATCCTATCCCGAGCGGCAATAAGGAAGCCCCGCTCCCGTTCAATCGCAGCAGGCAAGTCAGCCTGCCTTAACGCCAGCAATTGGGTCACGTGCTGATCAGCCTCTGCCAACTTGGGTTCCAGGAGCGCAGCCAACCCCACCCCTCCAGGAAGAGCCTTCAAAGTTTCAATCTGACCCCGAGCACACCACAGGGACAGAGAAAAAGGGATCCCCCGTTCTACGGCAGCATCTACGCCCCTCTTTAAATGGCGATAGAAGCTGTCGACCACATCCTGCGACCCTCGTCCAGAGCCTCCGAAGAAGCCGGCGTCAACGGGAGTGTAGCTGGCAACACTGAAGAAGACATAACAGAATCTGCCGCTCCTGCCTCAAGGGAAACAAACTCCGTACGGAAGGACGCATGAACAGCGGCCAACTCCTCTTCAGCAGCCCGCAGAACTTGAATGCTCGACAGGGTCGAGAAGTCAATCTTCGAAGCCGTATAAATAGCAGAGGATGAGGTGGAGACCATCGCTCCCGGAACAAGCTCCACTCCCATCCGTCCGAAGCTGGCGGGAGGCCCCTCGATATGAGTCGGTGAAGGAAAGGAAACACTCCTTTCCCCCAGATCGCAGCAGGCCGAACCTTCCCCAAGAACATCTGCTGTGGAAAGTAAAGGGTCAGGACCTGTAGGGTCAAGACAACCATGAATCGATTTGACCCAGAGGATATGTTGATAGAGCAATAAGCCCCCTCACTAGTCAATATTTGGCTTATCTTTCTAGCGAAGTGTGTGGAGGCTGAGGTTCGCCTACAGCCACCACAGCCTCCTCACCAGCAGCCTCCGAGTCGAATAAATAGGCTCCTCCGCCCCAGCACCCTCGGCAGGGGATGCGACGAGATCGGCGTCGCCTTGCTAAAATTTAGCAATCCCAGAGACGGGCCCGAGGAAACCTTCGTCACCCCGGGCTGGGCCTCAGCAACTTGGGAGTCCTCAGCCGCCGCTGAGAGAGCCCCCACAGAAAGGACTGCGGCACACATGCCACTAATCAAAGCAGCAAAGGCCGGATCAACCTCAGGAGCGGCAGACGATTCATGAGAGCCCGGTTCGTCAGACACCTACAAAGAAGAATGATTAGGTCATATCCCAAGAGAAAGAAAACCACAACAAGGATATCGCTCCAACTTAGTCTTACCTCCGGAACATCGTCAGCATTTTCACCCCTCTCCGTAATAAGTATCCTACGAGGTCTGACCGCAGCTTTCTTTACGGAAAAGGTCACTCCTCCGTCAGTAGACTCACGCCTGCCTCGCTTACGCAAGGGACCAGACACGACAGGTGGTGGTTCTACCCTCACCACCTCGGGTACAGATGGCAACTGATCTACCACCACATCTAATACGATCGACGGCTGATCCGTCATCATCTCATCTGCCGTGAGGGGGCTGATCCGCCGCTGTTTCACCACCAGAAGAAAGAGAGCACTACTACAAAAATCGTTAACAATGACACTTTATAGATGACATTCATCTCAAAATATCATTAATGATATTTTTAACGTTGACTCATTTAATGATCGTCATTAATAACTATATCAATGACAACGAAAAAATATAACATCATGATAAGTATTCTAAGATGACAATTAAAAAGATAACGTCATGAAAAAAATATGAATGTCATCTTTGTGTATGAAAGAAAATTGAAACTAACAATGACACAATGATATTAAGGGTCATATTTAGCTTAAACAATAACAGAGACCAAATGCTTATCATAAATATTGGTTAAAAAATGGCAGTCTATTGGATTGAATCCATTGACCATGAATTAATTTTCTTTTGTGATGTCCTTAGATCCTCCTATGACATGAATTCTCCTCTCTTAATTCCTTTCCCAGTTAAACTTTCCTCTCTCTTGCTTTCTCTCTAACCCACATCAATTCCTATTCCAAGTCCAATTCCAATCACATCCTTTCCTTTGTAATTTTTTTTGATGTTTTAGAAAATTTGTAGTACTTTTGTTGACTAATTTAGAATAACGGTAGAGAAAATTGATTGAATTATTGATGGTTTTAGAATGATATGATATAATTTTTTTTACTTTTTATTAACAATTTTAGAATGATTATTTTTTTTTGCCATAAAGCACACGTTTTTTTTTCTTTACTCACAAAATTTTCACACAGGAAGCGAACCAACTCCTTCCCCATTTCTTCGTTTTAGGGCCCA